>JANPWX010000307.1:211458-336579 GCA_024734555.1 Trochalopteron elliotii
GAAGTGAAATAATCGCTGAACTGTTTTCACTATTAAACATTACCTCAGAGGAAGTGAAATAATCACTGAACTGTTTTCACTATTAAAAAAAAATCCTCCTCAAAAAAAAGATTTTGAAAGTTGCTGGTCATGTAATTGGTACATTTTTGGTTTATCTTCTTTTGGGTTTGAAAAGCCAAAGTGTTTTCTCACAAGAACGCAGGAGACATTAAGTTCTAGACAATCAGTTGTTTCAACCAGTTTTGAGTATCAGCTTCCCTTTAAAATTTGAGACATGATGAAGCCCAACAATATTTTTATATTATTGTGAATTACTACTGATTGATGTGCTATTCCATACTGTCACGAAAAATCAGAAAGGTAAAATAATGCAATAGTAATAAATTAAGTAATTTTGAAAGGATAATCTTACTTTAAGTGTCATTCTTTAAAATAAAACAATAAATATTTTCATCTCAATTTATCTCTCTGAGAACAATTTCATTTACAAAAGAAGAATTAAATCAATATAGCTTTCTGAAGAATGATTGAATTGCTGATAGAAGGTATAATGTAAAATTTAGTTCAAGGTTTTGTGCAGATCATCAGTCAGGTTGACAGCCCAAATAAATAATCCAGTTATTTTTAAGAATGTGAGATCCTAATCCTTGGAATGACCTACAGTTTTTTTCCAGTATCATGACATTTTATGACATGACATTTTATGTTTTTTATGCTTCATTCAATTTATTTATCTTTTCATTGTCTGAGAGTCAATCCTGTGCAAATTTGTTTTTTGAATACTCTAAAAAAAAAAACCCAAAAACCCAAACTGTACATTTTTTCATGTTTTACAGGTTTTATAAATAAATTATCTGGAAAAAAATCAGCCCACACACCTGCTTTGTTTTGACATAATATAGAGCAACCAGATATACTTAAGGATCTGGATGTTCTTTTATAAATTACTGTAAAATGAAGTGGCTTATTGCAGACCCAGGAGCACAAACAGGAACAATACAGAGAAGCTGAATTAGGACACAGATATTGGCTTTCCAGTACTGCGCAACTAAACCAATGGAGATAAAATAGGATATAAGATTTCCAGGTCACCAGTCATCAAAGAATATTTGACAGGCCCTGGTCTATTTAAGAATCTGATATAACTGATATTTTATTGCTTGCAATCTTTTTTACACTTGCTTTTATTTCAGTAGGAAATCAGACTTACAAGGTAGCCTTTTTTCCCCTGAAAACTTGAATTATCTTTGTTTCATATATATTCATTATTAGCTTGTTCTTTTGAGACTTACTTTTCTCTTCTCTAGGGTTACAAAAGAGGGCACAGAGCACTGGTTCTAAAACCAAGATAGTTGATGGCAGACATGTCTTTGGTGTCTCTAATACAATCCTCAAAGCATGTTCTATAGTCACAAAGTATAAAAATGTAAATGAAATATCTTTAATTTTAATCCATTTTAGTCAAATGGAAAGTCTTGCATTATAAAAAATACTTTAAGTAAAAATATAGAAAAGGATACTATTGAGAACAGTGAAGAAAAATTAAGAAGAAGTGATCATAACATCCCTAGTGGCACATTAACACTTAAACATTTAAATAGCAACCCCTAATGAGACACTAGACTTGACTGAGGACCACAATGCATGTAAGAATGACTTTCAATTTATGGTGGTACTTCATTTTGTCTAGAAATTGTAAGAAAGGCTTTTATAAATGAGTAAGATGTTTCGGAGAAAACCATACAAATTTCCCAGTTGTATATGATTTTCTTAGCTCTTGCTGCTAGGTATAAGAGCACAAAGATATTTCAATCCTTAATATTCTCAACAAGTTGAAAAAGTGTCCTGTTTGCAAAGCTCAGGCATTTGTCTCTGAAGCATGTTCAGGGGGTGTCACCTGCAATCAGTGCCCTGTGTGTTATTCAGAAGCCTCATTCATGCCCTCATTTGTGTCTTTCCATCTTGTCTTCATGTGCTGTGCTCACCTATTGGATGGTCTGACAGGCATGAATTATTCCCACCAACCGCCTGGCCGTGTCCATCTCAGTTCCAAGTGGAAAGCTGGCACTCACAACCCTTTTTTGACTGCTCAATCCCCTGTTTGGTGTTTTGATGTTTCATTATGCTTACCAGTCTGCCACAGGAATTTCAGAAAATATCTCATCTTGATTTTCACATCACTACAAACAAGGTGAAGTTAAAAGCATAGGTTACTTTGACTGGCCTTCTGCTTCTGCCACTGGAAGTGGATTTTTATGCTGTGGTACAGTTTTCTTTCAGGAAAGATTGCCTCTGCTTCCTATGGCGTCCTTTGGCAGAGACACAGTCAGTCAGCACTGCTGCTTTTCAGCTAAATGCTCTCTGATGAGTGACCAAATACCAGTCATGAGTTGTCTGCACATTGTAAGACTTGAAGGGTTTTTAATCCCAGATTTTGCCTTAAAATGGTGACTCTTTTTGTCATCGTTCTTTAGCGAGTGAGGCCAACAGTTGTAAATGTGTCATAACACATGGATCTCACGAGTCACGGCTGTACGAGCTGCATGTCAAGGCGCAATTTGGCCTTTTAATGTATAAACATCTGAAATGCAATGCACATGAGGAAAAGGGCAATTGTAAGAGAAAGAGATAATGTATTCATTTTGTTAAGGCAGTGATGACTGGCAGAACCTTAGAAAATGACAATTTGCTCACGCTCATTGCCTTGCTTAAATCTCTACTAGATTGGGCTTCAGTGTGCTCACTGACAAGCATGGGGAGTTTTGAAACTCCAGCTGCAGGAAGAAAGGTGTTTTTATAGAACTGGGCTTGCTTTCAAGATATACCTAATAAAAAAGATGCACTGAAACAGAGTTTTAAAAAGAAGGAGAAGAGAAAAATAAAACAGAGAAGTTGGATTATTACAGCCAACCTCAAAAATGCAAGTTTCTGATGAGGGAAATATTTACATTTTGAATATCTATTCAAATTTTGGACACTATGTATATTCCTGTGAAGGTTGCAGAAGCTCATGCTCAGATTTCATATGTAATATGCTTACACAGTTTACATACATCTGACATAGGTCATTTAGAGACCAAACTTCAATTCTTGCATGAACTGGTTACCATGGGTTAAAAGGTCAAACATCTAAGAGATAAGATATCCTGCCTCAAAATCCTAGATGTCATAAAGATACAGGGAAGTAGGAGTCTAAAGATGAAGCTTCCAGCTATTTCTAGATCCTGAAATTTGATTCAGTTCTACTATTCAACATGGATAAAAGTTGAAGATGGCATTTATAATTTTAGATGGATTTAGGCATTTCATGAAGGCTTTGATATACATAACTTTTCACCTCAAATGTAAAAACAGTAACTCTCATGAAAAATTCATCCGATTATTGTAACAGAGAAAAAAAATTTGAAACTGACACTGTTACATATTTAATGGCATCAGTTACAGTATGGTTGCCAGAATGTCATAAACTATAAAAGAGTACCATGCAAACATTTTAATGTAGAAAAAATAAAATATAGTAAACACTCTCCCCAAGCTTCAAGGATATTTGATAACCCTCAGTGAGTTACAATTGTGGCTGCATTTATATATTACATGTGAAAACATAAAAAAACCCTAATATTTACTCAAATTTTGGGTCACTTTTTTCTTTGAAAATGTCTAAAATAGCAAACAAACAAAAAAAACACTAGAACATCAAAAAGGTCTGGTATTAGTTCAGAGGGTACAGTCACAGGGCAAAGTCTCATTCTTTGCAGACAAAGATAAAATAATTCAACAAAAAAAAAATTAAATTATTAGCTTTGTGTTCATTTCAGTACCTGAGACAGAATTTTGATCTTTATAATTACTTTTACAAATAATAAGATTTCTATTTTTTAAGTATATACAAGATCCATGCAGGTATATCAGAAATGTGTTCAATGGCTGTAGTTTTAGCTGGTATCAGTATCTCACCTTGTGTAGTGCTGCAATATTAAAAGGAAATGAATAAAGAGTGACAAAAAGTCATCAAAGCAAGACAGAAGTGACCAGGTTTCAGTGGAAACAACACATAGAAAAAGGATTTAAGGCAAAATTTTAAATTTTTAAAAAACAGATTGCAGCTACCATCACACTTAGATTCTTGTTTATTGCTGTATCTGGGGCCCTTCATTTTCCTATTAGAAAGCACAGGTAAAAAAATTGGTTACACTGGAAGGAAAGAATTGTTAATAGAAACACTGGCTGAAAGATGTGTTTCCTCATATTTGACAAGGCATTCAAATAGAAATTAAGAGGGGATAATATACATTTATCTTCTTTCAGAGACAAATAATGTCTGGCAACAACAGAGGTAAACATCAAGGAGGTTTGGAGCAAGGCCAGGAGCTGCCCAGGGTCCCTACAGACTTGTCATGCAGCTTCAAAAGGGTAAGTTCCTTGCTTTTGCAAACCTCCTGCTGCATGAATGTCAAAGAACTTTTATTATCTTGATTAAACACTGAAGCTTGAAACACTTGAATAAACTGCTGAATATCTTGTTGATAATGCTATTAAAATCTTTAGTTAATAGCATGATAAATGATCTAAAATATGTGAGATAAAAAAGTAATTTCAAGGTGTCCAAGGTGTTTCTTTCTCCTGAAAGAAAAGCGACTTCAGGACTTTCAGGCAGAAACAAAAGAGATGGCTGATATTTCTGTGCCTGTTGAACATATCTATAACTTGTGAATGCTAAAGAAATTTTACAGAAGGCAAAGATGAAGGCCTAGATAAAATGGTGAAGAGAAAGTTTGGCTTTGCTCTGCCATAACTGCTTGTAGTTTGTATTAGTTTGAAACTTGCATATATTGAGCTTTATATATTTCAACAACAGTAGAATAATACTTAAAAAGTGGGAAATAGCACAGCAAGTTTTGTTTCAGCTGGTTTGGGCCTGGTCTGACTCTGCAAGAGGTGAGAAAAGGGAGAACCATCCTTGCTACATCAGGAAATAGAGGTATGAGTGTCAGACCAGTAATTCCCAAAAAACGCTTTCCAGCTCTTATTTATCAGATGAGATATCCAGCATTGTTTGCATCTGATCTGGATAGTTGCTACCAGCAATGTAATTATAAATGGCTATTTTATAAAAAATTAATATTTATTCTGATAAACTTAGGTTATTATAATTAGCTTGTTCCTATACTGAAATTCAGATGGTGTCTACTGTTGTTTGAATTTTTCATGCTAAGAACTATTCTGGGAGAGACTAGATAGTGATGATATTACTGGGATTTTATTTATTTTATGAGACTACAATTATGTTGTCTGGCTCATGTTATGTTTCAATCCAATTTAAAGTTTGAAAGGAGTTAATACTCTTGGCCCTAAATACTTGCAAATGTATTTATAAAAACTCAAGAAAGAAGGTTTTGTATTTCTCATTTTGCCTTACTTTTTCTGTACTGTTTGAGAGTATTTTGTGGGTTATTCAAATTAATATATCTGTCACTGCGAATTGCAGGGCATTGCAAATGGCTACTTGTAGAGTTATGGACGTTTTTTGGTCAGTCATGAACAGACAGCAAGGATATCTCCCAAGACAATGCCACACTGGACGTATGTGAGATATCTAGCTCAAGACATGGTGAGGAGATAAACTTATAAGGATCTGAAAAACTATGAAATGTACTTTTTTATTTACAAAAACATATTAATGAATCATTCAGGAGTTTTAGGATTAGGGCTTCTTCTTTTGTGAGAGTATGACATGTCAAAATGATAAATTTTAGTCATGTCTTAAGCAATAACAAATAAAATTGTAAAAACCTTGACCCATGTGACACTATTTTATAGCTACAAAATATTCTGGAATAAAAATATCTTTACTAATTTTAGCTTAAGGTGCTAAATAAAGGTTCCTTGCAACTATAGAAAAGCATGCAAAAACTGATTTCTGGTTCTGTGAAAAAAGAAGAAATGAATCCTATTTTAATTTCTCTATATAAATGACTTACCTATTACTGAGCAGCGTCAACAATGGAGTTCTTTTAAATAACATCTCTTTAGCACTTGTTTTGATGTCATAATTTCAAGTAAGATCAGTATACTTCTCTCTTTTACAAATTCTCTCAAGTCATCCATAAATTCTAAGCAAATTTTTCCAATCCTAGCATGGTATTTCCTTATCCATAATACACTAAAAGAATGGTCACCATTAATTTATGAAATAAATTATTTCAATCTGATTGCAGGAGGGAGCCATCCTAAAGGAATATTCTCCATCAAAGTTCTTAAAGCAAAAATACCAAAATGAGGCTGTAACCAGATGAGATATTTTATTTATGTACTCTTTCATGTTGGCTCTTCTCAGATTTTCTTTCTTAAACACTAACATACCTGCAGTCAGTAGCTTCAATTACTGAATTTATCTGCAGTGGAGGTGCTGTCCATAACTTGATAAGGTTCTCCCTGGGTTAAAAGAGGAGGACTTACTTTGGCAAGAGGATTATATCAATTCACATTTGCAAAGGTTAATTTCATGTGGAGAAGATCCAAAGATCCACAAAAATATTGCTATCTAAGCCTTTAGATGAGTCACAATTATTCTCTTCCCTTCCCTCCTGGCTTATGGATTTCTATGCAATTAAAAGCCAGACACTCTGAACTAAATCAAAGCTGAATCAGTTATATAATAAGTCTGCTATTGCAGGCTCTGTGTTCCAGGATCTGGCCCAAAATCTTTAGGTAAAATCCCAGTGCTGGAACTCCTTTGTAGAATGTTATAAGGTAGGAAAAAGCACTAGAGTGCCCAATTTGGAAAAACATCTTGGTTTCTAAGTGAAGGTAAAACAGAGATAGTCTTCATTTTTTTTTTCTTCTTCTGACAGAATGAAAAAAATCCAGCAAGAATGGAAAAAGAAAGGTGAGAACTGTTACTCAATAAATGCAATCACTGATTAAGGTAACTGACACATTATAGTGTGGACTCAACAATGACTTTTACAAGATGCTGAAATTTTCAAGTTTTTTAAAATGTGAACATTTTAGTGGAAATGTTTTGATATTGTTGTTGCTGCTGTTATTTTTATTTGTTGTGGGTTTTTTATCCAAAACCCTAAATATCTGTCTTTTAACACTGTGAATTTATTAACATATTACTGATCTGGAGACTAATACTATGTATTGTGACAAGGTGTCTTTAAAGAATATATAAATTCATGTGCCATTAACTGTCCCTGTAAAAGCCAGCAGACAGAAAGACTACTATGAAGAGAGAACATACCTCTCAGATACATAATTTCCAAAACACTGCAGCTGTGGATTTGTAGTTTCAAATCAATTGTTTTTCTAGGAGAAAAAGGTTTATATGGATAGAGGAATTAGCATTAAGGAAAAGAGGGTCTCACTAATTTTCAGATAACCTGAAGAGCAACCACTAAACTTTTCACAAGTGCTAGGTAGCTGAACAAGAGCAGCAGTACCAGCTAGCAGATGAATAAGGATGTTCTGCAGGTAGGATGTAAGGAGCAGGATTATCAAATTGGGCTCTTGCAGACCATAAATGCATCAGAGAAATCCCTTCCTGCACTGAAAGCAGGTTGAGATCTTGTGCATTTTGAGTTTGCAGATTCTTGTGTTTTCACAGGAGAAAAATATAATTCCGGTCAGAAGGAACCTCTGGTCACCTACTCCACCCCCCTACTCCCATCTTGTTCATTCTGTTTAATTTTCTTTCTAAGTTGTCGGATAATGACTTGGCTTCTTGCTTACCTCAAGTAAATTTTTTTTTTCCTTTAAGCTGCTGCCATTCTGCAAAGATGGGACAGTAAGAGGCAGGGCACAGAGTGCAGTTCCTGTCCACACAGGGAGACATGAGATTACTCAGTGTTAAACTCTTGTAGCTATTGCTGGGGCGTATAACACACTGACTAATTCCACAGAATCATCTCTTCTCACAACATCAGTAATTTTCAATAGAACTTACGGAATCTCTTTGTATGATGCATCCTTCAGCTAAGATAGCAAATAGGAACACCTTTTGAGAAAGTCTTGCAATGATTGTTCCTTCCCTGGGTTTTAGAAGTGTATGATTGCAACTAAATGTTTTGCCAAAGTTCATCTGCTATTTTTTTTCCCTTAACCTTCTTTTATTGATTGTACACATTTATAGTGCTTACTTTTTACTACATAGCCCATTTTAAATTAGGCCCAATTTTATTCCATGGCTGATGTTGGGTTAATCTAAGCACTTCCGTCAGCAATGAGAAAGTTGTGCTACGATGTTCCAAAAGTGACTGTGTGAGATAAAAACACTTTGCTTTTATCAGCTTTAGATTTGCAACTCTTCTTTTCCCAGGATGGCCTATTTCTTGTATTATAAAAGCTCAGCTCTTACAGTGCATGATTCACATTCTGTGATTTGTGACTGTTTTATACACCCATATCCCACGTTCTCTTACTCATCAGCTTTACAAAACCAAGCAGTGAAATCCTGACCTGATTGGACTCAGTGGGAGTTTTGACACTGCCTTCAATAAAACTGGGATTTCACCTAGGATTTTTGTAGCCTTTAAATGAAAGAGCCTTTGGTCTTTTCTTTTTGGAGGGGGAGGAAGAGCACCAAGAGCACAGGGTGAGAGTATTTATGATTTAACTAGATGTATCTCTTCCATTTGTGAGACAAAACAGTCTGTAGAATCACAGAGGACATAAAGGTGAAGTAATCAGAATTTACTAGGATGGGAATACATTGGCTGGAATCTGCATAAATCTTTATTTTGCCATGATCTATAAAGACCTGGACTTAAGAAACCACATTGACTTGTTTGTCTTGCCAGCTTATTTATAATTCTAGTCTTTATTGAAGAAAAGCCAGGCTGGTTAATCAAAGTTTTAAATTAAACAGAGGTGAAACAAAGTTATCCAGAGTTTTAATTTTAGATTGAAATGAAGGCATTTTCTTTTCCCCATTCATTCCTTTATGTCCCACAACTAATGGATCACTTTCTTTCCTCCCAGTGAGCATGAATACAAGGAGTGGGAGCCCCTCTCCTGCTGGGTTGCTGTTAGACAGTTTTCTAATATCCCTCACAGTATTTTGTGTACTGGACTCCAATGCAGAGGCAGCAAAATGTCTATAGGGTTTCAGAGTAGGAAGTGCAAACCTAAGAAGAGCCAGCAGCATTGGCTGCATCCTCAGCACACAAGACTTGGCCAGTGCAACCGTATTCCTAAAACAATAAAGCACTGCTATTTGGCCTCAGTGTATTTTTTGACAGACCGCTGGAAAATTGCTGCTTGGCCATTCCTATGACTGATTCCTTATTTTCACCCACTTTTCAGTTTGTAAGTCTGTCAAAAAATACACTGAGACCAAATGGCAGTGCTTTATTGTTGATCTGACGCATAGAAGTCACATCTGACGGTATTAAAGAAGTGTCAAAATTGAGCCTTAGAATTAATGCAGCAAAATAAATTTTCAATATTTCTTCCCTTGATTCCCCAAATACAGTCAGGGGAGTTAAACCTTGACTAATTAAACAATGAGCAGCATTCAGCATGAGGTAAGCAAGCTGCCAACAGCTCCCTGAGCTGAATAGGTTGGTCTCTATTGCTCATCTGTTTTGCTAAATTACATTGCTCTGTGACTCTATCAGCCATCCCATGGCCTCACCCCTCTCCATTCCATTCCATTCCATTCCATTCCATTCCATTCCATTCCATTCCATTCCATTCCATTCCATTCCCATTGTTTTTGACAATTATCTTCTTTCAACCACAGACACACATATATATAATATGTATTTAATACCTCACCAGCTTCATTAAACTTATCTACATACAATGCCTCTGAAATACTGAGTGTTCCATTATGTTATAGGTTAAAATGGAAGTTCACAGATGGCAGATTTTGTTTGCCACCCTTGAGAGCCAGGACAACAATGTGCCAAAATAAAACCCAGTGGGCAGTGACTGAAAAAGTCACCAGATAAAATATGTAAAATTGAGGGAATGGGTTTTTGATTTTTAGGGTTGTTTGTTTTTGAATGACTGTTCAAATTGTAATGACCTTTCTCTTACAGTCAGGTCAGCTTACAGTCAGGTCAGCTTTCCCTGCTCCAGTGGAGGTACCACTCTGTCTCTTCTGAATGCCAGTCCTATGAATGTCTGTAACATGCAGTGCTCTGACAGCACCTGAGACTGGTGACCTGGTGGGCCATGGTGGAGAGCCCCTTCTCACAGCTGGAGAGCAGGATGAGGGCTGGGATCTGGGCACCCAACCCCTAACTCCTGTCAGCAAATACACAAGTGATCACAAACGGAACTTCTGGTGGTTGTTGTTTAAGAAGTTCAGCAGTTCTGTTTGACCAAAGTCAACATTTTTGTCTTATCTAGGTACCTTCAGGGTCCAGCAGCAGCCAAAAAACACAAGATATTTTCAGGATCAGTTTTGGAGCCTAACTCCAAATTAATCTGAAATCCTGTACTAATTTTGGTCTCTTGCTTCATTGATTCTTCTCCATGAAGTCTTCACTCTGCCTTTACAGTCTGGGAAGACACAAAGAAATTGCTACAGCTTGTAACCATTGTAAGGGCTTGTGTGAAAGCCCTACAGTTAGTTAGAAGTCTTTTTATTGATTGATTTAACTAAATTCAATTACATAGGCTTCAGTGACTTTTAATAACAATTCAGCTCTTTCCCTTAACAGTTTCCTGATTAACATTACTTGTAAAATTGAGATGTTGCCTTTAGAGCATATAACAAACCAATGCCTTTCAACTCCCTGCAATGCCTGGACAGCTTCTATATCCAGATTTCCCTATTAGACTCACAGTTCAGGCACTAACACTTCACAATACCTTGTTACCTGACTTTCCTGGAGTGGGAGCATGTAGGCTTCGTGTAGGAAGGTGTGCATATTTCATCCTTCTTGTTGGGGTTCCTGGGTAAAGAAGGGAAGTGCACTCAGGGGCTTACAGCAAGCATCAAGAAGTTTCTGGAGCCAGACATCTTTGCTCCCAACTGCAGATCCTGTTCTGGAGAGTTAAAAGTGGGTGGCAGTGAAAACAGGGGGAGGAAGCAGGAAACAAGGAGCCCTGATCAACTCCTTGGGATACATTTCACATTAGCAGTGCATGAGAAGCAGGAAACAGTAATGACTTTGGGAGCTCGACCTGCATGCAAGACTCAACCTTACCACCTAAAAGATTTAACCACTAATTCACTGATTCATATTCCTTGCTTGTTTTACCTCTAAGTCTTAAGTATTCTTTTGAGTCTGGCACTTAAATATATAAGACATACTTAGTAATATAACAGCTATCTGAGGGGCTCAAAATGATAATTGTTTTGATCTATCTCACAGTGATGGTAGTTGTTATTCAGAAATCACTCCAATAAGTGGCTGCAGTAATTTGTATTTTTGATGTATGCCTGCTGAGTATAGCCCTTATCTTTGACCTTGGCGTCAATGAAAGCATAGCAGATCCCACAGGTTTTAAGACATAGATTAGCTTGTTTGAAATTATCACTTCAGTGACCTCTATTTCCAGTAAAGGAGCATGTTTTCTCTATGTTATAACATCAATGGGGGTTTTATATTGTGTTCTTCATCAGTTACAAACAGCTCTTCTATGCATTTTTCTTGCTTATATTCAGTGCTATTGCTTACAACATGAAAATTTGCGGTCAGATTGCTGTCTTATTTTATGCCTTTGCTCTTATTTTGTAATGAGGGATTAAATACAATCACACCACAGACCACATTTTGCTTACAACATTTTACTCTCAAAATCAAAATTTACTGCATTTACTTCAATGCATTTACAATGAAGAAACACTAATCATCCCTCCAATATCAAATTTTATTTGTATAGTTTAAAATTACAGAGAAGTCCTAAAGGTATTTTCCATAAGTTTAGAGACTATAACATCCCTCAGAAAACAAAACTAAAATAAATTGTATTTGTTATAGGGACTTTTCTTGGGGGAGTTTTGATGGAAATTATCTTAGTCAGACCTTTTACAATCAGAAAAAAACCAGCAAACAGAGTAATTATACTCTTTGTAAATAGGTGGTATCTCTTATGCCATGAGTTATAACTGGCACAACTGATAAGGAGACTGGTTTTCTAGCTGAGAGTAAATCACAGTTAATGTCTTATCCATTTCAGTTATAGCACTTATGTTGGGTATTCTTGTCATTTGATTTTCTATAGTTTCAGAAATTAAATCTTATGCATAGGGATTTGAATTGTTGACTAGAATATTGTTTCTGACACTATTTGGTCTAAAAAAATAATTTAACACTGTCTGTGGATCTGGAGTCATAATTTCCTGAGAAAAGATTATTCTCCCCCTCCAGCCCAATATACAATACAGATTTCCATTTAAACTCTTCCAATGTGGTTCATGATGTTACATGAGTACTTACTAGGCTACCCTCAATTGCTTCACAATACTTCTGAGGACGTCCATTTAATTTTTTCTGTGTATTGGTCCTGAAACAATAACACGCGAAGCATACATTCAAGTTTGCAAGGACTCCAGGAGGAAGAAGCAAACTGGCTGGGTACTGCTGTGTTGTCAAAATGTCTTCTGTCTGACAGAGGGAGAATCCTCAGACTGTATCCTGGCCCACATTTCACACAATTTGTCTTCTTTTTTCCTGCCAAGAAAAATTGTTGGGAAGATCATCTGTTATGATAGATAATGACTGTTAGACTGATCAAGTGGGAGAACTAGAATGATTGTAGGTTAATGAGTTTCAAGGAAGACCGGGAGCTTATCAACATAATGAACATACAGATCTCTAGTGAAGAGGGAATTGGTTAGGTAGGAAAAGATGCATCAGTATCAGTAAGATTTTAGATGCACCTACACTGAGAACTATAGCAAACTAACAAGAACAAAAATGTGTATATGTAGCACATATGCGAATATAAGCAACATTATTTCAGCACCAAAACTATCACTCAGTTGATCATTTCTATAACATGAATGCTGATGAATAATGCCACTTATTAAGAAGTTTGAGGTAGAATTTTATATATCAAGGTTATATGCACTTTCACTGAATCCAAAGTACAATGACATTTAGACTCATTAAATCTATACACAATAACAGAAGGGAAAAAAACAAGAATATTGCCATCAAGTATGGTCTATTGCTGGCTTCTAAATTAACAAAATCAAGTGGGAGAAGCCATTAGAAAAAAAACAAAAAGGAAAAAGTGTCAGCACCATCATCTGACAGATAGGCTTTGATGTTAATGGCAGGATTCTAACTCCCGACTCACTGAAGAAAGAGAATAAGACTATACAACAGGCAAGCACGACAAATCTTTAGATCCAGGAAGTCAAGACACAGTCAAAGAATAACGTTTTCTTCAGTTATGAACAATTTTGGAGAACTGGCAATATGGCAGACATTAATCATTACATCATGCAGTGTTTCATTACCAGGGAAAAAGGGAGGCCAAACAATAGGAGAGGCCTAAAAGGATCTGAAAAAATTGTGACTTCAATCTTCAAATAAATATTAGAAAGAAACAACTAGAAAAATTTGTCATCTAGAAGACACCAAACTGATAAGTAATAATCAATATGGGTTTGTCAAAAAGAAATCTTGATGAACCAATTAATTTTTTTGACATGATGGCAAACCTGAGAGTTGGATGAAAGCAGATATTTGGAATTGAATAGGACTTTTGACCCTGTCCAACAGGATATTCATTTGGCTTCCTCCAAAAGCACATTTCTGATTAGCTTCTCACAAAATGGATAAATAATTGGAGAAAAAAAATTAATAGGTCAAAAATTAAAGGATGTAAGTACTACAGGGGGATTTTATGGTTCCATATTCTTAAATATTTTCATTAAGAACCTAAACAAAATACAATACATTAAATGTGCAAGCCATGTGTGGTTGTGAGCTTACTGTAAGTGTAATATTAGATTGAAGGATCTTGACAAAAGAAACAAAAGCAAACAGCAACAATCAAAACAAAAGCAAAAGCAAAACCAACCAAACAAGCAAAAATACCAAGACAAACAATAGGAAAAAAAACCTACAAAAAGCCCTGTCCTGACGGGAAATAGTGACAATCAAAATCAAGTATACAAGCAGTCAATGGCAAGTCATAACAGTACAAATAAGAATTTAAATAATTACTCTTTACAAAAAAATAATTATGATTAAATAATATTCCTGAAATACTGAAAAATAGAAACAGAATTGTTTAAAATGAATCACAGGAAGTAATCATTCTGCTGTTCTCAGCAATGGTATGACCTCCCTGGTACTACCATTTCCAATTTGGACATTACACAGTCAGAAAGATGAGCAGTTAAGAATTATCAGACAGTAAACGTGGAAACATAAAAATGTGATTTGCTTTTTCAGGAGAAATCTGTGGGGAAACATATTATCAAGCTTAAAGAGATGCTGAAGAAAGAAGGAAGGGGAAAAGCTTTTTTCATGTCTGCTGAGGATGAAGCAAGTAGTATGGACTAGAATTGCAGCAGTGGAAGTGTACATCAGGCAGGTAGAAAAATATCTAATGGGAAAGACAGGTAAGTACCAGAGCAAAGTGCTTAGCAGTAATGTACTGCATCTTCCTCTGCAGGCTTTAAGAACTTACCAGACATCTGTCAGGAATAGTATAAATACAGCCAGTCTTGCCTCAAACTGGGGAGTAAAAATGAGATGGACTTTCTGATTTCCATCTCACTTCCTGTGATTCTGAAAAAAATTCTAAAGAAAAAAAAGAACATACAGGTAGGCTACACTGAATAATTTGTGTCAGTGTCATTAGAGGAAATACCTGTTTCCTGCTAAAATATGTGTGCTTTACTTATCTTATGCATAGTTTAAAATTCAGCATTAATTTCTTGGTCTACAGCATATATTCCAAACTGCTCCAAGTTCTGTCCTTTTAGCACAACCCAGTTTGTGGTCCTGAAAGTTTGATAACATTTCTCATGCAGTACAGTATAGGGCTTGTACAGAGTAACTAGTGAATCATACTGTCATCCCAAATGTTTTCAAAAAGACTTTTAGTTGAATTAAGTATCCTTGGGGTCTAAAGCAATATTCGCTATTACTGTCAGTCCCACTTGAGTTTCTTCCTGTGGTGGACTAAAGACATCTGTGACTTCCTCAGTTTGACATCATATTTTGCTTTTTTTTACTGGAAGTACACATAGGTTGGAATGAGCTGTAAATTCTGTTTGTCTAATGAAACTGTATTCTACAAAGAAGTAGGGAAGTAGGGTCACTCAGCTGGAAACATTGTTTTGTTGTCTCAATAGCAAGCATACTCAGCTACTGCTTTTTGACTGTGAATTCTGTTTCATTACCTCTAATGTGTTTGTTCTCATGACAATTTCATTACAGAAACAAAGATCTTCATATTGTTTTGCTTTTTAATTAGGAAGAATAGTGTTCCATATTTGTTCAAAACCTTTAGACTGTTATTCACTGACATAATTTGACTCATGTTTCATGCTGCAGAAAATGGCATGATCTAAGCCAATGAAATTTTTGCTTTCACATTTTATTCAAAAGAATAATCCAGCCTTCATAGGTATAAAAAGAAAAGTGGTGCTCAGGATGAATGTATGTGCTTCTCTCCGCCACAGGAAGTGCATAATGAAAGATCACTTAGCAATCCCACATGCTTTTTTTTTCCACATTCTTAATGGACAGCAGATTGCCTAATGCAGCATCTTGTCTAGCAGGTTTCAATACAGGCGCATTAGGAAGAAGCATAAGAAACAGTATATACCCAGGGATTCCTCTTAGTATACTTTCTCCTCTTATTAATTTTATTAATTATAGCTGTATTCAGAAATATTCTTTTTTATATAATTGATTGTCATATACACCCTTTAAAAAGAAACGATTGTTACTAAGCCGTGGGTGGGAGGCAATGCCCCATGAAAACCCTTATCTTTTATATTACTCATTATTAGAAAGGAGAGGAATATTATCTGAATTAAAGTCAAATTTCTCAGTGTAAGAAGAGAGAACAAAAGTTTCATTTTTTTTGGTATTAATACAATTAGGGTATTGTAATTGGAACCTCAGGAATGGAAGCCACTAGCTGAATGAGGAAAGTGCTGCCATCTCCCAGCCAGGTAGATGCCTGTATTTAGTTTTTCAACTACACCCTTTATGCTTGCCATAAACTGTCTTGCAGGACACTGATTTTGAGATAATCTAAAGGGAAAGGTTCTGACATTACCCGGTAGTACTTTTCAGAGCAGCCAAGGTGTGCTAGCATGCTCAGGTTAGCTTAGGAGTACTGTGTAAAAGAAGAGTCTTCTGCTTACTGTCACCAGCCTGGAGAGTTCCTTTGCAAAAGCAAAAGAGGGATAAAACTTGCATGTTTGGGATCCTTAGGGAACTTGCAACAGATGCAACAGTATGAGTCAGACATCAATGAACAGGAAAGAAGGAAATGCAGTGGGTAGTAATGTCACTTGGTCATGTCTGTGAGAAAAGACAAACGTTTCTGAAACACCCTCAAAGTTCCTTCCAGATACAGCCTGGAAGAGAGACATCTGTACTTTTACACTCATGATTCAGATCTAACTAATGTTCAGCTGCAAGAAAAACTACAAAGAGCTAAATCCAAATAATTTTCACACCTGAGGCAACTGTTTAGGGAGAAGCAGCAGCACTGCTGATGCACACTAGTAAGTGCTTCAGCTACACTGACCTGTGCCCACACAGAAACACAGACCAGCCTTACACAATTTGGAAACCTCACACCCACACATCTGAACAGACTTTATGAACCTCTTCTCTTAGAAGAAAGGTGGGAAAACAGCTCAGAGTACAGGCAAAGCATGACATTAGTGATCTGGAAACTGCTGCACTAGATTAATGGTTCTAACACAGGAATTAACCTTAATAAAGTGTTGCTTGCATTGCAATCAGCAGTTCAATTCACAGGTGCACTTTTTTACTGCACAACTGGACTTTGCAAGCAGAGGGTGATCAACAGCTATGTGGTGAATTTGGAACTAAGGAGGGCTGGGGAAGAAATGCAGTAAGAAGGGTAACTATATGAAAATGGATTAACAGAGCTTGCAAAAGGAACACTGTGACTGAAGCTCTGTGTGGCTGGAAGAAGAAAATTACATTTGAGAAAGGTCTATTGAACATAACTTTGCTCAGGTATCTAAAATGACTCTGGGATTTTTCTGCAAATTCCTGACTGGTAGTATGGGAAGTGATTGAAACAGTATAATAAGAGAGAGAAAGGCAGGTTAGGCCTCACCCAGCAGTAGACTTCTGTCCACAGAATTACTGTGCCGTGGTTTATTATTTAAATGCAAATGCTAACATGCCAGGTAGCACCTCAGTGAGCTGTGTCTTGGCCACATGCTCTTTTGTCAGAAGCTCACTAAAATATCTGTGCAGGTGGACTTAGAACAATAGAATTAAGGACATTTAATTTTTTTCCTTTGGATTCCTTTTTTGGGGGGGAGGGGGGGAGTGTGTCTCAAACTGTTCTTAAAGTATGTGTGAGGTCCAACAAATACTCACTTAAAGATCTCAAGGCATTTTCTATAATTTCCCGTGTGTCACTTATCCATTGTGCAATAAGGGGTTCTTCAACCCTAACAGTAAAGTAGCTAAGTAAAGTAAGGTCTACTTCTGCTTTCATCTTTAGATTAAGTTCCTACATATTTAATGAATATCTCTGTTGATCTTCTACGATTGAAATAGGCTACAGCTGGCAGTAAGTCATTAAGGAAGGACTCAAGCTCCTTACTTAATAAACCAAGGTAAAATCAGCTACAGGAGAATGGTGCTTTAGAGAAGTAAGGACTATTTAAGAAAACACAACTCTAATTTTAGCTGAACATTAAAAATTCATTATAAGGTATGACTATTTTTGTTTTAATTGCCAGATGAATTCCAGGGGTATTCTACTGACAGTGTACTTGCCCATATCAATACAGCAGAATCATCTATTTTCTACCAAACTGCCGGGTGACAGGAAAGTTACTTTTCTTCACTTTTTCCTCCATTTTGAAATAACATTCATATTTCCGTACCTTACGAACGTTTACTCATCAAAACTTTTTAATATCTTCGAGATATTTTGAAGGTTATATACTTGACACTTTGCAGTTTGATACATTTAATAATCAAAATTAAGAAATTCTCTTGGGAATATTGAATACTTAGACATCCAGCCCTAAATCCAAAAATAGCGATAATAAATTCTCAAAAATGCACAGCTAAAATATATATATATATATGTTTATGTCCCTCCAAGGCACATATTACCTTTATGAGAGACAAAATCCATCTGAACCAGTACAAGTGTTCTATATAACATGTCCTCATGTTTTAGGACTTTCTATTTATGTTCCTGAGTAATAATTTTGAAGGTTAAAGGAAATACATCTTAATGAGTCACTTAGTGCCTTTTGGCAATCTCATTTCACTCATTTTGATGAATATTTCATAAGTGTGAATTGTAAGACCTTGATGTAAGATGAAACAGAAGTGTCATGTTTAATATTAAAATATATATTAAACAAGAAACACCTTTCTTTCCTATATGTCAGAGCTGTTGGATTTATATGTTACAGTAATTTCTCTACTAAGTCAAAATTACAATAATGAGAAAAATTATGCCAAATTGGATGACAGCAGAATCATTCAGACCTCTCTCAAATAAACCAGGACTATTATGAGCAAGGATTATAACCTGGGATGTGTCTGTGCACTGTGAGGTAAGAGAATAAGGATTTCTTTCTATACATGGGAAATGAATGCAGAACCTTCTGCAGCATGACACAAGAAGCACTGACAGAAATGAATTCCAAGGTTTTCAGGCTGATAACTGGACTATACATTTGGCTTCTAAACTGAAATGTAACTCACCTTGCCACCTTAAGCCAGCTGTCACAGGATCATTTTATTACAGTGAGTTGGGAATTAAACTCCCAACTCTAATTGATTATTATATTTTTATGGGAAAGTATTATATTTTTATAGGGAAGATATCATCATGGTGATTAAAAAAGCTGTTTTCTAATTCAGTAAGAAGACTTCCTCTAGGTCCAAGCATATAAGAACTCCTAGTAGCAGCGCATCTTCTTTAATTTGTCTTAAAGAAAGGGCAGTGTGATACCACTCAAAATAGGCAAAAATATATTTTAAAAAATCTATTATTCAATCTTGTAGTAATAGAATAAATGGAAATGCCAATAACTATTGACAGAAGTCAACTTGCCACAGCCTACTACAATATTAGGAATAATGAGCATACCATATTCACTAACACTAAGAATACTATCTTTACTGAATCTAAGAAATAAATATGTATATAATAAATGCACACATCTGGAGGGATACATGGCTTTACGTTTTCTATTTTACATCCTTGAAACTTAGCAAGAGTTTTATGTTCCTGAAGTTAAGTGTCTGTGGGAGAGTTTTAGATAATTTTTACCATTTTTCAATTTATTACAAAGCTCACATATCTAGAGAGAAATGGTTTCAGTATATTGTCTGTATGTAAACCAAAAGTATTTGAAACTGAAAACATCTCCAAAATTTTAAAACTGATGACTCATTTACATTAATCTTTTGATTCTAAGCAATTTGACTTACAAATATTTAACTCTGGGATTTCCCAAGACATAACTGAGTAAGAATGCAATGGGTGAACATTACTTTTACTTTGAAACATGGCATTCATTCTTGTCTTTCCATTGCTGCTATATGGAGTACAAGCTAAATAAAGCCCAACAAGCCAACACCATTTAAAACGATGAGCATGCAAAGAAACTGATGAATGGAATGACTTCCTTCACTCAGTTCCATTTAGCTCCGACAGAATGACAGCCAGCCTGGAGAAACTGCTAATGAAACTTACTGCCGTTCTAAAAATAGGAACCCCAGCTTGAAATGTAGTGCCTGTGCCTGTGAGGAAGCTAAAGGAAATGGAAATGCAGCTACAAGTACTTTTTGGAAAGACATCAATGTATTACAATGTTTTCTGGTATTCAAAAAATCTGTATTAACCATTTTGAAGGACCCTCAATACCTCTCTGTGGTAAGGAGCTTTATCTGTCGGAAAGAAGAAAAGGAAGTTAAATCCCTGTGTGTGTCTTGTTGCCATTATGGGATTGGCACCTGTGGGATTTAACATGAAAAATTTCAAAGGGAACAAAGTGCTACTCTAAACTCAGAAAATATTTCTCTGTCTCTGTCTTTCTGTCTTTCTTTTTTTTAAATAATTTATTCCATACAATTAATTTTGTGTAAAGTTTCATTTCTCCTGGAAACTGAAATCCTGCATGAGATGACTTATTTCTGAATGGTTATAATCTTAATTATTTTTGTAAGATTCATGAAACAAACAATTCCAACCTTATAGATCAAACTCAGGACCTTGTGATTTTGCATGCATGTCCATCTCCTCTCTCACCTTCACACAGCTTAGGTGAATGCACACTACATATGTGTTAAAATCAATCTCACTCCTTCTCAGGACAACAATTTTGAAAAGACACAGTCATAATTTCCAGAACTACGTATCTGGCAAGTAAAGATCACAAGAGGTGGAAGAATCTAAACCATACAGATTTACTATGCCTAGGAATTCAAAATAAGAACAAAGAAAAAGTGTGTGCCCTGTGTGCATGTGATGAACAGGGATGGCACGTAATCCACAAGGAGTTTTTTACACACAATTATGTTGACATTATGTGGACAAATTTCCTTTACTATCCCTCATATTAACCACTCCTACATACTCCTTCACACAAGAATACAAAATGAATGGTTACCTGCCATTGTCTGTGGAAGATGACAGTTGTTCTGGTGGATCACAGGAGATCTGAGGTTCGACTCACCAAGCATGGAACAACCCAATCTAAATTTCCACCACTAAAACAAGAACCTGTATGTAAATTCAGACACAAAATTGTGTATCTCTAAGTTTAAATCAGATGCTTAATTATGAGTTGGAAAATGTTTATCAATTTGTGGATATCAAAAGGAAGGACAGCTTAAAGTGAAAAGTAAAGAAAATGAGTGATATCACATGATAATTCTAGTGGATGAAGGATTACATGATGCTATCAGGCAAAACCTCTCAATTCCTTATTCTAGACATCATTTTTTGTGCCTTTTGGAAAGCAAAGGCTCTCTTTAGGATAAACGAAATATTGATTTTAGGTTCCAGCTAGACTCTATTGATGCTCTTTTAAGTTACATTGTGTCTGAAAAGACTGGAATTTAATGAACAGAAATCAGTTTTCTAATACCCATAATGGGCTTTTCATAAGCACTCATAAATAATTCACTCAACTTTCCTGTGCATCAGTAGAACTTGACGTGAAGCTTTCTTAAGCACTTTCAAATAACCTTAGCTGCATGTCTGGTATTGAGTATATCAGTGACTATATATACATATATATATAGTCACTGAGTATATCAGACTGAATTATACTACAGACAGCCCATTTGTTTCTAAATACAGGAGCAAGAGAAACAGCAGTGGGGGGGGGGGGGGGGAAGATAATCAATGACTCACAAAGTCTTTCTCTGTGTTGAAAGCAGACAATTTGAAAATGTACTTGAATAAACAAAAAGACCCTTTGACTAATGTGATGATGGTTTGGGATGCCTCTGGGTCTGCTATCTCTGTCTATACTGCCAGATGCACCACTTTCCAGCATCCAAAAGGTATTTTAACACAACAGACCTGGAATGCAACAGACCTGGTCAGTACAAAACACAGATGGAAATGTGAGCCCAGCCCTTACAACTCAAAGGGGCACTACAGTGAAAGTCAAGTTGTCCTGGCTCAGGCTCTGAGGAAAGGCAATGGTTCATCCTATTCAGAGTAAATATCAGCCCTGGAAATCAAATTAACAGAAAGAGATTGTGCTTCCTTCCTTACCTCACTCCTGGAATGGTCCAAAGTTTTACTGCATCTCTGACAATTCTATTCAATTACCTAACCCTGAGAAGGGTGGAGAGAATTAAAGGAGAGCAGGTCAGCCCAAGGAAGGCATACTGACATCCAGAGAAGCCTACTTGTTCAGAGAAGGGTCAGGAACATTTCATTTTTCAACAATTAAAATTTGACATGACTTGTGCCACACTGTTATATTGTGTCATGGTTTTAAATGGGACATCCTCCTAGTAGCTGGTGTAGTACTGTGTTTTGGATTTATCATGAGAATAATGTTGATAACGCATTAATGTTTTAATTGCTGCTGAATAGTGTTGGCATAAAGTCAAGGACTTTTCAGTGCATTGTGCTCTGCCAGTGAAGAGCTGCACAAAAAAGCTGCTGATACAGAACATAACCACAGTACCTGATCCAAACTGGCCAAAGAGTTATTTCGTAACATGGAACATCATGTTCAGATTATTGACTGAGGAGAGTTATCAGGAGGTGCCAATCACTGCTTGGGGACTAAATAGGCATTGGCCGGTGGGTAGAGAGGAGTTGCATTTTGCATTGGTTCTCTTTATTGGATTTTCTCTTTTTGTTATCTCCCTTATCATCACTGTTGTTGTTGTTGTTGTTGTTGTTGTCATTATTATTTCAATAATTAAACTGTTCTTATCTCAACCCACAGGTTTTATCTTTTTCTGATTCTCCTCCCTGTCCCACCAGGGCAGGCGAGTGGGAGGGGCAGGGTGAGTGAATGGCTGCATGGTACCCTAATTTCTGTCTGGGTTTAAAACATGACACAGAGCTGATAATTCCTTAGGAGCTGCATCATATTTCAAAGATGCTATATACATATGGGAAGTTGGTACCTAATACTCACTCAAATCTTTAAAGCATTCCCCTAGAGATAGCTGTCGCATGTGTAGACGTACACAAACTTTAGAGGTTGTTACAGCTGCTTCTGATACAGAGCTTGTCCCCTCTGAATACAAATACTATTGTCCAGGTTGTCACTGTTCTAAGGCACTGCTCTGAGGCAATATAGCTGAATCATTTCAAAACAGCATGAATACTGAGAAGCACTAATCTAAAGTATATCAAGGGCTTGAAGAAAAAGATGCTAAAAAAAAAGAGAAAGGAATGTTTTCTCCCAGTTCAGCTAGGCCTGAAGTCCCACCATCTGCCTCACTGATGTCTAGTCAGAGAATAATTTTCGTGCATGCTCAGTGTGCTGACACTACTTCTGTGGATTTATGCATGCATTTCTGGATGGGAAAAGAAGTTGGTGAATAAATTATGGCACCACAAGTACCACCAGTACTTTCTATTTAAGAAGACATATGGAAAAGTAGTGTTTCTTGTCCTATTTTTTAATACAAATTCACAGGTTTCACATTCATGCCCAGCACTCTGCTCTGTTTAAGAAACAAACAATCTCAAGGTATTTCTTACCCCTCAGCAGGCTTTGCAGGTTGGAGAAGGTGGTGTGATCCTCCCCCTCTGCTTAGTGCTGGTGAGGCCACACCTGGAGTACTCTGGCCAGCGCTGGGCTCCCCAACACAAGGAGAGATGGACATACTGGAGAGCCTCCAGCAAAAGTCCACAAAAACAATGAAAGGACTAGAGCAGCTCCTATGAGGAAGGGCTCAGACTGCTGCCTTCAGGCTGAAAGTTGCATCATGAAAGTTGGTCATCCATGAGGTCTCCACATACTAATTTTTTCCCTTCAGGGGATTTATTATGTGACTGCATAGACAACTAACAAGTGCAACAACAAAAGTATGAGGGCTGCAATGAATGAAAAATCTCTCTAAAGTATTGGCTCTGTTATCACAGCATGTGTTGCAGATGACCATAGTTTTCCCTGTCGATTGGCAGGTCACAATTTATAATGGAAGCAACTTGCTGCACATCAAAACTGTGAGCCAGAAGTTGGCAGCTTGATCTCCATCTGAATTCCCTCACAGCAGCATCTTAAAGCTTCTGTTGTGTGTGGTACTTGTCATGGAGGGACACAACGGGTGTACAAAGTAGAGGCCAACTGCAGTTAAATACAAAAAATTGAATATGGGAGGTTTGTCCAGTAATTAATGTATTGTGACACCTGTCTTTTGAGAAGCCTCCTCTTTTTGCTCCAGTCTTACTTGAAAGTAACAGTTCTTGGCACAGCACTGTTTTTTGATGACTTTGGTAGTCTTTGGCCATGGTCTGAAGAGCCCACAATCTATACCGCCACTCTGGGCATTAAACCTGAGGCTTTGTAGAGGGCATACCATGGGGGCAAATTTCTCAATGAAGGCTTTGGGGGTTATTTTTTAAGTCTCTAAGGAAGCAGAACAGAAAGCTTTTCAGAGGGTTGTTACCATTAGATTTAGATTGGTATTATAGGCAGTGCGAAACAGAGTAATTGTAAATTGACTTCACTTTTCACTGCCACCTTGTGAGATGATAAAAAACAGGAAAAGCTATGCTGGGTGATACTGGGAGTGAAGCATGAGAAAACAGGTATGGAAGGACAAGAGCTTTTTCTAATAAGCCATTGGTGTTGTTGCTATCAGGGCAGAAAGGAGAAAAAGTGGTAACATCTTCAGTTGATATCATTGTGGAAATAGAATATAGGGAACAAAGGCAGTCCTATACAAAATGTTCAGTACATTTTATAGAATAGCATAAAATAGAACATGATGACAAAAATAGCACTCAAGTTTCATGTTTGCTATCTTCTTAACCTAAAAAGGCCTTGCAAGGGTGTCTTTAGATTTTCAGATGCATATTTTGATGGAGAACAGATGCTTGGCCACAAGCCTGAGCATTGGATCTGACTTTATTTTTTGCAATTGTTAATAGGGGCTGATTTTGTCTAAAGTAGTATCATTCCTGACACTGGTAATAGGGCATACAGTAGTTCCCTTGTTGGTAGGGTGGGCTACCAGGCTTGTGCCCAGCGTGGCTGCGGGACCTCCACAGGAATCAGTTCCTTGCCACCTGTGGTTCAGTGAAAGGAATCCGGCGTCCCCGCTGATGGTGCTCATTCCACCCCGAGGAGCTTGGGATGTCCCGTTCGGGTCTTAGAGCTCGTCCCTCATCACGTTCCATCCTCCTGAGCTTCTCCCGCAGTGTTTGGTGCCAGGTGCTGCAGGACCTCTGTGGGGATCGGCTCCTTGACATCTGCGGTTCGCTGAAAGAGACCCGGCGTCCTCGCTGACGGCGTTTGCTCCTCCCTGACGCTGGGACATCCTCTTCGGACCTTAGAGCTTGACCCACATTGTGATCCATCCTCCCTAGCTTCTCCTGTGGTGTTTGGTGCCAGGTGCTGGGGGACCACCCTGGGGTTTGGCTCCTTGTCCCCTGCAGTTCAGTGGAACAACGGCAGTGGTCCCCCTGATGGTGTTCACTCCTCCCCAAAAAGGCACAGACATGCCCCAGGCCCTGCCAGTGTCCTTGTCCAGCAAATCTGCTCTGCACCCTTAGAAAGCACCCAAGTGGATGTCTGCCCCTGATGGAGGAGGCCAGGCACCATGGCCTTTCAGGCCTGCCCTGTGCAACCAAAAGCCTTGGTGTCACAGGTGTCACAATGACTCCATGGTGACGGGAACTTTTAAGGGCCACACCCAGAAGACACAAGCTCCAGCCTCAGAACTAAAAACTTCCCAGATAGCTCATCTCACACGATGCCCTGCTGTTGAGCAGAACTCTGTTGCCATGTTTTTCACATAAATTCACAGGTTTTACCTTTCACACTCAGTGCTATGCTCTGTTTTAGAAACAGACCATTCAAGGCCTTTCTTACTCCTCAGCTGACTTTTGCAGGAGCAGTTTTGGTGTGAAGTAGTACCATTTCTGACACTAGTACTCTTTCTGGTAGCATGTGCTACCAGGCCCTGTGCCTGGCAGGGCTGTAGGGCCTGCACCAGGATTGACTGCTTGTTGTCTGTCTGGTTTTTCTTCCTGATACTGGAGAGTGTGATGCTTTTTCAGAGCTTTCTGTGTGATAAAAAAAAGTTTAAGTTCTTGCACTTTTGCTACGAATTTATTGTTTTATAAAGAGTATTTTAAAAAAATCACAGGCAAGAGTTACACAGGCCTATCTTGTCAGTCAGCGTTCTCAGCAAAGCAAATTAATCTCTTCTGTACAGATACCTTCATAGTCTTTAGAGTATCTGAGCAGCATGCCTTTAGAAAAAAGACTTCTTTCTCTTCCCTGAGATTTGTGCAGTTCTGAGCACCCTGAGTACCTGAATTACACACCATTGTGATTTGAAGATCTCCTGCAGAAGAGCTCTAGACCCAAGACCGTGCTATGGAGAAAAAAAGTGTCTGTATTTATCCAAACACACAGATACATTCATCCAGAGATGCATGCACGTGCTGCAGCTACTGTCATGTCCATTAGTGTGATCCCAGTTTGTTTTCTGCAGCACTCACTTCCCAAACATCCTTTAGCTCTTTCTGAAACTGTTCCACATGTAAAAGCTCAAGAGTGTCTCACACAGAGGAAGTTTTAAGTAAAAAGCCACACATGCATGATACTGTTCTGGACCACCAACCTGAACTCCTCAATCACCTTGCTTTACCAACACCAGCATGTACTTCCAAGATTAAACCAAAGGCTTTTCTTAACATCTTTTTCTACATGCTCAGTTTTTGAAATTTCTTCCAATGACTAATAATTTACCTCATTTTAGGGTGAGACAGTGACAGAAAAGCCTCTCGTGTTGGAGCTATACACTGAGTGCGCAGAGGACCCCAGGGAGGACTGAATATCACTGCCATGCATAGAAGGGAAGCTGGCACACATATTCAGGCTGAAGTTCTATGGGCCCTGATGGACTCCACCCCAGAGTAATAATGAAACGGGTGAAAAAACTTTCCAAACCCCACTTGATCATCTACTGACAGTCCTGGTTAACTGGAGAAGTTCCAGTCTTCTGGTAATTACCAAATTTAATGCCCATCAACAAAAAGAGTTGGAAGAATGATATGGGGAACTACAGACCTTCCAGCCTAACCTCTACTCCAGGCAAGGTGATGGAAGAGATGATCCTGAGTGTCACCCCACAGCACAGGCAGGACAACCAGGGCATAAAGCCCAGCCGACAGGATTTACAAAGGCAGGTCTTGTTTGACCAACCTGATCTCCTTCTGTGAAAAAGTGGCCCTAGATGAATGGATGGCTTAGATGAAGGAAAGGTCTAGAAAACATATCTTATGAAGAGTGGTTGAGGGAGCTGGGATTTTTAAGTGTTGAGGAGGATCATGGGGGACCTCACTGCTCTCTACACTACCTGAAAGGAGGTTGTCATGAGGTGCGGGCTGATCTCCTCTAGTGTGTCTGCAGTGAGGACAAGGGGAAATGTCTTTAAACTGAGACAGGGGAGATTTAGATTAAATATTAGAAAAAATTTTCACTGTTATGTTGCCCAGAGAGGTGGTGGAGTCAACAACCCTGGAGGTGTTTAAGAGGCCTCTGGATCTTGCTCTGGGTGACATGGTTTAGTGATTTAGGGGTCACAGTGGTGGTACTGGGTTTACAGTGGACTTGATGAACTTAAAGTTCTCTTCCAGCTTTGATGGTTCTATGATTCTATGAAAGAGTGGAACAGAATCAGTTTGAAATCAAAGCTGCCATTTTGCCCATTTATATTCTTTCCCTTTCTGCTATTAGCACTTGTGTGGTCTGTCCATTGAGAAAATGCAATACACAGAAACTACATTAAATTTCCTGTTCTTCTGCTCTCCTGAAATAAATTCCAGCAGCCTTTCCAAAATACCATGGAAATTTATGGGAACCCAAGTTCTTAAGTATACACAGATGGCTTGCCTGCAACCTTATTTAAATATCACCTTCAGTGTCCCAAACATTAGCATGTCAGTAATAGCAAAGGTAACGCAAGAAATGCAAACATTAACAAGCAGCACACCATGAGGGACAGAGAATCATCAGAACAGTGAATGAAAATCCACCATAAAAGTAGCCAATTAGTGAAATGCCATCTGTTCATCAAAACTTCACTCAGAGAAGGAAGGTTTTCTGTTTAATGGAACAATAAATTCTTCAGGACTTGGAAAAATGAGTGATTAGCTGTACTTTTTCCCCTGTCTTTTTTCATTGGATGAAAAATTATGTAGTTATTTACCTTGAAAATGTGACTGGGACAGCCGCCACTGTGGTGCTGTAGTATTTTTTTGTTTGTAGTAGTGTTGTATGAAATTTGCAGGATCTATATTTGCTTGACATCAAAGATGGTTGGGGGGGGATTTTTTTTTTGTTTTGTTTTTTTTTTTTTTTATTTTGGATCAGGGATGAGTTTCACACCAGAATGGGTGGAGTGGAACTATTACAAGATGGTGATTCCAGTTGAAACATATTGTTGCTTTAGACTTTGTCAAAGCTTGGCCCAGACTTGCTGAAAAATCTGTAAGTGGGCCTTATTTTTTGCTTTAGACTGAAAAGTCCAGCAAAATTTGCTGAATTTTGTTTCCAAGACAAAAGTACAATTGCTTTTTGCTTCCATATCTGGTCAAAACCAGAAAGAGTTATTAAACCACTTCTCCCCTCCCTCTTCTACCCTTCTTTGCCTTTCTTCTGATGTCAAAATTTTCACAAAGTTGAACAATTTGGCTTCCACTGAGGTCACATTTTTAATACGCTTTTTCACATGTAGTGGATCCTGCTAGCTGGTAGCACACAGTGCTCTTAAAAAACTTCCTGTGTAGTTTAAAAAATTAAATGTGCAGTTTCTAAAAAAGAAGATGTGCAGTTTCTAAAACCTTGATTGTCCAGTTTTGCTGTTTCCAAGTTTCTTGATGAAGAGAAGCCCTTTGGCTGGAGCACAAGTCTTACAAGCTGAGAAAACTAGAGTTGTTTAGACTGAAGAAAAGGAGGCTGGAGGGGCACTTTATCAAAAATTGGGGCGTTAGTCTGTTCTGCCAAGTGATAGGACAAGATGAAATGGCCTTAAGTGTCCCAGAGGAGGTTTAGATTGGATATTAGAATAATTTCTAATATTGGATATTAGTAATAATTTTTTCACAGAAAGGGTTTTCAAGGCTTGGAAAAGTCTGCCCAAAGAAGTGGTTGAGTCCCTGTCTCTGGAAGTATTTCAGTGACCTGTAGATGTGCCACTTAAGGGTGCATGATAGGGATTCGGCAGTGGTAGGTTAATAGTTGGACTTGATGATCTTAGACATCTTTTCCAATTCTATGATTCTGAATGAGAACAGTATTACAACTACGTGCAATAGCAATATTGCTGATGAATTTGGACCAACAGCTGAGTCCTTCACAGTATGACAGTACAGCACACTAGGGCTAAATATTTGTCTTCTACTCATATGTTTTCTAGAATTTTTTCTTTGGTAACGCATTGGGCTATGTATCATGATTTGATAGACATAATGGACTATACTTGTGTTTTTATGCTAATTTTGCTGTAGTGAGAAATAAAAGATTATAGTCTCCAGAGTTTTGCAATGGAATTGCAGTTGTGCTTATATTAAGGCAGTAGTTTAAATTAATGAATTCCTACCTATGTGTTTGTGGGGCTATCACTTGGAGGTGCTGAATGAAACATCCAGATAGGCCTAAAATATTTCATATAGAGCCTGACGCAACCCACAGCTTCAAGAACCCCAAAAACTTCAAAGCACAGAGGATTTCAATGGTGAGCAGAGTCTGACCTTCTGCCTCAGGCTTCTTCCTCAGCTACCTTCTCCAGGAAAAGCTTTGTGCACTGCTGTTCCATGATGAAGATTTCCAGACAAAACAGTAAATTGTTATAGATGAAGCAATAACATTCACTGTGTTATGGTGTGTGTATTTGACAGCTAGACTTACAAAGAAAAGAGAAAATTTATTCCTTTCATTGCATTCATTCTGTCTCTAATATGCCCTAACTAAAAGTTATTTGAGTCAGAGGTGCTTGCTCTGCAGCCCTCACTCACTGACCTCTGCCACCCCTGGTTTGGGGTGACTGCTGAACAATATGGGACCAAGAAAATTTTAAGAGCTGTGAGTCTCCACATTGTCTAGAAATAAACATGAGGAATAGGGGCAAAGATGCAAGCTCATATAGAAAACAGCTTCCAAATGGTAGGTATAGCATTAAGTGCCCAAGTGCAAGTTCCTGTCACATCTCTAGTAAAACACTACGCTGAAAAGATTTACAAACATATCTCTCTCTTATTCTGATTTCTAGAAGTGCAGCTCCTCTCTTCAGGATTGCTCTTAGTCTGGCAACTTTCCATGATCCCTGCAACTACAAGAAAACAGTTCCCTTGTTGTTCTCAGGGCTTGTCTCGTCCCCGTTCTAGATGCAAATTCCTTATGTCCCTGGGAGTTTTCTTTCCTCTTGTTATAGGTTGTGCTCCTATAAAACACGTTGCACTAAGCTGCACATAAAGCTTTGCAGTTTTGAGTCCCAGTGTTGGCCGCCAGCTTGAAGCTGTGAAGCCTTCCTAATTTCAGCATGCCCAGGGGAAGCTCTCCTTGAAGAATTTCTGGGCGTCCAGGGCAAAGCAAACATCCTAAATAAGAAGCTTAAAATTACAGACCAGATCTTAGGAAGGTCTCATAAGGAAATCAGGAGCAGCAACAGCCACTGGCAAAAGTAAAAGTCACAGCAGTGCAAACCAATTTGAAGTTTAAATAAATAATTGCCCCCCAGAGTTTACTGAACATGTTATTACAGTGTCATTCACTCCAAAGTTAAATTATATTCTTCTGAAATCTCGACATTTATGGAATCAATATATACCAAGAGGTTGGGAAATAGGTGTGCAGATGATTCAGTACACTTTCCTCTCAAGTACTGGCTTAGCTCACTAAAACTAGAAGAGTTATTTCTCTCAGAGCATCAATCCAAAATTGCTTGTGCTAAAATTTGCTACAAATTTCAAGTGATAAAAGGTTTTTTTGTGTCTAAATTCACTTTACCGTATGACACAAAAGGCCACAGTGCTGCAGTGTGGTACTGACATTTTAATAATAGCTCCTTTAAGTGATGCTACATAAATTGTCATCCAACTTTAGTTTAAGAGAGGTTATTTCAGAGGCATGGGCATTTGTCATATGCCACCACCATGTAAAATTCTTGAGCAAACTTGCTGATGACATTAGACCACAGGTTCTTATTCTAGAAAGAATGAACACTTTTAAATACACTGAAGATATACCTGCAAATTCTTTGTTCACTGGTATTTCATGGCAGCTTTTTCCCCCCAATTATTTAGTGTGCCATGTTTTCTTTTATAGATAATTTTATTCCAGTTGGTATTTGGCCTTTGGATTAATTGAAAGAGCTAGAAAGTATTTAATTTCTTCTTATGTCAGTATTTTCAATATTGATATTTTAATTTGCAAATAAGCAAAACAGTCCTCAAACTTGTCAAGATTTGCAGTAATGCTTATAGGAGGGGATTTGGGTCAAAAAGCTGCTTCTTCAGACAGAAGAAGCTATGGAAGCATTAGGAGTTCTGGGTGTCTCATTTGCACTAGTGATTGGGATCAGCAACAGCAGGAACTGTGCTGGGATTACAGATATGTCAATCGAGACAAAAAAACAGAGTATCTTTTCCATCTTTTTCTCTGTTTGCAATGGGCTTTTGGGAATGTTTTCAGGTTAAACAGGGAGTAGAAGGCAAGCAGTTCAGGAACTAGTCTAGTCTAGACTGAATTGAGGAGAAATTACATTTTCTTCTTTAATTTATTTTAATACATTATTAAAATTGTACAGTTTCAGTTGTTGTTGCAGGAGCAGGAATACACACTTTCACTGCAAGCTATTTTTGTATTACAGAAATGCATCAATTTTGTGCAATCTACTAGAAGAAAATTAAATTTCCTGGATGAGATATTGATACATAGATACAACTTATCTACTTAGTTAGTGGTTATCTACTTAGTTAGTTAGTAAGATGGATAGGAAATATTCTTCAGCTACAGGATCAGAACTACTTACATTTCTTTGAAATTTATTATCCAGTACAACCATGAGCTGTGTGAGCCAATTTTGTTTGGAAGAGCACATAATATTTCTGAAATAATTTCTGATCAGAGTATGTATTGTAAAGAGATTAATGCCAACTGTATAACTCCATTTTTTTTTCAGGCACTGTTCAACCAGGAGGGAACTTCCTACTCTTGCTACTTGTGAGCTGTCAAGGTTTTCAGTAGTCCTGGTTATAACATGCTTTTAGTCTGAAGGGGTGCTAGTACTAGGTGAGATCCAAGAGTGCTATGATGTCTGCAGTGTGTTCAAGGAAGGCCCCATGAGGGCTGATAGAAAGGCAGCTTAGAGAGGAGACATTATTATTTCCCCATAAAGACTAGATATACAACAATGGAAAGAATAGATACATTAAGCAGAGTGTGGTACAGATAAACTATGGCTGTCCCAAAGTAGCTAAAATCAGCTTCTCAATATCACACTCATTTTGTCCACGTAGGATCCTAAAATAACCATTTTCTCCCCAGGATTTTCCCCAGGAATTTGCAGCAATCTAAAAGTAAACAAAAGAGAAAAAAAAAATCAGTTTTAATTTTAAAATATAATTTTAAAATGCAAGGTGCAAATTGCAAAATTAATCCTTTGTGTTAATTTCCTTTTTAAGAAATAAAGTCTCTCAGATTGGGTGCACTGAGAATTAGCATGTATCTTTTTCTGATTTCTAATAATTTGTTCCTTTTTTTGGTTTGATCAAAATTTCAGTTCCAAAATCAGGGTTAATAAAAACAGAACAATATTTCTACGAGACAGTTTGATAAATTGAAGCAGAAATCATTAAATGAATATTCAACTCTCTGCTGGTAAAAGTGGTTATTGAAACAACAATTGTCAGAATTCCAATTACCACTAACCTGTTAAAGACACACCAAAGATATCTTAAAAAAAAAAAAAGTCTGACTTTTGAAAACTGAAGTTTTATTCAGGTAGCTATTGACATATTGAGCAATTTATTTTCTGATGAAATCTCAGTAGTCTCAGTAGGTTTTGTCTTTGATACCAGTGAAACTATCTACCATAAGCCCTGCAATCAGCTATGTAAACACCAAAGTACCTTCAGACAACTGCAGGAATAATAGGATGAGCTGTTAGTCATAATTCAAGGGATAAAATCTGACTTACTCTAAATGGCTTAAAGAAAATATTCGTAGTTTGATTGGTTTTAGTTTTGGGGACTTATTCTTATGGCTGGATAAAAATTGCCAACACTGTTCAAACAGAAAATTAGTCTTTTCCGAATATTTTAACAAATACTATTGATTAATTTTACTGACTTTCATTCGCAGGCATCAAAAAGAACTGACTCTCCATAGAAAATTTTAATGACATTTGAAAAACTGAATGAGATTTGAAAGAGAAAAGGCAGCGTAGGAAAAAAACACAGGTATGAGTGGAATGACATAGGCTTTGAAATTGATGTTGGTGATGCTATAGTTCGAGAGTCAGCGTGATAAAAATTGCCAGAGAGGGAATAGAATTATGCAGGACACTTTAGGGTGAAGGAAAAAAATAGATGCAGAGAGAGTGAATGAAACTAAAGAAGTAGATTTTAGATTATCTGTGTTGTTGACATCTTTTTTCTTCTGCTTCAAAACACTGTCTTAAGTATTCACTTACCCAGAACTTCTGTTTCTGTCCATTTTTGTCACGTAATGTTCCCCACCTTTTAGAAAAAAATGGTATTTTGATGAAACAAGCAATCAGAAAATAAAAACATTGAAAATAAAAGTTGTCGTAATTGCCAGTATCAGAACAAAGCGTGAGTAACAAACTCTGATGATTTTAGTGAGGTTACCTGCTGACTTTTCTAACTGCAAGTCAAATCACCATTACTGATTACAAAAACTTAACACAGGCCTAGTTTTAGTTTTTCATTGCAAAAATCTGTTTTCATTGATAGAATCTCTCTTCTGGAGAGCTTGCCTGCGAACTGAACTTTGTAGGAATGTTGAAACAAATGTGAACATATTTCTTCAACTCATCTGAAGATCCCTAGGAACATTTTTGTTAAAAGTCTTATCCAGAACTTTTACAGAGTTGGGATTGAAAATATTCCTAGCCTTTCTCAAATCAAATTCAACTGCTGACATCTTAATCTGTTTTATTACATGGTGTGGGGGGGTTGACGTTTTTGCCATCTTTGAGGGCATGCTAACTTTTGTGGAAATATCTATGTAATTATACAAGAAATTTTCCTCACCTGCCAAGTGATAGGATTTTCATTGGGTATAGATGTAGCTGAACTGCTTAGTACTCTGATTTTGAAGCCTCACTTTATACACAGGGCAGGTCCAACCCAATCACCTGGATGTATTTCAGTGGGCAAGAGTTGCACTGCACACTTTAGGTAGTTAAGTACACATGGCTTTTCTGCTGGAGCTTAAAGAACTCTGTCTTGCTTTGAATTTATGCAACAAATGCTTGTCTAGTTACTATTCACAGGTCATGATGTTTGGGTGCCTATAAAAGGGCACAAATAAACAGAAAACCAAAGATGTGAACTTTTAGATGGTTTTCCCCAGTGTAAAGTTAATCCTAGGATATATCAAATGCCATTGACAGAGTGTTTACTGGTGTATATCCCATCAACACCACGTTTGAGGTGTATTTGCAGTGCTCCAGTCATTTTCAAAGGCAACCAGCTAAAATATGATGAGAAATCCCACACTGTGGGGAAATTGGGATTTTCTGTCACCCTTTTATTTGAACAGCAACAGTGGCATCAACTCTTCTTGGTTAACAGTGAAACATCATTTATATGGAATACCTGCACTTTCAGCCGAAGGGAAAAAGAAAAGAAAGATAAATTGGTGACTAGCAGAGACATGAAGTGTGGATTGTAGTTGCAAGTACAAATTGTAGCTACTGATCATTGAATTCAAGGAATCATAAAACAATGTTTGCCATAACAACCCTGGAATGCAATTACTGGGTTTTTTTAAAGAGGCCTCATGATGCATTTTCTTTTCACTACCATATGAATGTTCAGGGATTATCAATAATTGCCATTTCTTTGATAAATATATTTCAGATACAATCTGTCATGATCATAGATTTTAGAAAAAGTTACAGGCTGTTGAATTTCATATCAGATTCAGATTTACTTCTTCACTCATGGAAATTTTACAAAAAAAATTACATCAGCTGTATCATGAAAGTCCAATATTTACATCAGTCTCAAAGACAGAGAAAAATCGCCTTGACTTTATATTCATGTATTCCTGCATTTCATACTATGCATAATTTATCCCTCTTGCTTGAGCATAATGATGACCAGTTCCCGCAGGGTCACATTTCTGTGATTAAACGTTTTTCTAACATTTGTTATTTTTTAAAAGAGTCAACTTCTAGTTTCATATATTGATAGGAATCTATTGATTCTCAGAAATGTTTCTAAATAAAAGAAGACTTGGAAGGTAGAAAAGGTAGAAAAGGAACTTTTTTTATCCTTGGCTATGACATATCCTTAACTATACCTATGAATTTAGTTTCTCAGGGTTTGTGTCATCATAGATACAGACACTTGACATATGCATTTTATTTACAGTTTAGAAAGAAGAGCTGCTTTCTCAGTAATCAATGCCTATGGATATTCATCAAATACTCTAAATTAAAGTATATTAAATTAAAATATAGAGTGCAGCCAGCAGATCAAGAGAAGTGACTGGTTTCCTTTTTTGGGGACTGCCATTCTGTGTCCAGTGCCCAGTCTGGAGCTTCCCTGCACCGGAAAGTCATTTACAGCCTGGAACAAGAACAGCAGGGGTCCACTGAGATATTTGGGGTCTGGAGCATATGATGTATGAGCAGAGGCTGAGGGAGCTGGTTTTGTTCAGCCCTCAGGAGAGAAGGCTCAGGCCAGATATATTTGTTGTCTTCTTCACAAGGGGTGGGTAAAGAGAAGATAGAACAGACTCTCCTGACACATTTTGGTGGTCCCTCCACTGCTCCCCTTCCACATCCCCTACTTGAACCTTAATTTCCAGTGGAGGTAGTGATGGCTGCATCCAGCTTACTCTAGATAGATTCCCAGATCATTTTCCCTGCAGAGTAGCAGCTCAGAGAAAGTGTTGATTGGTCCCTCAAATTCTTCAAGACAAAAAGTAAAAATAAAAGACATAACCCTGAAGGAGTTTAATAAAGCAATTAAACTCCAAGAGGAATTAGTTCCCAAGTGGAATTGACAGAAACTCTAAAGTGAGTTGACACATTCTTGGACAACATCCATTAGATAGCAATATCGTATTTTTTGGAAGATGACCAAAATAATCCAATCAGACCCTTTTGTTTGCTTTTGGGATTATTCCAGCTTGATATTTACTCCAAACGAATGCCATTTTAAAAGCAAAGAGATGTTGGATCTCACTTTCTCAGGGAATTTCTCAGGGTTATTTTTGCAAAGCTTTATATCACTAATGTCTTTACCTTTGGTATTTTTAGGGAAACCTTTCAACCTTATGTCCTGGTTTCAGCTAGAATACAGTTAATTTTTTCTCAGTAGCTGTTACATTACTGTGATTTGGACTTGGAATAAGAGTGATGTTGATAATACACCGATGTTTTGGGTTTTGCTAAGTAAGGACTTTTTTTTTCCTTTTGTCTCATGCTCTAACACTGAGGAGGAATGCAAAATAAACTAGGAGGCATCCTATCTGGGACAGGTGGCTGGAAGTCACCAAAAAGATATTCCACACTACAGAACTCATGCCCAGTATGTAAACTGGGGGACATTACCCAGAAACACATCCAATCTGGGCTCAGAAAGGGGGGTTCTGGTGTTGGTCAGCAGGTGGTGAGCAATTGCATTGTACGGCACTTCTTTTGTCCTTGTTATTATCACTTGCCATTGTTATTATATTTTACATTATTTTTTGATTATTAAACTGTTCTTGTCTCAATCTACAAGTTTGACTTTATCCCCCATTCCACTGGGGTGTGTGTGGGGAGAGATGGAGTTGAGAGAGGGACTGCTTAATTTCCAACTGGGCTTAAATCATGACACCATTTCATATCCAAACTTTCCATTTTTATTTAAAAGAAAAAGATCAGATTTTAAGAAATCATTTAGAAGTTCTGTCTATCAATTACGGGAAATTACTTTTAAAAGAGAATTTTCTTCTCTATGGCAAGAATATTCTGTGAGAAATACTCCACTTAGCCTTTCCAAAAGAAAATATCATGATCTTCAATCAAAATAACCTTGAATTAAAAAAAGTAACTTCATGAAACTGTGTTCAGTCCCCTTCAGGAAAAAAAAACTAAGCAATGTGTTTCCATTTACTCCAAAGAAACCTGCTCCAAGTGACTCTGTAAAAAGAATTGTTGCTCTTTCAGATAAAAGCATGAGTTCTTGTGGTCTTATATAAAATGATTTTCATAGTTTTCTGTCCAGTTTTATATAGTAGAGGCACCTTAGCTGTCCTTTTCAGTAATAACTTTCCCTTGATATTAACTCTGTAGGACCAGGCCCTGAATACACAACTCTGCCTGACAGGTAAAGAAATAGAATACAGAGAGTGTTTCAGTAGCATTACAGAGAATGGAAATTGGTTTTATTTGAATATTTCCTAGTTTGTTTTTCAATAAACTACACCATTAAAATGAAGGTGGACTTCACAAGAAAAGCATAAAGAAAGTTATCAGGAAAAAAGTAAGCTGATAATTAATCACTGAATAAAATAATAAAAAATGGGAAATACAACCTAACACAATAAAAAGTGTTATCAGCAGTGGCTTCAGAACTAAGGTGTTTTGGCAGATAACAGAAACTAGATTAAAGTGTGCTTACACTCACTTTTGTAGGTAAAATGCTCTTAACAGCAAATACAGTGAAGTCTTCTGAAGAGTTTGCTAAATTATATTATACAAACTGACTCCTTAAGGCTGAAGATATGAACTGAAAACAAATACAGCCTTAAAAATAAAGAGGAATTCCAGGTCTTAGGTCTCAAGCTAATTTCTGCAGATTAGTTGTTAGTAGTAGAAGTCAATGCTTTGCATTAACCAACGATTTAAACTGCTTGCTGGACAGAAATATATGCAGTCCAAAACTTCTCATCTTAGTTTCTTTCCTGGACTTGGTTGTATAATGCTCATGATGCTACCAGAGAAAAAAAAAAAAAAGTGTAACTATTGTGGGTCATATCCTATTCTTAGTGCTGGATCACAAAACCCATCAATTTTATCTACTCAATTAGAAAAAAGTTTAATTCTTAATCTTGTTTTAAAAATAATAAGGTTAGGGTCACTGACTAATGTTCACCACAAGAGAACGCTTCTTAGAAAATGCTTGCTGGAATTTGAAATTGTAGTTTTGCATAGACTTCTCAACATGAGAAGTGAGTCAAATTGAGTCAGTGAGCCAATTGTTAAATCATACCCACAGATCCCACAGATCCACTGTAACGAATTGTATGGGGGACAGTCTGATGGATTTAACTGCATGAATCATCAGACACTGTATCTTTTCACCATTATCTCATCATGTATTTCTCTTTGCTGTAAAATGTTTCAGTGTTGCTGTTTAATTTTTAACTATAATACCTGATGTTGATTGTCTGACAATGAAAAAGTAATTATTTTTTCACCATGAAAGAAAAAGAGAATTCAAGCCCAGGTTTCTTAACTCAGGAACAAAAGTGTTTGGGTTGTGACTTTTGGTGGTTTAAGTTACTTGCATGTAGTTATTCTGAGTGTAAGGTCGAGTGAGGGCAACTGAAGAGAAAAATACAGAGAAAAACAGAGTCTCCAAAGCCCAAACCCCAAATATCACTAACAGTAAGTCGAGACTTTGGACTTTGGACTTTGGATAGGTGAATCATTTAATTATGTATTAAATCTTAGAATGTTGTTGCTCTGTCTGGCTGTCTCCTCTACACTAAACCACAAGTTGTTTGCCTCACATATCAATTTTATCTCCATTAGTATGGCTTTTTGTGTTAAACATTCAACCAATGCTTCTTTAGGGCATAGAAGTTTCAGTTTAGTAGTTGGCTACGCCATTTAATCTTCTGCATTATTGCATTTAAATCTTTCAGTGATTGCTAATTAAAATAGAGGGGAAATATGTTTCCAGCTAATGTAAATCTCAGTGTGTCCTTATTAAAGCCTTTTGTCATTCTGACCTCCTTCCAACCATTGAAAATATATCTTGTCCATGAAAGATTATCAAGGCTTTTAATAATATTTTCTTGTTTCCTCTAAGCTTTAAAGTGATACATGGATTTAATTGCAGCCAAAGGCATGGGCTTTTGAGACCTTCCTGGATTTTTCAGTGTCATGGCTTCAGCAGTTGCAGCTTTTTAGTGAGGTATGGATCATATATTGTAGCTTGGCACTGATACTAAAGTGATTCAGAAATAAAAGTCTGAGAGATTTGTCTGAACAAGCTGCAAACATTTCATGATGGATACTTCACTAACTTTGAAAAGCAATTTGTTTGAACTAGAACCACAGCTACTCCATCCAATGTACTTCCTTGACTGAACTGTACTTTCCTTACCAAACAGACTATGGCATTTTATACCAACAAATCTGCCTCAGGTTTTTTTTTCCTATGGACATTAGATTTCTTTTCCTAGATGGAACTAAGAAAGCCAGAAGATGAGAAAGAAGAGAAAATAAAATTTAAGAAACCCAGCCAACCAAAACAAAAACAACCAAAAAAACAAAACCACCACAACACCCCCCCCCACACACACACAAAAAAACCAATCAAAATTGCAGAGAATCTGGTATAGAATAAATATGACAGGTTTGATCAGAAATCCTAGCTTAAATGTACAGATCTGAAAGAAATCTACCACCAAGTTCATCTTTGATGTGAATTTAGTCCTTTTTTAATTGAGCAACTTTGAGATAAAAATTACAGTTTCGTGTGTCATTTTTCAGTCTTCTTAAAATAGGAGAGTGCAGATGAGAAAATGAAATTTACCAAACTAATAGTTTGTCCTCCTTAGTCCCACTTGCCATTTGCCATTTCATTGTGCCTCTTTAACTGATGTTCATTCTGGTGTCATTAAGAGCTGCAATTGTGTATATATGGATCCATGAATGCATGTATGTACATACACACATACATATGCAAGACATTCCGAAAATAATGTCGTACTGTGAATATTATGCACCAGTCATTTTGGTTTAAGCAACTTTAAGGTGCCATTATATGTGGGATTTTTCTAATCTAATCTACAACTTTTCATTTTAGCTATTTAAGTGTGATGTTATCCCACAAATTCTATTATAGTCTACAAGGAGAAATTAGATCCAACAAAGCAATTCAGCTCACCTTTAGATACTTAAACTAGAGCAGTTGAATGTCTGTAAAAGATACAGGAAAATGTGCAGAGGCATAGGAATTTAACTTCTCTATGTGAAAACTTAGCTGTTACATATCTCAGTCTCCGTTACTCACTTTTTCTGCTTACCTCCCTGTGTCTGCAAGACTGACACAGAAACTGCCTGAGAGATCCTGCTCTCTCTAAATATCAGTGGGTCAGTCCATCCTGCTGTCAGATTACTGTAAGCCCTATTTCACTAGAGAGACTGTGACCAAACCCAAACACTCTGCTGCCCGCAACAGCCTCCATTGGGCTGTTCTGCATTTTCCTCTCCTTCTTCCACGCTATTCCATCTTTTCATATTCTCTCTCTGAGCCTGAGGTCACACAGTACCTCCCTGGAGATAGACTCCCAGTCTTGTCACAGCTGATTTTATAAATAAGCCTTTGAATGATAGAAAATAACTTGCAATTTCATGTTGCAGAACAAGGAAAGCCAGTCTAAACATTTAAAATCCTTCCAGTCCAGTGATCAATTAGGCAGTTTATATGTGCATTTCTGGTTTTGTACAAATAGCTCTTGCAAGGTTCATCAAAATGTATTTGCATTTTATCACTCCATTGCCTTATATGTTGCGTAATTCACTGGCAATTTAAGGCATTTGCAAAAATGTTTCTGAGATATTACAAATACCAGCTTAATAGGGTCAGTCATTATTATGGCTGCCTTTTACAAGTATTGAATCTCTTTTATGGAAGGGATTATGAATAAAAAATGAGCCTACAATAAGCATCAACCCACTCAAAACTGCATTTTTTATCCTATCTATCAGCATGTCTCAGCTTCTTTTTGTCTCTCCAGGAGCCATCTCAGCTAAGCAAAATGCAAATATTCATCAGTATCTTTATCTGAAGTACAACTATGATGAGATTCCCATGAGTTTTTTATTGAGGTCAAGGAGTCTAAATTTTCCTTTGTTCCCAAGCTATATATGAATGGCAAAAAACTTACACCTATGACACATATTTTGCATTCAAATTCATTGGAACTAATAAATGATATTAAAAAGTGATTGCTTAATCCTGAAGACATTAAAATCTATACAAAGAAATGGTTTAGAGTTCATGATGCAGAATCACATTTTATGGCTGGATTTATCATTACTAGAAACACCTAGCTTAGGGCTCCAACAGTCTCCAACTTGTCAAGATCTAATTCATTTTTTACAGCTAAACAGCTCTGCAAATATTTTCATATGGCACAATCTTGGAGACCTCAACATTTGTACATTAGACAATTCAAGGATTGGTAACTCTTTACATTGTTGGATCCATTCAATACTTCAGCAATATTCAAATTAATTAAATGTTTTAAAAAGTAAATGCATTCCCCACATATTAAACTGTGAACAAGTCTGGGGTTTCCTAATATCATCTTCAGTTTTCTTCCTTTTCCTTTACTTCTTATGTCCTTTTTCAGTACATCACGCTACTCATCTTTCCTCCTACTCTGTGTTTAGCAGTGACTATTTAACATAAACCCATGTATCTGTCAAGGCACTCAGATTTTGCTCAGAGTGGCCCCTTGCCTAAGGATTGCTGTCTTTTCTTTGCACAGCCTGTCAGTTCCCATTTAAATCAGCATGCACATGAGCATAGAAATACCAAATCACAGGATATACTGACTTGCAAGGGACACACAAGGATCATTGAGTCCAACTCCTGTCCCTGGACAGGACACCCCAAGAGTCACCATGTGCCTGAGAGTACTGTCCAAACACTCCGTGAACTCTGCCAGGTTTGGTGCTGTGACCACTTCCCTAGGGAGCCTGTTCCAGTGCCCAACCACCTCCTGGGTGAAGAATCTCTTTCTAATATTCAAACTAAACCTCCCCTGACACAGCTTCAGTCCATTCCCTTGGATTCTGTCACTGGTCACCACAGAGAAGAGATCAGTGTCTGCCCCTCCCCTTCCCCTCACAAGAAGCTGTAACTGCAGTGAGATCTCCCCTCAGTCTCCTCCAGGCTGAGCAGACCAAGATACTCCTCATCCAGCTGTTCCTCATACAGCTTCCTCTCAAGGCCCTTGACCATCTTTGTTGTCCTCTTTTGAGCACTCTCTAATAGTTTCATGTCCTTTTTATACTGCAGTGCCCAAAATTGCTACCCAGCCCTGGGGGTGAGGCTGCCCCAGTGCAGAGCAGAGTGGGACAATCCCCTCTCTTGCCCAGCTGGCCATTCTGGGCCTGATGCCCCCCAGACAGGATGACTGCCAGGGCACTGCTGACTCATACTCAACTTTCATTCAGCCAGGATCCCCAGATCTTTTCTGTGGCACTGCTTTCTAGAATCTCATTTCCCAGTCTGTCTGTACCATCCAGGGTTGCCTCATCTCAGGTGCAGAATCTGGCACTTCCCCTTATTGAACTTCATATGGTTGGTACATATGGTTGGCACATTAGTTATCTCCTCATCTCTCCCTCCTCAGCCATCACTTTGTCCCCTGGTGCCATTCTTGCATAATCACTCATCTGGGTAGGTTATTCTGCACAAACGTGGAGCAGCTTTTCTTAGGGAATAGTTGTCATCACCCTATGCTTGCACCAAGCATACTTCACAGCCCTCTCAACACCTGAACTCAGCCTCACAGCAGCTCATCCCGGAGCTAAAGTATTCAAATTGCACTGCAAATTTTACTGTCTAATGTTATTGGTTTCTCACAGCTGTTACCTTAAATACACAAACAAAAATCAACACATACCATCTGTCCTCCATAAACATTTTTTCCTAATTCAGTTCTCCATTTTTCTACACTAAATTCCAGTTTCTCTTTTTCATTGCTTCACAATATTCACTATAATGTTAATTCGGAAATTTTTCCTCTATTAGCCTAAGTCAATACTTTTTGCAGCAGTGTCAAAGATGATCTTGCATAAGCCTGCTTCTCTTTGCTTCTATGCCACTATCAAGCACAATCTTGTAATCCATAGCCAGCAGTTTCCACAACCATAGGCATTCCCATGCCCTTCATGAAGATGTCTTCACTAAGATCACAAGCACAAAATGCACGTTATTTTGCAGTTTCATGTTCTTGAAGTACTTATTGAAAATACTCTCAGTAATCTTCCTAGCACACATTGAATCATTATTTATATGATATTCTTGACCACCAATAAAATATTTGTTTGGGATTCTACAGTCATTTTTCTGTGTATTCACTCACTGATCTAAAAAATTCATGCTTGCATATTCCCTCCATGGCAAAGAATAAAGCCTCATGGTGTGTTCAGTAATTCAAGCATATGCGTTGTTAGATACTTCTCTTCTTAACATAGTGGCCATGGTCTACATTTGAGAGGAAATCCACTGGTGTACTGCACACATGCTTCTGAAGCAGTTTCCCAAATAAAACCAGCAGCATCTCAGCAGCAGTTGGTTTCTATTCAGGACACAGAGAGCCTGGACTGCTGTGCCAGTAAGTGATAACATTTAAGTGGGAGGTCGCTGTCAATTTCCATCTTTCTATTTGCATTCTGTTTAGTGGCATATTTGAAGAAAATTATATCAATTTTGTTCACAATTTGATACGTACTTTGAATATTTGAATCCAACCAAGTATTTTTATATGGTGTGTCTATATATGTGTATATATATATATATATATATGTGTGTGTGTGTGTGTATGTGGATTTTAACTATATTTATATAGGATTTAATAGCTTATTGTATAAACATTATATTTGAAGGTTTTCAACAAATATAAGAGTAGATTAAAAGGTGATGGGTCTACACCTCTTTTCAATACTCTCTAAAATTTGTAGACAAGGCAAAAATGAAACATCAGTCTTATGTTGGGAGCTAGCAGTGTTCCATCTGTGACAGTCAAATCTTTGGGTTCCAAACTGGTCATTGACATTTTATTACACTTATAACTGTCAGGGAAAAGGAGTGAAAGAATGTTCTTTACTCACCCAAGGAGTTTGACTGAATGAGTTTGCCATTTAGATCCTGCTTTCTGGGAGTGTCGATATATTCCCTCTTTGTAAAGGAAAAAATCATCATACACTTTCATTATAGCTGAAAAACAATAGGAAAAATCACTACAATCAGCAAACATTACTTTTATTATTCCTTGCTCCTTGCATTTTACCAGTGATGTTATTGTTGTGTGTTGGACTGCATTAAGTGTACTTTGTAATTCTGCTAAAAGCATCGATTCAGAAGTCCCCTGCTGTGAGTGAACCAATAGAAATACTTCAACAGAATTCTCTCTAAGGTCTCTTATTGAGATTGTTAATTTTCCTTGTCATGGACACTCCCTCTCATTGACTTCCAATGCAGTAAAAAGAAACACTGCCTTGTGAAGGTTTCCATAAATTTTGAAATCTAATTCAATAGAATTAATCTCCACAAGGTTCATATAAACTACTCAGTTCTGAATAGGATCTGCATATTCAAGAAAAGTATTTAACAGAAAATGTATATTCTGTGAAATATGGTGGAGTAACATGCCTTTTTCTGAAACTTAAACTTCATCAAATACACAGTAATCTCCTTAAAGAAAACTAGATTGTTTTTATATGTATAAATCATGACTGCTAGTTAAAAGTGTGGGGGAAAAAAATCCCTTTTTTCATAAAAATATAAGGTGAAAGAGCTGATGAACTGAAAATTTTGTGCAAGAGAATAAAGATTACAAGTTGCATTTTGAAAATAATATGCCTATTTATTATTTCTTAGGAGCATCATTCATTTATTAAGAAAATAGTTCTGGGTTTCTTTTCCACATGTGTTCTGCCACCTTAGTACCATTTGCTTTATGGTAGTCTACCAGATCCAGAGAAATGAAAATACTTTTCAGGTCAACGATGCCTTTAGATTCCAGTGAATTAGAAGCATTAAATATAAGCTTTATTCCATCTTCTTTTTAGCTTATGATTTTAACTGCCACACAGCTTGGAACATGAGAATTAGTGAAATACAGTTTCCTAAAGTTTTGCACCTTGGCAGTCCCATAAAATACAAGTTTCACTGACCATTTTTTATGTGGTTGGACCATTTATAACATATGTGCCTGGTATAGATCTGCAGTATCCAGTAAGCTGAGGTCATGCTGCCATTTTTTCTGTCTAGCATACTTACAAATTTCTTTTTCCTATCTGAATATTTCCATAAACGTGAAGGAAATTAACTATCTTTACAACAACCTCTATCATATTTGTCTGAAAATAAAAAAAACAGTTAAAAATTTTAGGGCATGAGAGAGAACTCTTGAAACATGGTGAAAGGAAGCCATTTGCCTTGCCATGGACAAGTTTGATATTGTGCCCCTTCCCCATCACATCTTGGTTGAAGCTGTCCCAATGAGACCCGCTGTTCCTGAGCAGAGGAGAATATATCTTGTGCCCCAAATGAGACAAGTTCTTGTCTGTGAAGTGATATCATACCTAAATTTGTTCCATCAAAATGAAGTAGAAATTTTTGAAATGTGTTTTCAAAATAATTTAGTTTATGTGATAGAATTTTATCCATGATTAGATATCATATATACCTTGAACACACTTGCACATGTGCATACATGTATTTGTATATATGTGTACCTATATATACCTATGTATATGAAATACTTTGAACTCAGGAGCTAAAAGATAGTACAGTCTTCGGAGTTAGAGTGGTCTGGGTTCATGAAGTACAAGATAGACAAAGATGATGATAATTCCAGATCTAGTACTGAGATATTTTTATTTATTCAGTGACTTTGTCCTGATACAGACTGTGACTTGGACAGGATAAGGTGATCACAGTCCACCACCTAATTTTGTTCCCTCTCACATAGGAGAGACTTTGCCTTTCTCAAAATGAATGAATGAATTATTAATGAAACAGAAAAGGCAGAGATTTTCATAAGGTTGACTATAGTTCATGCATGAGCTACTTCAGTCATGCTGAGACTGTCAGATTTATGCCTATAGATGCAGCAGATTAAAAGATTGATTCCACTATGAATTCCCCTGCATAAAACTCTTAAATAGGGATTTTTGTCTCTTTTTAATCATACAAAGACACAAGAAATGAAAACTAGTAGCTACAAAAGGAAACAAAGTTTAGCTCTATACATTAATATAGCCAAATGCTTTCTACAGATCGTTTTCATGTGTTAGCTAATATAAAAATTTTTCTCAAGATCACAACAACTGAAATTATAAATTTTGTGGGGTCAAAACTCTGATGTATTGCCAACAATGTGTGAGCCTATCTTTTAATCAAGACTGACTGATGTGTCAGAGAGGATAATTTTCCTACATCAGCATTATAACCATCAGAGTACTTCCTAAAGTCCACAAAACAAACAAACAAAAAAAGATGGATGGATAAGATTAGATTAGATTAGATTAGATTAGATTAGATTAGATTAGATTGCATCTGAATGTTTTCAAAATATTGCTGAAATTTCACTGTTTACTTGAAAATAGATTTCTTTAAAAACTAGTATTTGATCACTTGAATCCAAAAATATTAATTGCTCAATTTCTGTACCATGTAAGACAATTGCATGGGTCAGAGAGAAATTGTCATTCAAACTTGAAAGCTGTATAACATAAAATCTTCAGTAACATTCTTAAACCTACTGCTTCACAGTTGTTAAAAAAAATTTCTTTCTTAACTTTGAATATGTTCAAAAATCAAAGTCCATTCATCCTCATGATCTTGAAAGGATCTTGAATGGTTCCCAGCTATTAAACGTTACTTAGTACATTAAATAAGACTGTCCCTAAGCACTATGTAAGTTCTTCAGGAATGACAAGTGAATGAATAATGGAAAACCTCCTTCAGTGTTTGAAGATCATTTGCAGGAAAAAGTATGATATGTTTTTAAAATTAGACTTTTGCCCTGGTTGCATTTGTAATATGGTAAGATAGAAGAGAGGATCGGTGACAAATTACAGGGTCATAACTGTGATTCATTTAGAATTCATATTATAACCAAAAGAGGAAACAGCAAGCGATTTCACTCAGCGATGCATACTCTCAGTTATATGCCGTTATGTAGATCTTGATTTTTCTACAGACAGCAATACCTTAACCTGATACACAAAAAGCATTAAAATTTTTTAAAAATTATAATAACTGTTGAGTGGCTAAATCCTAAAAAAATGGCTGAATATTGATTATTTAATGTGTAAAATTTATTACTAGCAGATTAATCCAGCAAAATCTGTTTATACACGACTATGAATGCAATATTTGAGGTCTGAAACTCTGTCTTGAGGATCCTAATTTTTACGATTTTCTTAAACCACCAGAAATTACTGTCTTTGCATCTAGATCAAATGCAGTGTAAGAAATAATATTTTCCTTGAGCAAACAAACTTGGACAGAACAAAAAAAAAAGGGCTGATGATGTGGATTTTTTTTAAGTCTGAGCTTCAGATTAATTGCAGCTGCCCACATAAAGAGCTTTAAGAAGTAATTTCAACTCCATGATGCACCAAAATTAATTCTATCCAGCAATCAAAACTATTTGAATAATATATTGAAGATTATGATAATTCCTTATATAATTAAAGGCAGTAGAAATGCAGAAATCCCCTGAAGTAAAATTCTTTGGTTTTGCATCAGCCAGCCATCCAAGACAGGGGGAGATCCTGCACTATAACCTTCCTCCATCATCCCAAGCCCTACATCCATCAATCTCTAGTTACACTGGCCTGGGCTGTGAGCAGGAACCTGAATTTTCAGCTGTTGCCATCACCATTCATGGTCACAAATGGACAGTATCCAGGGTTTTTTTTAAAAAAAAATTGCTGTTCCTTTCTCAGTGCTGAAGTCTGTTTATTTCTGACCTCTGAGAGGTCAGGGATCTTCATTGCAGAGTTCAGCAGAAAAATTCAAAACTGATAGGCATCAACAAGAGCATTTGGGCACTGAAATGAGAAATTCTGTGGTATTTCAGTACTGAATGATTTTCTAGACAGCCCATATAGTTGAGCATTACCTTCAGAAGAGAGCAGGTTTGCTGGCCTGGCCCTAGCCAGTGGAGGAATCAACCCCAGCTCTTTAGAATCCAGTTTGGCTGACATTTAATTCCTCCTGCACAGCCACAGATTGCTATTTCACCAATAGAACTGTCATGCAAAAAGGCACACAGATTTCCTGCACACGGACTTTGCACAAATTTTCAACATATCCAGCTCAAGGTCTTTTTACTCTTTACAGGCTCTGATGCAGTCATGTTGCCTTTAGGGCCACTATTTACCCACCAAATGCCCCTGGCTGAACTACAGTGCATATGACCAGTTTCTTCACTGTGGCATGTAATTTGCATTTTCTAATGTTTTGATACAAAGTCATTACACAGTCTAATTATTTCAATCGTGCTATCATCCTTTATATTTACTATACCTTGCACTGGTCCTCTGTCCTTGATTTCTTTCATTATATCAGTTTCCTGAGATGAGATGAGAGCAGCAACAGAGAGAGCAAGGGAAAATAAAATTTATTAAATAAAATTAGAATTCATACTAATTTATCATTGTGTGTACATATATATAGTATAAATATATCTTTGTACTTGTACTTCTGCTGGAGAATATTTGATTTGCCAAATTAAAAAAACCTTCAGAAACATGTTTAAGAAGAACAGCTGCACTGTTATGACTGCATACTTTTTTTCTACCTCTAATTACTATGGGACCACAAAGTATCAGCTTTAAAGAGATGATGTACACCTGTACAGAAAAACTATAAAGAATTTCAACTCTTAGGAAAATTCAAGGGCAGCATAAAGGAAAATTCACTGCTCTAGTCTTGAAGTTAGGTGAACATATTTTAATATGCCAGATAATATTCAAACCCCAAAGGAGTAAAATTGCTGGGTCAGCAGACAAATTTCATGAACTTACTTTTGAGGACACCCTGTAGTGAGAGGCACACCGGTATAACCGATTGGATTTTTCAAAAGCATTAGGACATGGCCCATTTGTATGGTTTTTTCCAGGTTCACTTGACACATAACACTGATTTTCAGCTGATGGCCCCAGGTGTTTGTTCCAAAATGATGGATAACAAGCATACGATACAATCCTGTTGAAGTATTTAAAAAAAAAAAAGTTGATAAGAAGCTTGCTTAAACATTTTTGCCATTTTACTTCAAGCTTTTCATTATTTTGAAGCTTTAGTATTTCAAGTAATATTCTTCAGAAGTGGGAACGACACATCTTCCGCTGGATGGCATTCCCTTCAACTTATATACATTATATTTATGATTAAATTTCCATTACATTCCACCTCCCACCCTTCTCCAAAGAGAGATAGGGTAAAAAATGTGTTTAGCACTTTCCACCTGATACATTCATCTCATTAATGATGCATGAAAGTTCACTCTGAAAAAGATCAATAAATTACCAGTGTTGTCAATGGGCTTCATTTATCAAAAATGGCTTGTGAAATGGAATTCGTGGAATATTGTTACACATTTCTGAAACAATATACACATTTCTGTGTTAATGCCACACAGGTGTATGAGAAGGTTTCTTTTACAGAGATAATTAAATATTTTGCTGAAGCAGAACATTTAAAATAGTCAGCCCTATAAAAAGCATTTATATTTAGGTAGCTCATCAATTATACTGGACTTTCTGAACCTGAGGAACTGAAAACTATATTACTACACAACATGGAGTATAACTATGTTTGCCTGTATATTTAGTTGTCAGAAGCTTTTCAAGATTAACCCTTATGTGCTTCAGCTGTTTTGAATAAGAGATGGCATTTTACCATTAGCATTTGGTGATAGACAATCTGAGAACATCTTTTTCTTTCTGCCCAAAGTAGACCACATACACACAGTAGCACACTGGAGCTGTGTGGTAATCCAGATAAGTTCTCTCACTGTGAACTGGGAGTCACATTTTAATCTTTCCACCAACCACAGTTTCTGCGCCTTGATTAACGCAATTGAACAACTTTCTGCTGAATCACGATTCCGTATGTGCTGAAGCATCAGCACAACAGTAAACATTAAAAACAATTCAAGAAGACCCTTTCAAAAGTCATAGAAGAAGAACAGAAATAGATGTGAATATGTTTATGTGCACAAATATAGATACATACATACAAAAATAATGTCAGAAACAAGCAGGATCCAGGGCCAACCAGGGAAACTCTGTAGTGTGTTCATACATTCTTGACAGAATTCATTTGAAGTCACATTTGTATGTTCGATCTAATGAAAATTTTTGTGGATTTATTGCATTTATATGTTTGATTTGTGAGATAAGAAAATAATTCTAAACGTTAGACTATGTTATTTGCAAGTTGGCTAATAACAATAACATCTTTCCCATACCCTGCAACTGCCAAGAGCCCAAGGTACAAATCAGATTAAGCCCTATTGGGATTATAAGCACTATTTACATTCATGTCTAACTTTTATACCACTTGGAAATGAAGTATTTCTTCCTCATTCTTGATGAATATAACATTTTTGTTTTCCTTACTAGTTTGCTTTCAAAGAATACTTATTTCTCCCAAATTATGACTTGTAACTGAAATACTTAAAACTAATGATAATTAGTAACAGAATACATATTTATTCTTTAATTAATGGAAGAAGACAAAGAGAAAGTGATGTTTAAACAGTGTTTCAGCTCCACTTACAGCAGATTTCACAGTTAATTGGGTGTTTAGTGATTCTGAAAAGTCAGGTCTCAGCACTGGCTAACCCTCATGGAGCTTTAGGGAAATCTTTTTCTGACTTCACTGGGGATAGTTTTGGTCAGTGCATGACTTTTCTGAACATCTGTCAAAAACCTGAGCTAAGCACTCTCTAGGAATCAAAACAGCAGAAACTTTAAACAGCATTGAACACCTGCTGTGATAATTTACAAGGCCCCACAGAAAATCAATGTGTTTTCTCCCTATTTCAGGGCATGGAGATAATGAAACAATGATTGCAATATAACAATTCCTAAAAATAAGTCATCTGAAAGTATGAGGAAGCAAAGACTATTTGACAGGGCTCATTCAAAAGACATTTCTGACTTGTATGCCATAAAATTTCCAACTTTTTCATTGTCACAGGTAAAAGGTTATGGATTATGGGGTTCAGCTACAGAACTGTTTAAATTACGAGTCCAGTGAATCAAAATGGGTTTGGTTTTTTGGGGGGGCTTTTTATGAGTTTGTGGGGTTTTTTGGTGGGCTTTTTTTGTGGGTTTTTTGGTGGGTTTTTGGGTTTGTTTTACTGGGTTTTTTGGTTTATGTATGGTTGCTCTTGATATTATTTGGTCTTGGCTACTGTCAGAGACTTAAGATTGGGTTAGATGGACCTTTGCTCAGACCCAGAAGTGCTGTTCTTGTCTTCCAGTATCTGCTCTAAAGATATTTGGATATTCACCTTAATGTGTTTATTTGTGCCTGGCAATGTCGAAATGGGTTTTGAAATATCATTTGAACTTGAGGAAAGAAAAGCAGAATGTAGAAATGTTTATAAGAATAGGTAAGTAGGGATGCTTTCATGTGTGATACTTTGATGACAAATCAATGATCAGGGATAAAAATGCATAGCAAGCAAAGGTCTGTCATAGCACAGTGATATTGTACATCATATTGTACAGAGCAAAAAATTTGTGATGGTTTTCACAACTGCCCTTCATATTCTTTACTGAGATGATCAGCTGCGAGAGTCTGGTGAATACAGGAGGCTGAGCAACAAGCAAGTACTTGGGAGCATGGAGGTGAAAAGACAGTTCCCAGGTGTGCTGTGTGAGCTGAGGTGCTGTGGCTCTATGTTTCCAGGCTCACATCAGTCAGAAAGCCTGCTCAGCACACCACTGCCACACTGCTACTCAGGTCAAACATTGCATTCACATCAGAACAGGCTCCTGCGAGGGTACAGCTAGGTTGATAATGAAGTGCATTGTAGAGCTTCAGCCTGCCTTGCTTTTCTTTTAAAAATAAGCTAACTCTTTTATACTTAAATTGCTTCTGCATGACAGGATATGTCGCTAACTACAGTGCTAAGGTAAAAATAATACTACATGCTGGCATAGGAAGAATTTTATTATTATGGGGCTCATGGTAGTTCTGCCTGTACAGGGGTAACAGTCAGAGGGAATAGAAAACTAGGAGATTGTCCTATTACAGTTTTTCCTCTAAAAATAGCATGCTCCAACTGTTGTGGACATAATGCTCATAAAATTTTTCTCACTTCTCTTACCTACACCAGCAATTCTTGTGATTCTGTTTTTAACAGGCAAGCAACCAGTCCAGAGAGAAAGAATTTCAATTACTCTCCCAAAAACATGTGCTACTGAGTATAATAAGACTGTTCTTCTAGTTACAGAAAAGTATTGCATTTAAAAATGCTTACAATTAAAATGTCAAGTTATAACTTTAATTTCTTCATGAATTAAGCCTTTTCCCTTAGCCCCCAAGGTGCGGGGGGGCCTTTGCTGGGTAAATTCACTCAGCTGAAGGATCTCCTGCTTAAAACCTAAATGAAAGCTGGTTTAGTGTTGAAACCCTGAGAGAAAAAGACAGAGGAGGAGCACTCAAAATAAACTCTCCCCATAACAATACAAAATCCTTGTCATATCAGAAATAGTTTGATACGCTTGCAGAAAGCAGAATTATCATTTTTATAGTGTGACAGATCTTCTCCTGGATCCCCAGAGTTCCATGTCAACTATGATACGTCATGTCTGACATTCTTTTGCTCTTGACATGGTTTGTTTGTTTTTTTATAAATAAAATTAAAAGTTGACAGAGAACACCTGAGATCTCTCTGTCTGCCAGTTTCAGATATATCAGAGTAAGGGATGAGATGGTATGAAAGCAAGACAGGAAATAGACTTTGGTGTAGAACAGAAAAGACAAAAAAATTCTGGTAATGTGAGAAACAGCAGGATTTAATTATATGGTATCTAAAATGCTGTTATTGAAATTCTCCTGGAAGCCATTTCCAGGCTTACAAACTTCAAGGAGCTGACTGAAAGCAGGATGTGCAGATTTACCATGACAGGTAGTGATGATATGATGAGACAATCTGACCATGATGAAATGACTGGCTCCATAGAGAATAAGTAAAGCAGTACCTATCATTTACCTCGTCTTTAGTGACATTTTCAGCATAGATTTCTGTGGTGTTCCTCTAGTTTGTTGGATTAGGTAAACTACTTACAAGGTCAGTTGTGGACTGGCATGTTGAAAGGTCAACAGGTCAAAGTGACTGGTGTCTGTTTATTAATGGCATTTCCCAGGAGACAACACAAAAGCAACACTTTTGCATCTCTATTAACAATCTGGACAGCCAGATGTAAGGCACCCTTAGGAAGTTTGTGGAGAGTGTAAAACTTTTAGGGAGTGATTAGTATGCATGGCTGCTGTTCAGAGCAGCGTTAATAGGCTGAAGAAATGAGCCTGACAGAAATATCCTGAATTTCAACGAAGACAGATGGCAAATCCTGCTTCTGAGCCAGAACTACCCAGGTACTGGCAGGGCACTGCCAGTGTAGAAAGTTGTTTCACAAAGAAGGGCATGAGGTCCTGAGAAACAGAAAGTTGAATGGAGGTGAGCAATGAGCCCTCTTGGCAAATGTGGACAGTCAATACTGGGCTGTGTTACCAAGAACATAACCAAGACACTGTGAAAAATTAACATTCCGCTCAAATTACTACTCGGCAGATGGAGCTGTATTTTCAGTTAAGTGTTCCCTGGGAAAGACACTGACAAACTGAGCAAGTCCAGTGGAAGGCACTTAGGGGACTGGAGCTGAGGCAGCTGGGCTTGTTCATTTTAGAGAACAGAAAGCCAAAAGAGTATATCATTCCTGTCTTCAGCCACATAAGGAGCATTTCTAGAGGAGACAGAATAAAACTCTTGGAGATGCAGAGTGAACAGCTGGAAGGTACAAGTCACAAGTCCTACCAAGGAAAATGCTGATATAAGAAAAATAATGTTTGACCACAAGTCAAACAAACTGAACTGCTGCAAGAAAGGTTGTAGAACCTCCATCCTTGAAGATACTCAAAATGTGTCCAGGGACATGGCCTAAACAGCCTGATCTAATTTCAAAGTCATGTTTAGAGCAGAGTGTTGGACCAGGTCACCTCCAAAGTTCCAACCAAAATAATTTTTGTGATTCCATAAATGATTACATCCCATTTTAAAATTTCTAGCTGTTCATGGGGAATTTATAGCTCTTAACTCTGCTTAGTCTGATCTGAAGGAAGACAGATCTAGGTACAGTTCTTAAGAGAGTGTTGCACTCTGGAACAACCTTGAGATGAGATGATTACAAGTTGCTTTATAGAGAAAAGATATTTGTTTCTTTTGAATATTCACAATGTTTCCTCACACAAAGGGCTGCTTATTGTATCCCAAGAAACACAAGTTTTAAGTACATTTACGTGTTGTCTTATTTAAACTTTAGCAACTGGTTCAATTTAAAATAATCTCAACAGCCAGATAAAATATTTACCCATGTGTTTTCAGATATCTCCAGGCACCATCAATGCTTCCACCATTACATCCATGTTGATTCCTGGTATCACAAGAGATCAGGTTCTGAGCAGAAAGGTTGTCTGTGATCTGACCCTTTGACTGAATGGCTATTCTATCTGCCACAACACCTGTTTGAAAATAAAATTTCTGTTACCAAAAACAAATATTTACTCACAACTTTGCATTTGTTTTTGTGAAAAAGGAACAGCAGTACAACCTCAATATTTTCTGTCTGTGCAGGTATCTTCACTAAACAATACTGATATAATCTGTCCAGACTTTTGTGAGAGAGGACTGTAAAACTGCAAAGCATCATGAGCATCTTTGCTGTTATATGACAAATTCTTAGATTTACTAGCTATTGTAAAGTCCCAAATATCTAAACATCAGATGAGAGACTTGCATAATTGTCTCTATCATATTTGTAAATGCATATTCACATCTATTTGTCTCCAGCAGAAGAAACAAATACTTCCCAGCTTGCTGCAGCTGAATCTCCAAACCTCTTTGCTTTCTTTTCTACCTTTCTTTCCTTTATGTGAGGGAAAAAAAAGTTAAAAAGAGCAGTCCTATGATGAAGAAAATTAAAGACTGAAAGTATATATTGGTTTTATTACAAAGAATATTTGGAGATGTTCATATTGAAGTGTAAATGTAGGACTTTTTGTACCTCCTTCCTTTATTGCACAAAATTATTCATCAGACATAGATACCTTATCTGAATTCAACCAGATCATCATGATTCTTACTACTTATATAATAATGAACTGATTTAATGGCAGACTAGGTTAACTAAGTTGTGGGTGAAACTAAGGTACTTCTACTTTCTTTATTGAATGAAAAAAATATTAAGCCTCACTGCCATTCATTACCTGTGATTAAATTTTATTTGTATTACTTTTAGCACCACAATTTGAATTTTAAAATAATTTTTTAAAAAATCTCTTGAAATCTAAATCCCCATCAAAATCAACACTAACTTTGGTGAACTCTGAGGAGGGCTTCAGAAAAGACAGTTTGCTGATGTCATGTGACAACTGTATTTTGTGAGACATTTTGTGACAACTGTATTATGTGCTTTTGTGAGGTGTCCCATGATAATGAACCTATTTTCATAGGTGGAAAAGCCTTTTATTCTAAAGTGTTGGAATACTTACAGAAATTATTTAATAAGAAAAAAATTATATAGAAGCGCTTGTCTGTTCATTAAGCAACAATTAATCTTGAAAATTCAGACTGAAATTGTTAGATGCACCTAAAGAACATGTGATGGCATCTCACTCTACATAGCTTTGAAAAGAATTATGTGAATTAAAATGAAAATATTTGTCTATGGTAAGGAAAAATTAGACACAATATCTGCAGTTTTCCTCAGTGATTTCTGTACGTCTCTGCAGTAATCTGTCAAAGACCTATCAAAAGCTCTCTTGGTTTTCTCTTTTTAAAACTGCAGTGGATAAGATGTATCAGAAAAAGAGCACATTCAGTCTGTTTTATTCAGAGAGCTGGGATTAGCTGGCCTAAATGCTCTTTTCCTTCTCTTACTGCTGTGATTTGAAGAAGCTTTTGCAGAAACTTGCATCTTTGAGAACCCACTGGCCAAATTAAATCACAAAGATTGATCTCATGCTTATGTTACACAATTTTATGAAAAACAAAGTGCTGCAGCTTAGATTGACATTTCAAGATTTTGGGACAATATAGAGGAAAAGTTGTAGCAATTTTAAATGTCTCTATTTGGTAAAAAAAGGTGAAAAGGGAGCTGATATTATTTTGTTACTAATCACTACAATTTTCATTACACATCTAACATCACTGATACTTTCAAAGGGAGTAAAAAGAAATATTACTTGCGGTTGAAAAAGCCCAGGATGCTCCACAGTTTCGTTGATCCAAAGGATCATGAATCCACTCAGGCCACTCGTAAGTGGCTGAAAAAATTGCAGGAAACTTTTCTTCTGGAAGTGACTCTCCCTGAAAGAAAATGTAGAAGATCTGTATATGCGCGATTTCCTATTTTTATCATAAATCTTACCATAATTTTGTTTGTAAAATTGTTCATTTTTAGACTGAGGAAACCTAAAGCATTGTTCCCTGTGACTTCCCAAGCAACTCTGTGGTGGTTTCCCCAAGGCTGGGTGCTGCAGATCCCTGAGAGCAGCAGGGTTCTGGCACTCCATTAGCTGAGCTGAAAAGCTGAGCTTCAAGACGTCCAACCTGAATAACCTGACCAGTTCCTCTCTGATTTTTTACTCAAAAAATACTTCCCTATTAAATTTGCTAAGTATGACCCAGCTGGCATTTTTGGAAGGAAAATCACTCTGCTACAAATAGTGGTGAAGTTAAATACCTGTTACCCTGTTCTCCCAGACATGTGGCTGTAGGTAGGAAATTTTAGTCACTGTTGGAGAGGAATCAGTACAGTGTATCATTGATTTGTCTTTTACATAGAGATTATTCAATCTGAAGCAATTATTCCCTTTCCAGAATAAAAATTAGGGATTTTTCTTCTGCTTTTCAGTCTGATAGTGAATTCATGAAAATTCATGGTCTGGTCTCTAAAGCAATTTGGCCAGCCATTTCTGGCACCTTCGTCTCTCAGCCTTAATTTATGTCCCACTCCAAAGTCCTCCAAGCTTTGAACAGATATTTACATATGCAAGAGCCATCTGGTACAACTGCTAATAATCTACTCTGTGCTCAAGGTATTGAAAGCATGGACTCATTTTTTTTTTTTTTTTTTTTTTTACTGTTGAACTTCATGGAATGATGGATTATGCTGTGCAAGGAAATAGGAATGGCCACAGAAAATTGCAATATTAGGCCATGCAATCAGTCTGTTTCAAAAAATTGTTGATAACCTCAGTTCCAGAAGGAAATACAATACACAAAATAAGATAATCTGTTCCTAAGCAAAACACTCACTGATGTTTCTTTCTTATAAGCAGGCTGGAACTATGAAGCCCAATGGCTTCTATCCTGTTTAAATTACTTCATTTTACTTCCATTTACTTATCTTCTAATTCTGGGTACCCTTGCTAAACCATTTTTCTAAATAGCTTTTGTGATTTATATCATAAAGCATATCTTTTGCTAAGATGATTTAAACATTTGAGGCCAGTTCTTTCAAACTATTTTAAAACTCTTTGGAGAACCAAATGTTAGCCCTTTGCCTGCATCAAGATCACTTTGTTGTGTACACTGTGAAACAGCAGTGCCTCGGGTTTATATCTGACATTAGGCTAGGATACAGCCCCAACAGGCAAATGGATACAGTCTGTGTGTATTCCCAGACCCAGTGGTTCTAGATTGAGCAGGTTAGATGCAGGCTGCAAGTCCTGAATCCATTAAGGAATACCGCAAGCTGCTAGGTCACTTCAATGATTTTGAAAGTCTCACCTCCACCCATGCAAGGCCAGTAATTTTTTTAAACCTTGCTAAAATATGAATCTTAACATTTTGATTAATCAGTTTCAAAAGACTGTTTTTCAGAGTTTTATGTACGTGGGACTTGAAATATCAAGTGACACTCAGGAAGCAGCAACTAATTTAAAAAATAGCTTGACAAATTATCATTATGTTCATTATTTGTGAGTAAGCACTAGCTCAAGATTTACTTTGAAGATGAAACATACAGGAGAAATCCCAGACAAATAGGATTTCTTTTATATGATGAGACTGTTCACTACCAACCAGTAAAAAAGCAAAATTTGGCAAATGTTTAGCCCAACTATGTGGGTAATGCTACTTACAATGCTGATTACAACGCCTCATTACAAATGAGGCAGTTGAGAAAAGCAAAATTCCAACTAGATCTCGAGTCTTGACAATGTATTACTTTACGTATTCCTAACCTACTGCCAATGTATTTATTAGCCTCATACTGTAAATCCCAGAAAAAATTCCTCATTAGCCTTGCCATTTAGAAATGCAGGACTGATCTGTGGCCAGAAACATTGGCTTTTTTTCTGAAAAAAATGCTACCCTGATATTGAGAAGTGCTGCTGGTCTGCGGCAAACATCAAGTCTAGACAACTGTTTCTCAATGTATGCTCCATGGACCAGCACCAGACAGCACAAGGCAATCACCAAAATGACTGGTGAACTATTTTTAAACCTTTATATGTACTCTCTGCAGTGAAGTTAGCAGCCTGGCCAAAGCAGGAAGGTAAGAAGAGATAAAAGAGCACTCGAATTTCAACAATGACTCCTTCAGAAAAGATAGATGATCAATAAGAGAAAAAAGGTCAAAGATAAGTGAACTTGCAAATGTGGAAATAGTTTCCCTGAGGGAAAGCAATTTTTTTTTTTTTTTTTTTTTTAATGTAGCAAAAAGATTCTGGACATCACTTGCTTTGTGAACACCAAATGGCATGAATGACCTTCAATTTGCAAGAGACCCACAACTGCTGAGGGTTTTTACTGTGAAAAGCCATATATCAATGGAACAGAGGGTTTACTTTGTCTACTTGCCAGTTGTTCTTATGAGCTTCTTGCTATTTAGTGAAAAAATGGTGCCTTATTACTGAATTATGTATTTCATTACCTTGTAAGATGGCACTTAGATGAGCACTTTGTTGCTGGGGGTGCAGACCTTACCATTGCAATGTACCTCTTGCCAGGACTTGTGCTGACAGAACACCATCAGAAGTGTATCACAATGGTTTTAAAGGTGCTGCTATTATTCTTACGCTACACGGAACTTCAAGAATGATTGCACTGTCTCCTGCAGTGAAAATGCCTTCTCAGATGGAGGAGCTTCAACTTTGTCAGGAGTCAAAAAGTTTTAGTGGTACATTTAGCTGTTAGTCTATACTCAGGACTAACCACACTGTGCAACAGAGGGTCCTCAGTTCAGAGTTGATTCTTGTTCCATATCACTGTCTTTTGGGTACTCTAACCTATCATAATGTCAAACATCCCTTCCAGACAAAACCATCACCTTGTCGAGCAGGTGAAATCTTTTATCAATAGCAGAACTTTTCAAAGCTCTACGAGCGACTTCAGGAAGTTTGTGATTTCCCTAAGAATTTTGCAGAAGCTAAGAAAGTCATACAGAGAGTATTATTTTATATTTTTAGCTTTTGTAAGTAGAAAAATTTCCTAGAATCCTGTAAAAGGTATGTGATTCCAGCGACATGTAAGGAGGTCTCATAATGAATAAATGCATGAATGTGCCAAGTTGGATTTCTGGAGAAAAATGCGTTGAATCTCCTCGGGTGTCTGGCAGTGCCAAAGGGAGTTGGGTTGTGCTCACAGATTTCAAAAGGCAACAGACAGAGAAATGTATCTGTGGAACAAAGGCTGTAGGAAGTGTAGTAGTGAAAGTAATTGCAGGAAGCTTATTAACAATAATTCAATTAGTGGATATAATGCAGGACTACTGAGTAAACAGCTACTACAAACTGAATGGAGGAAAGGAAGTATCATACAGAATTTCTTGAAACCTTCCCTTTGCTGTTTTCCTAGGTGGAATTTCTCTCACCTAGCTAGATACCTAGCAATGGAGACATCAATGTCTGGGCTGGGTACATGACTTGGTTTTGGTTTTTTCCTTGAGGGATACAGTATGAAGCTCATACAGCACAGTCAAAAAAACAAGAAATCCATCCAACTCTTGAGCCTCAGTGCAGTTTGCCAGTAACTTAAGGCAGACACCTACTAAATATTGGAATAAATTCTTTTATGCTATTGTCTTATTCTGACCTGCCATCTTCAAGTGAAATGATCCTTCTTTGGCTGCAAAGAGTAGTCCAGACAATTCTACAAGGCAAAACTCCAGAGCTTAATTCCTATCTACTTCTTGCTTTGGCAGCCCTTCAGAGTATAATTTTGATTGAGTTGGCCAGTCTGGGCCTGAGCCCAATGCCTTGCCATGCCACTGCAGGGAGCTGGCGTTGTCTGAATCAAGCCAAAGGGTTAGGACTGCTAAAATTATTGCAGAGGCCATGCCCTCTTTCCCCAAAACCATTCAAGTGGCAGCTCTGCAATGCTGTCACCACAGGGCCTTCTGTCTTGTGGAAATCCTTCTGCCACTGATGCCTGAAGATTCTTAGCTTTATATATATATATATATATATATTTGCAGCTTCATAGATTTTTAACATACAGCTGTATAATTTTTCATGCTTTCTCACACTTCAAAATAGTAGATTACCCTTAATCATACATTTATGCCACCTTGAAATTCTGTTTAAATAAAAAGTCTTATTTTCAAGAAAAGCATTTCTAACAAGAGCACCCTGTTTTGCACCATCACACAGGAGACAACAAAATATAGCAATGAGAACCCTTTGGAGAGACTCCAAGGGGCAGGCCCAAGGGTGCTAACCAGGGAAATTAGTCTCCTACAGGATGTACTTACTAGATATATTAATTAATTAAACTTATAAAATTTGTGGAAATCCAATATCAGGCATGAGCAAAGATATTTTGTGCACCTGAAAGCTTTCATTAAAGGAATGCTCTCTAATTAGCACCTTTAATATTTTTTGGAAAGTTTTCTTTTGTTTTTAGAAACACCACAACATAAACAAGCATCAACAATTGACTTCTAATAGATAATCAAATGGCATCACTTGCCTGAACTATATTGAAGACAAAGATAAATACCTGTTATACTTAATGCTTTTGCAAACCTTAGATCTATCTATTTATACTTTCACTTCTAATTTCACTCTGGTGAGCTAGTTAGGTGGGGGTTTTTTGGTCTGTGAATTCCGTAAATTGCATCCTGTAAGAAAGAAACTAAGTAACTGATCCAAAGCATTGGAAAAATCACTCTGGATTCAATAAATTGTATTTTTTCTAAAATTGTTTAACCTACGTACATAACTTAAAGTATATTTGCTTTGATGCAGAACTAATTTCAGCATAAATAAATGACAGGAAATTTAATTTAGCTGTCATGAAAATTGCCATCGCCAAGGGGTTTAGAAAGCTGGTAGTAGAGAACTATTTCATTTTGCAATGATTCCCATAATTTTGCTGTGCATTTGTTCAAAACCCAAAAAAATCTTTCACAGCTTCTGTCAAATATTGCTGTTTAGTCTCAGCTGTTAGCCTTAATGAGCTATGCCCAGATGTATTTTTCTGTGGTTACAGCTATGTGTGCAATAATTAGCAAATGGAGAGAATATGAAGCCCTCTTAAGGAAGTGAACTACAACGATAAGTTAATATTGCTGTAGAGCTTCACAGTGATTAGGATTTTCTTTCCTCCTTCTCGTTTGATTTCTGTCAACAGGGCCAGACTTTCCATGACTTGTAGAACTGTTCCAGGAACATCACATTCAACATGGAAACATTTAGTGACAAAACTCTGAATCATACTCTTATAATTGTCCACATTTATTTTTCCATGTGATAAAGTTATTAAGAAAATTAGCAAGTGTACGTGACACTTACAGGAGCTTCTCTCATATTCAGCAAAGAATGAGATGGAGGGAAGGTGCCCAGGCGCTTTTTGAAACCTTCTTCCAATGTCATTCCCCAGAACTGACTGTAGTTGTCAGCCTTCCATCTTCCTCACAGATGAAAACCAAAAATACAAGACCCACATTAGAGATATCACTCATATTAACACATTACTCATTTAAGAGTACAACAAGCAAAAGCATCCAGAAATAAATTTTTGAAATTGCATTTCAAAAACTTGCATTCAACATGCATGAGAAAATATTTGCTGTGGGCTTTTCCACTGCAGATAAGTGCAGGATGGAACAACACAGCAGTATATGAATAGTGGTGATTTGGGGTCAGTATGACATCAGGACATGAGCATGCAGTACTTCAGAGCAGTACTGGCAAATGAGACAATCAGTCAAAACATTACTGTTCTCTTGAAATTATGCTCAAGTTGTGATCCAGCCCAGATTCCCACAGAGGACTAGCAGCCTCGTGTAGCGAGTTACAGTGCACCTACAGGCTCTGGTGCACCAGAAGAGAGATACTGCAAACCCAACAAAAAGCCCAGCTGACATCTTCTGCCTGAGTTTTATACCAATAGCCACTGTGAAAGGGCTCTCCATGGTTCTGTGAGTATTCCCTTGCTACTCTCAGGTGGACTCAACTCAGATTGCTGCACACTACACGCACAACACAAAAAGAACAACCCTTGTAGCCATGCACATTTAAAACACACTGAAATTTGCTACTCAACAAGGGCTGAGTGATGGGAGCAAGCATTCTCTTTACTCCTTCCTTTCTTGTTTTTGTATGAAGAACAAAGAGTGGGATTCTGCCCAAAGAAGCCTCATTGTTCTTGGTCTCCCTTGGTCACCACTGACAAGAGACAGGTTTGGGCTCCAAGGACCTAACTTGGTTGTTTATCCTAATTCAGTTGGTTGAAATGTCTCCCATGAAGTACAAAATGTTTCAGTACTCATGACAGCTTGAAATCTGGACAAGCTTCATTGGCACCCTAGAACCTAGGGAGGCTGCCCCTGTATCTCTACCTGTAAACAGTCAGCAGGCTCCCGAGGCACAGATCCAGTAGTGGGGTCCCTAATCCCTGTGTACTAGCCAGGGGAATGAGATCATTAGCAAGAAAAACACCAAGCCCCTAAAGTTCTGATAACTTGATCCCCGTTGTGCCAATCTTCTCGTGTTCCAGGGCTACCTGGAGTCCTGTTATACAGAACAGTGTTCTCAAGAGAGCAGAAAAAATTACTTCGAATATCTATCCCAAGTAATTAAGACAGTGAAGAATAGGGGAAGATGATGCAAGGCATGTTTTGAGAGAAAATAAATTGTTTTAAATTTGGAGAATATTACCAGCATAAAATGTTCAGTATCTTTCCATTTAAAGCTTTAGAATCTGCCAGTGATATATGAAAGTTTCACAAATGCACACTTACTGTCAAATTCCTGTAACGTATTTGGAGAAGGAAGGGGTGGGGAAGATTGCATACCTTGTAATTTGCACATACACAGAATGAGCATTACTGTGATGCATAACAAAACTTTAAAATAAAAGGGTTCTCACCCATAATCTCCAGAATTGATGTGCTGAATTAAGTCTTGGCGAACAAGGCATACGTCTGTTGAACATTTCCAGAGACTGTTGAAACATTTGCTGAAAGGACAAGAATATCATTAAACAGAAAAAGGAATTGTCAAAGGAAAAATACGCACTTTAACAGCAGAAGGCAGATGGAGGCAGAAAAAAGTGTGAACAATATAATTGTCACAGAGTGTTTATGAAAACATATAATTTCTTCCTGCTTCACCATCTAATGAGTTGGAACAAGGTGGGAAGGTTTACAGTTTGTGAGAAAGGTCATATCTGAAAAATTCTGCTTCCATCTTTGTGAAATCAAACCAGGGAATATAATGTTGATGTTGAACTCCTGAAAACATGATGTTTTGAGGAAGTTTTACTCTGGAAACCCAGAAACGGTTTTGTGGCCCCAGACATCATGCTCCAAAGACCCTGGGCTAAAGTCAGCACAGTGGGAGTTCCAGCCCTATTTGGGTGGGGCTGAAGTCCTGGGATTCCAGTCCCTCCAGTGTGGGGCTGGTTTTTGGAGAGGCAAAGCTCAGGCAGCCAGCTGCCAGGGTTGGCAGCAAAGCTCCCCTGTCCGCACTTTTTGCTTCTGCCCCAAGGCAGAGAAAGAGCTGCTCAATGCTCAAACAATTCACCCCTTTCCACTTTCCTTATAAGTTAATGTAAGTCCTCATTACTCATGAAAAAAAAAAAGCAAAAAAAAAAAACCCAGAAGCAAAACCAAAACCAAAACCAAAACCAAAAAAACCCCCACCACCACACACACCAAAAAAAACCCACAAAACCCCCCAATACAAAAACCAAAAACAAAACAAAAACAAAACAAAACACAAACAAACAAACCAAAAAACAAAAACAAAAACAAAAACAAAAACAAAAACAAAAACAAAAACAAAAACAAAAACAAAAACAAAACAAAACAAAAACAAAAACAAAAACAAAAACAAAAACAAAAACAAAAACGAAAACAAAAACAAAAACAAAAACAAAAACAAAAACAAAAGGAGGAAGAATTCCACAAAGTTTAATGACATTTTTTGAGCTGCATTCAGGTCAATGCCCGGATCTAGACTGTAACCATTTCAATTTAGTTTTGACTGAGCAGGAACAGAATTAGGCCAGTGAGGAGGAGATTTTAAAAGTCTAATATTCACATCTTGTGTAGAAAGTCCAGTTTCTCTCTCGCTGTTCTTCTAAGTTGACTGCAATCTACCTCCACAAGACCTTAATACTTAGCACTACTTTTGCAGCCATTTTTATATGATTACATGTTTAATATAAATTTAAAAATGCTCTCAACCTTAATTCCTGTTTCATGACATGCTAAATAAAATTCAATTTGCTGTTCTCTGAAACATTACCAGGAATTGCAGTTGTCTTTAATTATTGTTCCTTCTCCGTAATATCGGCCATCTTTATAACAACCTGCCAACATAACATATAGATGTGTGAAAATAAAATAATTCTTCAAGTGAATTACTGAAAACTCTTGCTACTATTGTATTAATTGGTTTTATGCAGTACACTTGAATTATTTAATTGAAAGTCAAGAACATGGTTCCAGTATCTTCCAAGTAATGAAGGCAGTTTAATGTATTTTATTTTTTTAGGAAATAAATTATCATTCATAGTAAATAAACACAGTGTCAAATTCAAAACAGCCATGAAGAATTATTATCTTGCATATAAATAAAAAAAATCTTCAAATAAAGGCAAGTAGTAAAAAGAAAATATTTCTAATAAAATTATTTTCTAATTGGCAATTAAAATAGAAATGTTTTTACATGTAGAAAATTTAAAAAAATAGTGAATATTCCAAAACTATTGTAATAAATTCTTTTTCCTTGCCAGATTAGTTCCTCTTTGAAAAACAGACAGATCAATTGCACTTCAAGGCAAATGTATGTTTCACGCACCCTCCAAAACCCACTATAAAATGTAAATTGAGCAATGAGCTCTCCAAAAAATATGTTCCTCTCATTTTTTTGTTTGCTAACACTTCACTGAGAAAATATTTTGTTTGTGTTTCAACATCTTTCATATAAATTGTTTCATTGGTGCATTTGATTGTCAAAGCTTCAGTGGCCAAATGATCCAGAATGCCTGCATAGGGTGTTGGATTGAGTCAATAACAAACATTGTACATTTATCACACAGGTCTGTGTTTTCCCACCTGTTTTCATAGTCCAGCCTACAGACACCATGTTTCTTTGCCACTGAGAAGGCTTGGACTCCCTTTTCCTCTGTTTTCAAGAAGCTTTAGTGTAGCATTGACTTGCAAATTTGCATGGCACCATGCTTTTCCCCCACAGCATGAGTGTGAGGAAGGCCATGACCCTCTCATGGCCAGGGCTGGAGTTTGTCTGCCCCGATCTACACAATACACACAGAGGCCTCAGCTGCCTGCACCTCCTTCGTTGCCAGGACAGAAACACTCACTCCAAGCCCTAAATAATTTCATAACAAAGTTCAGAAGTGAAGCAGAGGTGATGTATTAATTATAAATGTCTTTATTTCCTTGTTGTTAGTTCAGCAGGCTATGGGAGATAGCACAGGAAAAATAGATCCCACCGAGGCAGTCTGAGGCCCCAAGTGTCTGCTCTAATCCAGCTTCAGCTAAGAGCTGAGGTATTTTTCACAGAATACTCAAAGCAAATTGCCATAGTGCCACAGTTTGTCACAGTATGTCACAAAGTCAGCATCAGACAGTAGCTGGAAGGGGGATCAAACAAGTTATTTCAAAAATACCAAGAGAAGGAAGTATTGATGCAGCATTTGAGAGATGGAACAGACCCTCACTGGAGCTCTGCTGGCAGGGCTCACTGCCTTGTGCCCAAGATAAAATGCAAATGTGGACTAGTACCAAAGCAGCTTTATAATGATGTATGCTTAAGGAACTGAAGATTAACATCATGCAGTTTCTTTAGCCTAGCCAAATTAATATTTTGCAGGCCAGGAGTACTGCCTGAGGTAGCAGTGAGACAACAGAGATATCTAAGCTGAAAGACACATGAGAATACAGCAAGGTTGTCTGGTTCTGAATGTATTAGGTTGGATTATTAATGTATTAAGTGGGAAATTAATTAATTCAAAGACGCAGCTTGGTGACTTTGTGAATGGGATTTTATGATGTGAAAATCATTAATGGAAAGAAGAGAATTTGAGAAAGGAGACTTCCTTCACAGCCCAACATTCATATACCCTTAAGAGTTCTTATTTCATTTGTCTCCAGCATTGCTGTGAGTACTTTTGTCAATGAAATATTTTCAGGTTTACTCCCTTGTAGGTCAGATCATATTTGTCATTGAAAAGCAATCAGCAAACTCACTGGATGTCACTTTTACACCACCAACAGGGTGAGACCCAGTGTGTGGATTTTGAGAGGGCTTTTTTTACCATCAGTATAACTGAAACAGAGTGATAAAATAAGTAATAAGTCCTGAGATAAAACTCAAAAAGTTATTCTAACAACAAAATTTAAAATACTACTATAATAAAAAGACCCTGAACTTCTATTTGGTATGTAAGGCAGGAATGTGCAGTTTCTTCTGAAACTACACATGAAAGCCATAGAAAAAAACTGAAGGCTGGGTTTATAAAGGCAGAGTCAAAGCAGTTCCACACATTTAAATCAATACTGACCCCCAGCATGGTGCATATCCATGGAAGAAGTTGCAGTGTAGCTTGTTTCTGTTGTACACTGTCAGTGAATATGTGGGGATCCAGAAATAAACCTCTGAGCAGTTTTATTGCTGTACATTCCAGCACATGTAAAACGCTTTAGTTTATTGGGTTGTTTAAAGAGCTATGACTCAGGAGGCTCTGAGAGCAGAACCTCTGGCAACCAAAAGATTAAGATCTTCCAGGTAAAAAGTACTTTGGCATATGTGGTCTTCAAGTGCTTAAACAATTCTCAGCCTAAGGCAGAAGTGTAGTCTCAGTTGCTAAAAGTCAGCTAATGTATTTATGTTATTTCTAATTATGCTTCCTAATTTGCCTAATCTTCAGGCATTTAGTCCTACTTGTTTCTCCTTTTTTTCATTCCAATTCCTCAGATATTCCAGTTCTAGAAAGAGTCTTTAGAGATGGTTTTGTTTGTTACTTTATTCCCCCTGCTTTATTTTTGGCTTTATTATTTGCCTTTTACCCTCTAAATTACTTACATAATGAATATTCAATAAAGAGATTTTTAAAACTTGCAGACTTTCCATCACTTTAAAGGTCAGAGAACCAGTATTTTTTGTGAGATGACATATTAAAAAATAGCATAAGATGATCTATAGGACAAGTAAAGGCACTGTAAATATAATTGCTAACCCTGACAAGTATATTAGGAGTTACAAAACAGTGAATACAAATGCAAAAAATTGGATTAAGAAAGCAGTAAAAATATTACCCTTCACCTGTTGCCTTATCTAAACCTTCTGTTACTCTTCTACCTTTTAGAGGTAGACTTGTGACAGTGACCATGTGGCAAACTGCTGCAGGCTTTGTAGTGATTCAATTCCATAAGACAGTTTGCCAAAGTAAACACACCAGCTCTCAGCTCTGGGCACAAATACAACTACATGTTTATGTAGAGCTTGAAACAGAAACCCCATGTCAAAAATAATATACACTACTGCACCAAATAAAAATGAAGGAAAAAAAAGTTTTTATTTACATAAAGCCCTAGAACACACTTTTAAATGGTTAGAAACACTTTGGAAAATAAAATTTGTTTTGAGGCATTTCTGCTACTCCCACTTATCAGATTTTGGCTGTGTGCTTAAGAGCACAATCTTGTGAAGAGCTTCTGTTCTGAGTACTGAACTTCAAGCAGTAAGGTTACTGCAAAGAGACAGTTAATTTTAAAAAGTCACAGTAGTATTTTGTTGTTTTTAGGCTTTTGAAACTTTGGTACATTCTCTACATCTTTGGCCAGATTTGGTGTACTGACAGTAAGAGGCTACATAGCCTTAAAATCCACAATACCAAATTTTCTCCACCAGCAGAGATTTGGCCTACTCAAAAGCCAAGAGAGGACCAGCTTTTTGAAAATCCTTTTTTTTTTTTTTTCCAATCTTTAGTCCTAAAAATAATTAGACTTAGTTTAGAGTAGTCCCGGAGGGACTTCCACTGCCAACTAACTAGTAAGAAACTAAAATATGCCACAAATCCTTGTTCTAAACACATCCTTTCACCTAAGCCTTGTTCTAAGCACATCCCTTCATTCAGTCCCACACCTGAGCGGTTGCCAGAAAAACAGTGCCCCACAGGAAAGCTATGCTGCATCAAAATCATGGCAGAACACCTCAGTACCATCAAGGATAACCCTCAGTTTGGTTGATGATTTGTTTGTACTGATGGGTACAAATATTTACAGCTTACTGTTCACCTCATGGTAATCTGTGTCACCATACTGAAAATTTTCAGTTTACAGTAATTTTGACCCAATGAGGTTGTTCTCTGAGAAGTTTCAAGTGAAACAGAGGTTCTGTCCAAGAGAAATACAATCAAATCAATGCCAATGTCCTAGACACAAAGAAATAACAGCAAGTATAATTCTTGCTCCAGTTTCATACTTAGTGTCTTTGTCCACTATGTCACATTTTCAGGATTTATACACTCTAGAGACTAATCAGTAATTCCACTTCTACATATATTTTTCACTGCGATGCACTAACTCCAGCTGAGGATTTTCTCTCTACTTACCCCATGCAGGAGGAGGCCAAGGCTCCTCTGACCTGGTGGGCTCCACAGGGTGGTTGCAGACATCCCAGTAGTCAGCACAACAGTCTACAGGCCCAGGAGAGCCCGAGGTGCAGTACTGGTCACAGTAACATATAGCTCCTCTGGAGACAATGGTAAAGCTGCAGTCATCATCTCTTCCTGTGCAACAGCCTCGTATCCTGCAGGATGTTCCATGATACAGACTCCTTTTAATCCTGTTCCACTTAGCAGAACCACTGTCTTCTACAGAATTAAGTCCTTGGGTGACATTTCTTTTAGAATCAAGATGCTTTGCCATCGAAACTTCACTGGCAATGCAATATAAGAGCAATATCTGAATTTTGCGCCACATTCTTGTGCCTCTAGGAGCCTTTTTTGAGGCTTGTTATCCTTCACTTTCTCAGCAAATGTTCATTTAACTCTAGATGTAGTACCTCCAGTTAGCAATCCGAAAGAAATCTGAACAGAAAGCTGCTGACTACAGTTTTCTAGGAAGACTTTGGATGTGTTAATTATTAGTCAGATATGTTGTAAACTTATTTATTTGCCCAAGATACAGAGGTACTGGAAACAGGACCACAACTATGTATTCATCATTATGAAACTGGTGCGACCTCTTGCAAGTGAGGAAATTTATAGCAAAGTTTCAACATATACTAAATTTACATGATCCAGTATTTTAGTTCTATACTTCAGACTTCTAAAATCAAAACAATGTGAGGAATGAGTACATGGTGCCAAAGGAAGCTCTCTTTCTTTTTGTGTCATCCACATGATTAGAAAACCTTTGACATTTAGATTGTATCTCATCTAAATTTTCCTTTCTGCTCAGCAGGGTGACATCACTGCAGTAAACTTATCCTGCATCCCCCATTTCAATTTTATTTCCAGTGATCTAGCTTAGCCTCATATGCTTCACTCATTTCACTGGTTTTATTATGGGCAAAATCAAAAAAAAAAAAAAATTTAAAAAAAATCAAGTGATAGTCAGTATAAACAATTACTCAAAGGTATTCTTTTAAGGTTTGCATTTCTGTAGTCAAAATGAACTTGGCAGTCATTCTAATTAACATAATGAATACCCACTGATAAGTGCTTACTACTATTTAAAAAGTAAATGGATGTATTTATATACCCACAAAAACAAACAAAAAAAAACAACCAAACAAAAAAAACCCAACGCAGATATCAAGGATAAGTCTAACAGCCTTTGCTACTTGATATGTAATCTCCAGGTTTTTGAACAGAGGGCTTAAAGAAATATACATGGTACAGTTGTCAAAAAAACATTCCGAAAAAAGTACCAAAGAACTTTTGGAACCAAAAGTTCCTACCAGAGATAGCACATAAGGCCTAACTGAAATAAAAAACACAACGCACAATTTCAAATCTGACCAAGACAATTTAATTCTCTAAAGCTGAACAAGCAGAGGTAAAAGCCAGTCATCCTTCTGTGTCCATTTCTTAGGAAGTGAAAAGAACCTGGAGAAGCTGATGGTGGCTTATTTCCTAGGGAATTAAGGGGACTTTTCCCTTTGTGACTTCAGCTGGGCTGCTTGGGAAGGTACAATATCAAAGGGCAGCTACTTTTGAAAGCACAGCTAGTGTGGATGCATTGCCATGAATGGTAGAGACATTAAGAGGTAAAGTCTGTGTACATTTATGTATTTGAGCTTGCAATCCAAATACTGTCTTCAATACAATTTCTTGCCAGCAGCGCTTTTATTGGACCTGCCTCCTACACTGTCCTTGTCACAACTAAGGAGCTGCAGATGAGAGAAAATTACATCTGACCAATTTTTATTTTTCTCTCTTGCAGAAAATCTCCTGTGTGAAAGATAACAGAAAAGCCAAGGTCAGCAACAGGCAATCACTGTCCATCACATTAATAGTACAAAAATCTTAACCTTCAAATTTGCCCTGCATTTTTTTTTATTTTTGTTCTTAATTTAAAAATATGGACAACCTTAATTCTGTCACTGACTACAATGATGCAACAAATGTAAGGGAGATGAGAAAGGATATGTTCATGGAAACAGTGAAGTGCTCTCTGGAAATTATAATTCATTTCTTTTCCTTACATCTGTGCAGCTCTGTCATCTCCAAGATAATGACCTCTGATTTGCAAAGACATTAGCAAAATTCAAATCTCCTTTGTATTACAAATCTTCAGAAATACTTTTATCTAGTTACCTCCTTGCTCTGGACGCATAAGAAAGAATATGTGGTAAATGTCTGTCAGTCAGATTAAGTGAACAGGCATATCTTTTTAACTTTAAAGACCTGCTGATGATAAACCAGAGGCAAGGAATTTGCTTGGAAATCATTTACACAGGAGTTAGATTTCTTTTAAAGGGACACAAAAATCAACTTGTGTTCTAAGAACCTTTGTTTTGCAACAAAGTTGATATAACCCATTTTTCCCACTTGATGGCTTCTGTTCAAACCTTAAAAAACCCACAAAACTATTCCCTTGTGCTTCAGCAAAAAGATTTTTTTTTTTTAGTATTTTCTTCAGTAAGCCAAGCAGCTCTGTCTTCACTGTGTGAAAGCATGCACTGAATTATCTGTAACAATTTAGAAACAGCTTGACGTGATCCTTTTTCTCCATTGAAGATTAGCTTGCTCCAAGAATAACAGCCATCCTAAGATTTTGAGTTAGGGTCCTGGTACTCATTCTAGTACTTAGAACTTCAACAACTTAACTAGATGGCACAGTTAAGTGCAAAAATGTTTGTCTAGTTCCTCTCTCAGCAGTTTTTGATGTTTACACTTGAGCTTCAGGAAACACCACACATTTGGCAGAAATTCAAATATTAATACCACTGAATGGTTGATGGAGTAACAAATTAAAAAAATAAAAAAGACGTTAAAATGTCCAAGAATCTCTTTAAAGCTGAACCAGGGTTATTACACAGCCTTTCTTTCAAAAGCTGTCCTAATTTGTCTGACTGACCCTACTGGGCATCATAAAAATCTCATCACCTTCAGATAAGGGTAGGATAGCAGTGGCTGGCAAGACTCTTTGGTGCTGAAGGTGACTCCCAGGATGGAGAGCAGAGTCCACAAGCAGACTGGAGTCAAGCCTCGTGCAGGGGGAATTGCTGCACTATGATCTTATGCCAGGAAAATGAAGGGACACTCAGCCAGTTAAGGAAGAAATCACAATGCCAGACCCCAGGTGAGTCATTTGCCAGGATTCAATGCATCAGTGAATCCAAGTAATTGCTTATCTCCAGTTTAAACTCTGCAACGATACCATCCACCCCTTCCATTGAATTCAAATGGAAATTTAACTGGTGACTCCTGGCACAGAATGCATCACTGATTTCTAATAGCCATAATACTTTATGCTTACTAATCTTTTTTATTAACGGTTGCAATGCAGTGAAAGTTGTCAATGCAAAATTACTTCAATGGAAGTGTTATCCCACAATGTATTCTCTCTACTTTGTACTAATGGCAGAATAGGATTCATCCTCCCAATTTGTGAATGACTAGTTCTTAGATGTGTTTATGCAGAGACAAGCTGTGTGTTTTTCTCACTGTCAATTCAGTCTTTGTATGTTTGGAGTAGGCATAGAAATAGGGGTGCCTGGCAGCTCATTGCTGTGGGTTGTTGCTGTGATAGCAAGCAGTGCCACATTTAATTCAAAATTTCAGGGCTGCCTATCTCAAGTCTTATGATGTTAATCCAAGTTACACACAACTCAGAATAATGGTTACTTATGTGACAAATTTCATCAGATGTCTGAGTCCTGTCGCAGTGTGACTTGTTATTCACAGTCTCTGACACCAATTCTCCCAGTTCATCAGATATTTGAGTCAACAGATTTAGGGCCAGAGGTAGAGGAAGAGCCACTGACCCAAATTGTTCATGCCAAAGAAATCCCATTCCTCGCACACAGAGATGCACACACGCTAATACCCAAGAGTTCAGAGTCAACAACCACAGGTAAAAGGAAATTACTTTATAGGTGCTACATATATATATATATATATTACCTTGATCATTATTATCATTATCATTATCATTATTACGTGATTGCTATGGCCTTACAGCCTTTTTGCTCTACCCACCACAGTAATTGACCATGCATATTTCCTGTGCCAGCTGCATCACTTGGTCAGCCTGCAGGAAGCAGATGCCATCTCATTCTCCTTGCCAGCCATGCTCTTGTGCTATGCCAAGGTCAGCCCACTCTGGGCTTAGCCCAGCGAAGCTTGTGTAGAGTGAGGGACTCTGTGCATGAACCAGCACAGTGTCTATGTAGTCATACAATTGCAGAGCTCTCCTAAAGGTGTTTTTAGGACTTACAGAACAGATAGCAGCAGTCATTGTGGATCATACCTGAACAGAAACCTCTCAAGGAACAACATCAGGTGCAGAAATTTTGGCAGTGACCCCAATACAAGATGGACCACATGCTACCTTCGTTATGCCATCAGTGCAGACTATTGTGAACATATAACCTGTGCAAGGCTGCATTTAGCTTCAGAGAGGTGATGTGTACTGTGAATTTGCCAATCCCAAGCCTCATCAACCAGTCAGAGATGAAGGAGACAAGGATTATACTGTATTTCATTGACAGTATGAGCTCTCAGAAAGTATTGTGCTCGTGTTGCAAGGAAGTTATGCACATATTGGTGTTCATCTTGTGTGCTCATACCTGATCCCACCAGTGAATCTTAGAATCATAGGATCATTAATTTTGGAAAAGACATTTAAGATCACCGAGTCTATCACTGTGTTCTCTACTAAACCACGCCCCCAAGTGCTACATCCACACGCCTATTGAACAATACCTGGCATGGTGAATCCACCACCAACCTCAGCAGTCTATTCCAATGCTTGACCACCCTTTGAGTGAAGAAACATTTTCCTAACATCCTATCTATCTAAATCTATATTACCTATCCAATCTAAACCTCCTCTGGTACAAACTGAGGCCATTCTTATCCTATCACTTGCTACTTGGAAGAGCAGACTAATCTCCTGCCTGGCTACAACCTTCTTTCAGGTATTCATAGAGAGTGACAAGGTCCCCTCTGAGCCTCCTTTTCTCCAGACTAAACACCCTCAGCTCCCTCAGCTACTTCTAGTAAGTCTGTATCTTAATCCTTTTAACAGGCTGGTTCTCAGTGTTGCCTAGTTGCCACCTTCTGATTCTCTGCTTTCAAGGTTTTTTTATACTTTAAGGTGCAGATTTTTCTTTCCTTTTCTATCCCTGAGTTGCTACTCTTACCATCCTAACAAAATCCTTCTCTCTGTGCTTTTACTTTTCTCACTTTGCATGGCTTTAGCTTGTGAACTCCCTGACATTTAAGCAATTTTCTCATTAAAACTGAGTCAAGGCCACAGATCTGTACCATACCAAACCAAGCTTTGGATGCCAGCCAGTTGAACCCTGGGGCCAAGGCCTTATAATGATGCAGTATCCAGATTTTCTCAAATATGTCACTGCCCAAATACACCTATTGTGCTGGACGCATTTCCCTTCTGACCACTTGGGCCAACTGTAATAAATCATTTTCTTGATAGTTTGAGTTGTAGCACATAGCAACAAAAGAAACACCACAGGCATGCACAGGGGGCTGAACATGGAATGTCAGACTGCAGAAGAAGCTGAGGCAAAATGGGCATCATTAACCCTCACCAAAGACACACAGCCATTGTGATCCTGATGGAAATGTGTATTTTACCAGAAAATCATTACTAGAATCAGGGTACAGGCATCACAACCTGGACTAAATATATTACACTATTGAATAAGCAGCATCCATTAATTCTTTAGTACTACAGAAAAAGCAATCACTTTCATGTTGCTTTGCTCTTTATAATCCCTCCTTAAAGATTTTTTTTTCTCTTAATACTTTTTCCATTGGTTTCCTAGGACAGAATTTCTAGACAGTAATTGCCAATATAATCCCAATTTTCATCCATAGATGGAAGCTGTTTGAATAGAGAGGGAAACTGTTTCTTCAAGTACACACAGGTGAACAAAATCACAAACACAGAGGTAAACGAAAGGATTTCTCCTTTGTCCTTCCTCTAATCCCAGTAGTTCTTTCTCTTGCATGTGCTCCTTTCACATATGGACTTCAGTCTATCTCATGGGTTAATTTAAACTTAAGCCATGTGAACAATTGTCTCAGCTAGACATGCTAGAATGGATTTGGGCACTACAAAAATGAAAATCAAGAGGAAAAGAAGTCTGGGGTTGGACCAAATTCAGAAGGAAACAAATGCCTTGAAATAAAGGGGCAGGAAAGCAGACTAAGGCTTTTGAGAATCACACAGATCACATGGCTTTAAATAGGACTTTTCCCCACTTCAGTGCTTTACTGAAACCAAGAAATACTATTAGGTCCTTGGTGGGTAATCTATTACAGCTTCTACAGTCTTTTTGACACATTTATAGTTATAGATGTTTTTATATGTATGAATTTTTATCTATTTTATTCTGTACTTTTTTGTTCTATTTGTATGCGTTGATTTCTGTCCCCACAAACTCTCTCTTGAACTCACTGAAATGCTTTTTCAGTTTTTTTTCCACCTCTTGGTTAATAGGTATGGCATTGACAAGATCTATACAGTTAACTACTGTTATTTTTCTACTGAGAAAGAAACTAATACAAAAACCACTTAAACGTGTGGCCATCTTTTCACAATATTCTTAAAAATTTATATATTACCTATAGAGAGAAAGACTGCTGACCTTTTCTTCTGTTTTCACAGCTACAGAGCCCAACAGCTTAAAAGCAGGCTGGACTGAAGTTACACCAGGTCCAATAGGGCAAAAGGCTGAGCAGCCTATGGGCTATTCCACTTAATTTTTATTTAATATTATTTAAGTTTTAATTTTAATGTTTTTCCTTATGGTGGTATTTCATAAAATAGTTCATCACATTAATTTTAATGAAAACAGCAGGGATTCTCATTAAAATATCAGTCTTAATCACAATGTATGAGGAGATAAAACACTCCTGCACTCTGGGACAGGGCTGTGATGCAAAGGTCCTGAGCATGTTGTCAGAGTCACCTGAGGGGTGACTTGTGGTTCAAAGCACCAAGACACTGGGGAGAACTCACGTACCTCATGCAAGCATAGACAACCAGCTTCCCTAGACTTTCATAATGCATTTTGAAAGCAAAATCTTTAAGATCTAGGACTGGACAACATCATGTGGAAGCAGCCTAAGATCAAAAACCCAGCAGCATAAAGTGTAAAGGGCTGTTTCTTCCTGGTGTGTCAGGAGCGCAGACAGTAATTCTGCCTGCACTCACCACTGGTCAAAAGGGGTATGAATATTGCATGGCAGGGAAAAATCACTGTGCATGTTGACTGCTGTGGGTGCTGACACAAACATGAATAATCCCTGGACTACTTCACAAAATACAAGTGTCTGGTGGCAAGATGTGACCAAGTTTAAGCACACAGGAGCACTCTTTTCCCAGCAATGCTGGCATTTGTTCTCAGCTCTTTGAAACACATGGAGCTGGATTTACAGGAGTAAAAAAGAAGAATCACAAAACCCACTTTGCAACAAAAATACAGCTTTATTTAATTTCAACATTTATATTATTTCTAAAGAAAATATGCTGTGTTATATTGGGCATCTCTTAAACTGGCAAGCACTTCAAGAAATGGCATATTCATGTGTGTATCTCCGTGGTTAATTATGCTAGTACATAAGATTATTTCTTGAAAGAATATTTGATAGTTATTACTGCCTTGCAACTAGCATACCAGAAGCAATATTTTTTTTAAATTGTGCTTTAAATAAGACTGGTGCTGTGGATTCCTTCTTAATATAGAAACAGGCTTCGAAATTCAGTTTTAGCTCTTGATCCTAATTTGGGGCTGCAAAAGAAGGATTTTTGCATGAACACAATTTGTCAAAAATACAGATTAGTAAGATGCATAGCACATACTGAGGTCACTTAAGTCTCCTAATTTATACAACCTGATGATCTGGCTAACAAATAGAATTCATAGTTTTGCAGGAAAAAGAAAACAACCCTAAAGATATATTCAGCCACGTCCTTTGTTCTATAGCTGTGGGAGAAGATGAGAGCTGGCAGATCAGATTTATCTTGTGAGAAGCTTGCCCATCTTTGCAGCAGCCTGAGGCAAACTCCTTTTAGAATTTAAATTTTCACAGAGCTGTAACTGTTCAAATTCAAACTGAATCTCTCCCCCTGAAATTTAGACCCATTTCTTTTTCTCCTCATAGGAAAGATGGAAAAGTGACTAATATCGCTTTATAACAGTCCATTATGAAGAGAGAAGCTGCTGTCCTTCTACTCTGTCCTTATTTCTTATCTTCTGTGTGAAGATGCTGAAGCCTTTACATCTTTTCTAAATCTCCCATTTGTTTCCCACATCCTATGCCACTGATTTTGCACTAATAGTGGAAAAAAGAGTAATTATCTTCATCATATGAGAAGCATTCCTTCCAACATCTCCCTCAAAGCATCATCTCTTCTACTCAGACTCAGTTTTTCCTCCCCTGTAATCCTCAGGTTCTCACCTGCAGTATTACTGTCATTCTTTTTCTGTCTGTATCCTTCATATTTCTTTATATTTTTCTTCAACTAATTTTATCATATTTGTTTCAAGGCATTCTTGTAATGACAATGAATTTTTTAAATTAAAATCCTGGCTTCCATGCTGTTTGCAAGCCCTCTCAAGTGAGCATTATCTGTAAATTGGGTAAGTCTATTGTCCATGTCATTGAGAAAGTAATTAATGGCAAAATTTTATAGTGCTAGAGCTAGAAGACAGCATTTTGGAAGTCTGTGAGATGTTCTCCCACTTAGGCAGCAAATAACTCTTCTCAGAGTCCTGCTTTCCAATCAAGTACCTATCTACTTTATGTGAATTTCATTTAGTCTATATCTGCTTTGCTTGCTTAGGGATGTGGTGTGAGACTACATTGAAGATACACTGTATAAAACACATCCTTGTATCTGTTTTGCTGTCACAGAAGGAAATGAGATCAACTTGATAGGATTTGTTTCTGACGTGTCTCTGTGCAAATAATCTTATCTTCTTACCATTCTCTAGATGCCCACAAACATGTTGTTTAATACCTTGTTCCAGTGTCTTAGAAATGCTGTTAGGACTGAATTTTCTGTAATTCTTTAGATTTTCCTTTCCTCTTTTGCTTAGGTAGAACATTGTGTTTACCTTTCTCCAGTTTTCTGGGAACTTACTCATCCTGCTAATCACTACTGTTTGAGAAATTGCTTAGGTTAAGTATTTTAATGGTAAATTTCATTAGGCTGTTCCATCCTGAATACTCCAATTTACCTTAGCATTCCTTCAGGTGTTATTTTCAATTTCTCTCCATGATCCTACTCTCAAATTCTTAATAATAATTGAAATAAACTTGTAGTCATAATTGATCTCTTTTTTTTTGTGAAGACTGAAACAAGGAAGGAGAAAAAAATGCATTGAACCTTTCAGCCTTTTCAGTATCACCTGTTTGATGACCTCTCTTGCTAAGTACTACATTAAATCAGCTCTCAGCACAGTACATTATTTGCAAGGTGGTATTATTTAACTCTAGCAAACCATTCATTCAATGGCAGTATGTGGTTATGTGCTCAAAAATTTAAGAATTCATCTTATTTCCCTGACATCCTTTCACAATCTAATTCCAGAGTATACCTCAATTTCTTCCAACCATTTGATTGCATCACACTTAAAGTTAATTCTATCATGATTTCATTCTGTCATGCTAAGAATTGGAATTCTGCATTGGTAATTATTGATAGAAAATCATTCACCAAATGTAGCCATCTTATTATCCAAACACTGAATTTTATACCTAAAGCATCCTATCATCTTTTCAAATAAATTATAAAAATTTGATTAAGTGACACCAAAGTAGTTACATATTCAAATTGTGACTGTAATCAAATTTTTAAAAATAGTAATACTCACCATCATGTCTAAACAGAGCCTCTTTCATTGGAAACCTATAGAAAAATAAAAATAAAAAGCAAAAACAAAGTGAAGAGGAGAATAAAACCTGCAATATGTTATACAGGAACAGTTGTAAAAACTGGTGGAGAACTTCATACAGCACTTCTCTTTTTTTTTTTAATCACTGGTTTGCTGCACTCTTAATTTACAAGTCTGCTTACTGAACCAAGAATGATTTTTCATTCATTGATATTCTTGAGGAATTCTTCTGCACACAGCATATTTCAAGAGACAAGCATCACCTTGACTAATAGCACATCAGAGGACATATCAGATTTACATTGGTTTTCCACTGTCTACTTCTATTTTGAACCTCATGCTAGGAGGACAGAGCATGTGGCCACCTTTGCATTCACATGACGTGAGTGTTGCTTGCCAGTCTCCTATAATAGCCTGGCACCCAAACCAAGGAGTAGGATAGACTACAGGGTGGACCAATAACTATCTGTGACACTGGTCTAAAAAGATGGTATTCACCAGTTCAAAATCTCTGTTCCAGGTGGTACTTCAGAGGATGCTAGGGTGACATCCCCATCAGGGATCTGAAGAGCCTATACATCCAGGAAATCTGTGGATGTTCCTAATTTGGAGGGAGAGAGAGACTGATATGCCAAAGGTATGACTCTCATTCTGGAGGACTTTGCCAGACTGGAGGAATGTGCTAGCAGAAGACTCGTGAACAAAGGCAAATGCAAAATCCTGCATGGGGCAGGGGACCAGGAGGGATGGAGGAAGTGAATAACCCATGCAATAGCACAGAACAGCGACTGACTGACTGACTGACTGACTGACTGACTGACTGACTGACTGACTGACTGACAGACTGGGAAGCAGCTCTGCTGAGAGCAACATAAGGTCTAGCAGGCACCACACTGAATGCGCATTAGTCCAGCCTTCTTGTGATGAAGGATAACCTCATATACAGTTCCATTAATCAGATCATAGCCAGCAGGTGGAAGAAAGTTATTCCCCTCTGCTGGGCACTAGGGAGGCTGCACCTGTAGCACAGTTTTCATTTCTGAGCCCTCACAATAGAAATAGTGTTTTGCTTTGTCAAGCAAGCAGAAAAAAACAATGGACAAGATGGTTACAAGTGTTCATTGATTTGTGGGAAAGATGCGTGACAGATGAGGGGTGGCTACAGATAGCACTTGTTAAACCTAAAGAGTAGGTTAAGGGTTATCAGTTTTCCCTTTCTAGCCATTTGAGAAAGGTTCAATGACAGCTCAGATTTTCATGGTGAAAGAAAACAAGGCAGCAAGTGGGGAAATTTTAATTAGGCATAAGGAAGAATATTTTATATCATAAGAGTGGTCAAACACTGTAGCTAATTTTCATCTGATTCTATTATTCTAATTACTTATGCATTACTTAAGTATTGAATAATTTTTAAAAACATTCTTTAGCCTACATCTATGTTCTGACTAGCTATTCACAGCAAGTTCTTTTCCTCTGAAACTATTTCTCATTGCCATTCTTTGAAGGGGACCAATAACAACAACTGTTTCTTAATGCCAGGTAGAATAAGATTCAAATTGCATTTTGAATCATATACTGATATTTCAGACTTTCTCTTTATTATTCTTATATTACTACCCTTTCAGACTTTTAAATGTAAATTTATAAAATTAACATATTTACAGAAATTACTTTTGTGTCATCACCCTACAAATAAAATTCTATAAATGCATATAATGCTTTTCCTGGTTACATCGTGGTGATCTAATATGCCCTTTCAAGTCAGTAGGGTATAATTGAAAGTTTTTAGCTTAAAAAAAGAAGATATAATTGAGGCTGACTTAAATATTGCCCAAATACCTGTTGCAATATAAATTTCCTATTGAGCATAAAAAATCTTAAAGAAAAAATATTAAAGCATTGTTCTGTATAAAGTAACTAGAAAGTTTTTCTGCTGATATTTAAAGGTTTTATTTGAGAATTTAGAATCTAGTGCATTGTTTGGACCTGCCTTTCTATTTATAAGTATCAGAAGACAGCAGTTTACTGTTTCAGTGGCCCATCCAATTTAGAGGTTAAAGGATTTGTCACAGCTAACACCTGAAAGTCTTAACTCCTTCAGTAAAAGCAGTAGTTATTCCTGCTTTTAATGTTCATTTTCAGGGTCATTAAATTTTCAGCTAAATGAACTGCTGTAAGTCTATGGAGAGAGCTTAGAGTTGCAGTCCTTGGCTTAGTCAAAATAAACCAAGGGCAGTGAGACCACAACTCCAGAGAGGAACGGGCAGCAATGCTCTGCCATACCAGTGTACACCAGCCCTCCACTGTCTGGAGAACAAGGCTGCAGACTTGTGCAAGATTGAAAGCAAAAAGTGAATAGTACACCCATGATGTGACACATGAGGAGCCCATGTTTCTGTCTCCTAGAAAAGCACAAGGAACAACACCATCTTTGTCCCCACCACGGAAAGATCTATCCCAGTGCCAAATGGAAAAAGTAGGTGTTTGCTTTAAGTTGACCTTTGAGTGGGAGTGTTTCCAGTAGAGTTCCCTCTACTTCCATTAGGTATCTATCACATCCCTGTCCTTGCTTTGACAAGTTGAAAAGGTATTGAGCAATATGCAAGAGCTGAATCATTACAGAATAATTCAGGGTTCAGTGAGGAGGGTATTTAACTGGAAGCACATCACTTTGCTGTGGTAATGCATTTTAGGTTGGAGCTTTTGCTTAAAGTTTAAACCCTTTACATAAATTCTTTAGTATACAAGGACGCTTCCATAAAATGGGTACATTTTCCTCTTATATGTAGACTCTATCAATGATTAATGCTATTGTTGACTTCTGAGCAGCAACACTCCTTAAGTAAATAAAGACTAAGAGCAATGTATAACAGAACTTTGGACCTTATTGACATTTTCATAGAATTTCAATTTTCAAGAACTTTTGTTACTTTGCATAAAAAGTCAGTAAAATCCTGTCGCCACTGAAGTCAATAGAATCAGCTTTCTCTCATGGGGTCTTTCTATGAATGTTGACTTCAGAAATGTTATTGATTTCTCAAGTACATATTGCAGATCTTTCATGAACAACAAACAGATAAAACTGAGTAATTACTCAACTGCAGCAAAAGATTACATGGACCTGAAGTAATTGTATTGGTAACTGTAATTAGTCATTTATTAGTAATTGTAATTGTAGACTTGGGATTTTGTAAATCACAGATGAATAAGGGAAATGAGGACATACTTTTAGCCCCTGCACACAATGGGTTTTTTTCAGATTATACAGGTACATATGCCCCATGTTCTCTCTAAAGGTTCTGACTCAGTAAAATTCTGAGACTGATTACAACACCATTAACACATCATACCCTGGGCAAACACTAGCTTTACTTGAAAGGAAGACGTTAGATATCAGAAATTACTGGTATATTGCTTGTCTATGTTTCAAAGAGTATCCTTCAGACCTCCTCCATTTAAAATGTACTGGTTGCAGAAGAGGATTTCACAAGGAGGAGAATAATGCTTATTTATTTTCTTACTTTCACAAGGAAGTCACAGGTCTTACTTGGTACATGCCACAACAGAATGATGCTAAAATTACACAAATGCTGTTCTTCTGAATACAAAGGTGCCTCCATTTTGTTTGTTTGTTGGTTGGTTTGTTGGTTGGTTGGTTTTTTATTATTATTTCCAGTGAATACTTCACTTTGAGGAAAACAACACAAATTACTAAGAAGAAACTAGAAACATATTTCCCTCATTTCCACTCTCACTCCTTCTTAGAGGTGTTTACATTTCACAGAGCATCTGCCCATCCATTTGGGGTTTTTTGGAACTGCACAAATCACACTTACTTTCTCATTCTGAGGGAGGAACATTGCAGGAGAAGTTAAGTATGAGCCTATATATAATATGAGATAAAGAGAGCAGATAATAATTTAGATAATATAGGAGAATGATCTAAGGGTCTTATGATAGCGGTAAGAGTAATATTTGGCTTATGACTTGGCAGATTTTTTCCTAATCAGTTCATCATCCAAACAGAATTCACTGATAAAAAAAGATATATTAAATTAGGTGGGGATTTGTGAGTTATGAAACTCATAATGTGGAAATTTGGTATAAACTGTTCCTAGAGTCAAGACAGGTTCCCAAATAAAAAGGAACAATGCACGTGCCTGAAAGATGTTGTGATTTTAAAAGTCATCAACCAAGAACTACCTTGCTTTTTTTAAGTCACTGGAAAGGGAAAGCATTATAACATGCAATTCTGAAAACTCAACCACACAAAAGAGAAAATGGTGAAAATGTGTTTGTTTTTCAGAGACAGCTCAACAATAACTTTTCTCCAAGAAGCCACTACCCTCAGGTCAGCTAAGAAGGCTGTTCCAAATAACCTGAGCTGCTCCTAGTTCTGTGTTGCTCTCCTGTCTGTGTCCAAGACAGCATAAATGTTGATACTCTTTCTGAGTATCAGCGCTATATACTTCCATTTCCAACAGTAGATCTCAAAGATCTCAAAATGGCTTTGTTCAGATCTTCTTGACTGAGTATGAGAAAAGGAGATCATCTCCAGATGCATTTGTGTCTTCTCTGACACCCATTAAACATACAAAGAGATTGCTCGGCCTTCATGTGGCCATCATGATGTGCCCTGCTCACTTCCTCCTGCTAAAAATGAGATTAAAAACCGGGGAAAATATTAGATAATTTGCTCTGTACAAGTAAGTTGAACAGTTCAATGAAAAATGTTTTCTTTGATTTGTAATAGAGAAAATAGTAAATGTGTCATCTCTTGATGTTACTTTCCGAGCAGCTTGTGGTGAGCCTGACACAATTCTTACTGATATTTCTACATGGACTGGAGTCCACTTGCATAGTCATACCTGCAAAATACACATTAGTGACAAGGCCCAGGGAACCAGCACAAATAGCTAGCTTGCTCAGATGTACAAAATGGTATCTGACACTTTTTTTTCAACTTTAAAGCTAATGATATGTCTCTAGCTAACATTATTATAAGTCATCCAATAATACGTTAATCAAAGGAAATACAAAGCATACTAATAACAGCACTTATAAATCTTCTTTCCCATTGATTGTCTTTGGTCCTTATAAATGCACCACTGTTTCATGAGATATAGTTGTGCTACAGGTCATGGTACAAATTCCCCCATTCTTGTAGTACATTTAAGCTTTTTTTAAAAAATGTAGATAGAAATCTGGTTCAAAGTGCTTATTTAAAATATAAGGGAATTTTTAGAAAACAGTTCTAATATATTTTACCTGCTTTGGAACAGACCAAGTTGGCCTCTAACCAAAAGAATTTTGCACTTTTTTGTGTCTGACTTTACTATGTCAGTACAAGATCCTTCACTTTCTGAACTGATCTTAACAATGCATCAGTTAAACTACGTGTGTTGTCTCTTAGAGAATTCTCTTTGAAAATATCTGTCTTTCCATTAGATTTGTGAAATTCTTCCTCAGTGTGCAAGTTGTAAAGCAGTAGGATGAGAGACAAGGGTCTAGTTGTTTGTTTCCCTCTGTTTTCAAATACATGAAAATCATCTGCATCATCAGAGGCTGAAAATATACACATACACATTTATACAAATACAAATGTATACATATATGTGTATATATACATGTTTTAGAGTTCCTGATGTACTGCAAATCTGCTTAATCTAAAACAAATTTATCTTCAGGACTGTGTAGTCTCTCTCACTGCCTTCTAATGATAGACCATTATTTCAATAATATTTCCAAAACTTTACTGCTGAGATGGATAAAAACAACTTATCTGAGAAGATATGAAAGGTATTCTTGGTCTAACTTCACTTTGTGAGGGCATTTTGGGTCTTTCTTTGAATAGTTCCATAGCAGACACTGTAACACCTGCTTTTGAGAGAATCAAGAAGTAGCTCCTGGGAGGCAGAGCAGAGGGGATTGATGGTGTAGAAACAAGCAGAAATGTCAGAGGCAAGGAACAAAGGAGGAGATTTGGAGGCCTGTGATGGAGATTCAAGCAAAAAGAGTTATGAAAGAGCTCCAAGTCCCTGGCACCCTGTGCAGAGAGGCCAGGGATGCACATGAAAATAAGAGGCTACGGTCATGCCTGAACACTCCTGGTGCAGAACTGCAGTCTGCTGATCCACCCAACAAGAGAGATATCAACCTCTTTTCATTTTTATCTTTCTCCCCCTTCCAGCCTTTTTATTTTTCCATTGGAAACTGAGACAAACTGTGAGGATATATTGATATGATATCAACAAACTCAGAATTCAGACAAATCCTCCACTTCCAAAATGTGAAGGGCTTGACCCCAAAACTCACACAACATTTTTCAAAACTGAAAGGAAGTTACTCATTTGGTAGAAATGATTGGCAAACATAAATTTCATTTATTTAAATTATCATATTGCTGCTTTCAGACAAAGTAGAATCTAATTTAAAAATAATAAATTAAAAATAAACTGTTTATAAATATGTAATTATCATTCTGCATTTTCACATTCATTAAAAAACTAATGAAATAATTGTGAGAATGCACCTAGTAAAAGAGGTCTTGGTAGTAAAAAAATCATTCTTGTGTCATAAATGTTCTCATACTGCTATTATTGGTACTAAGTTATGCCTTCATAGGTGAATTTCTAAAATACTATTGAAAATTTCCTGTTATGAGCAATGTCCTATTACATTCCAATGCCAGAGTAAGGAGTGTGATAGTTAATTGAATTACATATGTAAAGGCTATAATTCATCTTCCTGCTCGTGATTTTGTTGGAAAAAAGGACTTGCCAGTGCCAGCTGAACCTTTTTAATTTTCTATATGCTCTGTCTCAAAAGAAAATTGATAAGGACTAATAGATTGCTTCTGCTTTCACTGAATGGATTATCTAGGCTGGTAACCACTATGATCCTAGAGTTTAGACATACAAATGTAGGAGGGAATTGGCCACTGAATTTAGGCTTCAAGAAAATTTTTATCCTTCTTCAAAGTGAAAAAAAACCTGGCACTGAATTTTGATACTAGCCAAACTTGAATTATTTTTTATGTTTCCTTGATTGTCTTTTATGAAATTCTCAGTAACTAATTATCCTAAGTGCTTCTGATAGCTGTTCTAGTACCTGATATTTAAAACAAAAGCTATATCAGTGACTGAAAATTGTGGAATATGTTATTTAAATATGGCTGCATAATCTAACAAACAGCACAATTTAACCATTCCCACTTGCTAACATCCCAACAGCACATATCAGGAACCTGAAGCATAAATGTTACAGTTATTTCAAATTCACATAAGCCACACAGTAAGCAAAACAGCTCTGGGGTTTTTTTTCTTCATTTATCATTAAGAACAATTAGTGTTTATGTAGTCTCTGCACTGGAAAAAAGCAGGTTTGGAAGCTCAGCACATTTTTACTGATCAACAATACAGGCTATGCAAATAAAAGATAAAGCTAGCATGCAAATGCTGAAACCCATTAAATGTCAACTGATTACCTCCTTGGATATGAGCATCTCATTTTCTGGAATAGGCACCATGGAAAGACTGGGCTGCCGAGCCAAGATGTCAGAGGTTGGAGAGAGCATGACGTCAAACACAGGAAAAAGAAATCCATTATCAGTTCAATTTCTATATAAAATATCACTAAAATTTAAAATTAAAGCCAATACCCTCAGACATACTAAGGTTAGCAAGGCAATGAGATCTGTGTTCAGCAGACTCTTACTACTCTTTTTCTGTATTAAAATCTATTTCAAGGTATGGCCTATTTTCTATTATATTCCCATAATTAAAAGGGTGGGGAAGGGATAAATCCCGTTTGAATTCAAAAGAGGCATGTCAAGTAAAAATCAGAGCAAAAGCACCTACTTTATAATAAATTTAGTATGAGATAATGGACATAAAGTTATTTAAAACTGCAACCATATTTCCATCACTTTAAATATCTGTCTTCTCAAATCTCCTCCAAAAGAGCTATCCTTAATCTGAAATTTCATAGACATAAATCATGCAAACATTTCACTGAAAAATGTTGTATAACAGTAATTAGTATGTGAAGAAAACTGTTTTCAATCTTGGTAACTTTCCAGCGTTTTGATTATTATATATATTACATCTGAGTAGTGAAGTTTGATGGCTGTGACTCAAGTGAAGAACCATACCAGCTTCAATGAGATTTTAATTAGAATGCAGGTAAATAGATCAGCTGGAGTTTATAAAGGCAATGTTAAGATCATAAGCTTGTGACATTTTCTTATTGACTGACACAGAGACAACTTCTTTAAAGAAAAGGTTGCTGAAAGTTTGGGGAGTTGGGTGTTTGAAAATTCTCCGAAAGATTGGTAGAAGCCTGCTATTTTCCATGTATCAAAGGCATTAATTTGTTTTCGCATTTAGATCAAATAGTAAATCAGCAAATTATGTGTTTCTTAAAAATATTGCTCTTCTAAGAAAATTGATTTTTACACTGTGCTTTTTGAGAAGCAAAACTGATCTGCTAAACTGGCCCTGTACACAGAGAAATATACTGAAGTGGAATTTACTCCAATTTTCTGCAATTACTTTATGGATATTTCTCTCTTCCTTTGTAAATTTGCCCTGATTCCTCTGCAGAGAAGAAGGAATCTACTTTAGCAACAACAGAACCTTTGAATCATTTAACTTCTTATTTTTTGTGATTATTATTCCCAAAAATGAAAAGGCAAGGGAATAACTTTAGGCAACATGTTTATTTATTCTATAGATTTTACAAAGGAATAAATTTAGGCAAAAGAAGGGTAAGGAAGAGGTAAGGTGCCTAGATCCTCTCAGTGGCAACATCCCTCCCTCTGACACTCATGGGGCTCCCAATGTCAGTCAGGCCAGGGCGTCCCCCAGACCTTACACCACCACCTGCTGCAGCACATACAGGAGATATTTGACAGACTGCATGGAACAGTTTTGCTTCCAAACCCAGCATCCCATGGTTACCAAGGCTGGACAATCCTTGATGACACATTGGCACAAAGTTCTAGCAACACCTGTGGCATCTTGGAAAGTATATTCCATTGAAAGAAACCCTAGAGTTGAGACACTCATTGCCTCATCAGAATATGGCACATCTGTATCCCAGGCAAAGTAAGAAGGGTCAACCACAAAGAGAAGAAGGAAAGTACTGCTCATATTCTGTTCACTTTCTAATATATGGCTAAGCCCTCTGAGAAGAATTCTCCACTGCTCACAAGAAAGAAAAGTTCCCTAGTCAGGCAGTGATCTGAGAATCCAACAGCTCTTTTTCTCAATTTACCCAGAGAGCAAATCAATGAACATACTTCTATTGTGTTATCTCATCCTGGCCTTTCTTGCTGGTATTCACTACCTGCCCTGTTAACCTGAAATGCCCCTCTGAGTCATGATTCTGCCTTACCTTTTTTCTTGAATATGAGGTCTCAAGTCTGTCCTTAGACCTGACAAAAGTAATTACCTTTTTTTTGTCCAAGAACTACATTTTCTTCCCTTATTTTGATAGCATCCTCTTTTCAAACTATAGAGCCAAACTGTGTGACAGTCTTCACGAAAGGAAAATTATTTCTATTTTCTGGAGAGATTTAATTAAAAGAAGGCAAGGAATTCACCAATTAATAATGAATAAAAATAGTCAGCAATAGCGAGTTCTCTGTGTTTCCACAAGGCTTCTCTGACCAAAACCCCTTGAAGTTATCATAGAAGAGTCTATACTTTCTACTAGTCAGTTAGGTCTAGTCTTAAGGAAGTCACACATGGCTCATTTATACAGAACTTTAAATAGCACTTTAGTGAATACAGAACATATAAACCAGGTGCTGCACCCTTTTCCTGCTGAAATAACACTTAGTCTTGCAGTTCCCTGAAAGGAAGGTGTTCGGATCTTGCCTGAAATCATGCAATTCTGCCTCTGCCAGCTGCAAAGGAAACAAATGCCTTGGCCTGGGTGACTTCATCCCAAAGACCCAGAGGCCGATTATCTGTGTTATTTCCATCAAGTGTCAGTGTAAACCAAAATGTGTCTGCCTTGCTGTAGAAAATGTCCCATATCTGTCCTGAGTTTAACCAAATGGCTACAGAATCTTGTTCTTTCTTTCCTGATTTTTCCTTAAAAATATGATTTTTTTTGTGTTCTTCATGTTCTGCATACAACACAGTCAACTTAAAAGTACCGGAATATGAAATAGGCAGAATGAGGCTGGATTAGCCCTTTCTTACTAGACATTGTGTGACTATCATCCCTCAGAGTCATATAGGACTGTGCTTGTCCATCAGATCTGAGGTGTGAATGCAACTAGGACTTTGTAATTCTTATGGGTGTGTAATTTCAGTGAGACCGCATCAAACTCTGTCACTGGCATTCTTTCATCTTCAGGTCAAAGCAGCTGTCAAGAAGCCCAGTCTCCTATGCAAATGTGTAAATACTGTCTCTGTTGATGGTGGGAGATGAATATTTCTTTTATAATTACTACTCTTTTTTCCTTTGACAGTTCCAAAATTCTGCATTACTCTTACAAGGTTAATCAACAATTTTAAACTTTTCAAGATGTTACTCAGATTTCTCGTAATGTGGCATTTTTTTCTTTATTATTTCTAAGAACAGTGAAAAAGCAAACTAGACAAATCTCTATTTGTGGCTGCAAAATTATTCTGAGGAGAGCAGAGTATCTTTACAATATATAAGTACTACCAGCATGTAACTTCAAAGAGAAATTATACACCCCTCCAAAGTAACCTCTTTACAGATTAAGACCAGGCTTAGAAAGAGGTGGTTATATAATATCTTCATTAGATCTTTGCTCATTTAGTTGTTAGCAGCAAGACATATTTGCCTTTAAAAGGTCATTTGATCTTTATTGTGCTATGAATCACAGCTGCCTCTGAACTAATATAAAGCTTTCTGAATTGTTCTCAGTGTAAGACATTTTTCATAAATCTAAGTCAATCTTTGAAGGGTCTGCAGCCTTTGCTAATCGAGGCACTGGCTTAAAACTGGAACCAGTGAGAGGTAACATACATAAGAAGTAAGAATATTTCAACTATAGTAATCAGAGAACCTTCACATTTACATTACTCTGTCAAGTCTTTAATCTCCTTTGAAAATAAATTATATACTCTAGATCCTTATTAAACATAGATACATCTCTTCACAGGAAAAAATGGCTGATTTCTCAAAGAGTAAAAGCATTTATTTAAGCACGTACAACAAGCAAATATTTTTATAAAACAGTTTTATGTCTCTCCACTTTATCTGAGTGACTATGAACATGAAATACTCAGTACAATAAATGGTAAAACATCCACAGCAGTAGAGCAAGGGATACCTTCAACTAAGGGGAAAGAAAATATTACATTTTAAAGGGGCAATTTATGATTATAATGTCTCTAGTCTCTTTGAAATGACACAGCATAAAATCTATTTCAAAGATTCAGTCCTTAAGCACCAAATTCTTTTGCATCTTGTACCTACATGAAAAGGAAAAGCAAAGTAGAAATAGCAATCACAATATACATTTACAATGTGCCTTGAGACTTCTGCAGTAAAGCATCCTGACAGACTTGAAAATCTTTATTATACACTATTGTAGCCATGTGCTTTTATTTTGAAGATTTCAAAACTCTTTCCAGGTACTGAAAGTACCTGGAAAAAAGAAACAACTCTCATGCAAGCATGGTTTCCTGACAGGTTCTTAGCAGACACAGGCACGGAGCACACCAGACTGCAGTGAGACTGAGAGATATGAATCTAATTAGAATGAATCATGGAACCATAGAAAGGTTTGGTTTGGAAGGGACCTTAAAAATCACCTAGTTCCAACCTCTTTGTAATGGGCAGAAACACCTTCTACAAGACCAGCTTCTTCAAATCCCCATCCAACCTGGCCTTGAACACTTCCAGGTATGGGGCATCCACAGCTTCTCTGGGGAATCTAATACTGGAGAATACCAGAGGCTGGAAGAGTTACAGCTTATCTATACAGGGAGTTTGAGGGAGATACATGCAAGCCCAGCAGTGCACCAATTTTCCTTGAGCTGCTTTTTCCCAGAGGGAGTTTAACTTCACATGCAGGGCCAGTCCATGATGGATTTGACTGAGGATTTTCTGCCAAAATTATTTTTAAATGAGAAATACTAGCAACAGAAAAAAAAAAAAAAAAGCTTTCTAAAAATTTTTGATTTCTCTTGCAAATTCTTGCTAGCAATTTAGAAAATTAAAATGAAGTATTCACTTGCAAAAAAACCCATCTGTAACTACAATATTGTGTTTTCTGTCTTGGATGTTTCATTTTGGACAACTTCCATAAAATACTAAGGTGTATTTCCCTACCCACTTTGTGGCAATCATGTTAAGAGCCTCTATTTTCTGCTGTGGGCTAATGAAGTACTGCAGTTCCTTGCAGGGCTAATTTCACTATTGGTGATTATGGGAGCTGGTGGCCAGCAAGAATCCCAGACCCATGATGAAGGCTTGAGGCATGAGAACCACAACCTACACATCCATAGGGTAAGGCAACAGAGACAAAACTCTTCTAATTACATGGAATAGAGATATCTGCTTTGAGTTCGTTCATGTAGGCCAAAGGATGCATATTGGTTTCTGGAGTATTAAAATGTTTTCAAAATTTAATCTATATTAAAGAAAATGTCCAACAACACAAGTATTTGAAATTTCCCTCAGCATATTGACTGTGAACTATTTATGGACTCATGGAAATAGAGTCATTGCTGAGATGTTTGCTGCCCAAGGAAGGGGCTCATTTCTAATTAAATGAAAACATCCAAAGAACTCTAACTGCTTTCCAGGTGATACTGTGAAATGAATTGGATTTAATTTTCAGAGCTGACTTTCCTCCACATATTTTATTACCAGATTAGCTGTTAAACTGAAAAATCCCTGTTTTCTGAGCAACCCATTGATGCAAGAGATCTTTTACCTTAGCTACTTTAAGTTCAAACCAGAAACTTTGAATGAAACTTCAAGAGTGCACATCTGTAACTGTCACCTATTATACAAATATTTGCATTAAGATCATATTCTGCCCATAATATTATTACTAAAATTATATCTAGTGTTTAACTGAGAAAAAAGAAAAGGTTAGTTCACAACATCTCTCTAAGTCAGTACATACTGACTTCTTGAATTCAAGATCCAAGTACATCCTTGGAATTTCATCAGAACTAGTTCTATTTTATGCTTTTATCTAACATAACTGAATTTGGAGTGAATTAAGACTGTATTTCAGAGTATACATTATAGAAATACTTGTAATAAAAATGTCTGTATAGTTCTGGGTGTTTTGGGATAGTTTCCATTAATTATGATTTTCTTTTTCCTTCATGCCTTGCTTTTTCACTATCTTCAATAAAAAGTGCACAAGTATAACTTCTGTTTCTCATACAGGTTTCATATGCACCAAATCTGGTTTGGTATTCTTCACTCAATTACATATTTCTGCTAATGCTGTTAATAACAGCCTTTACCTCTGGGTCACTTCTGTTCTCAGAAGCGAGTTGTTAGCCAAGACCAGAATTTCTATTGTATTGGGGAATGTTTATTGTATAAAAAAATTCAGACTGAAATCTACTATGCAGAAGACTAAATGCCATCACCCTAGAAAGCCAGATATAAGGATGAACTCAAATTTTTATTATGTAGAGACTTCTAAGAATGAAGACAAAGCATCTTAAAGCACTCTTTGGTTTTTAAGACTGGTTTAATCTGTCCCAGCAGAGACAGCCTGTAAAAAGGAAAAGGCAGAAAGAAACAGAAGTGGCTGTGTTTCAAGAGGAAACTTGAACACTACTGGGCGTGTTCACTGGGAAGCATGTTTTGGTTTCTAAGCATAGAAAGTGGCTGTTGGGGCTTGATCCTATTGCCTTGTGCTCATGTTTCCTAAATTAACAGAGGCACACCAAAGAAATCCCAGGGTCCTATCATCAGCAGCTTGTCCTAGTGGAAATAGAACAAAAGGCTCTCAAACTTGTCTAACTGCCCAGGCCAAAAGCAGTGACATATTAATCAATTCCCTTCTCTTTAGTTGGAAGAGCTGTCTCCAGAGAAATGGGTAGCTGAGCTCATTCCAGGTGGTGCCAGATTCAGGACACCTCCCTGCTAAGTGCATGTTTCCTGGATCTCCTTTTGAGCCTCAGATACCTTCAAGTTCTGTTGCTAATTCAATGGCTTTGAAGAAAGCAATTGATTATGTTTAGAAAGTTATAATCTTTCTAAAAAGTGCTTCAAGAGAAACCTCTTTCTTTAAAGATAAGCTGAGCAGGAGCTCTAGACCCATTTTCTGAAGGCATTATCAAACCAAGTCAAAAGTGATAGAAATGTCATCTAAATATGATACCATTAAAATAAATCATTAAGCCCAAGAAATGCCATAAAAATAATACACAAAGGAGATACAGCAATATTAATCATTAATATTTTCCCAACGAGGAGGTACAATTTGTAGATCAGCACTAATGAACTGACTTGTTTACCTCTGATATCTTTTTCTACACCAAAGCAATTTTTCTGGGTCACAGATAGTAGTTTGATCGACCACAATACATCTACACAAGTGCAACATTCAAATACCAAAGTTCAAAAGAGAAAAAGAAACTGTCTTCTAGAAAATAAAAGCTGTTGGGATGATGTCTGGGAGAAAAGTGCTTTTCCATGGCAACCTTGAAAGGCTGCTGTATTCACAGAATGTCAGTTCCCACTATGCTACTATTAATCAAATACAAACTCCAATGAGTAGGAGATTAGATGATGAAGCAAACACCACAGATTTTATTTAAAAAATAATAAATAATCCCTTTAAATATTCTGCTTATCTGTGAGCCTGGAGACCTGCAAGTGATTATGAAAAGTTGACACTTTGGGCAAGACTACATTTAGTGGTTTCAAGAAAAATCCATTCAGACCATTTAGGAAAAAAATTACATTGACTTGAGAACAAAGTTGGAGATTAAAGAGAACTTGTTGTCCTTTGCTACTGTTACAAGTAATGCCCGACCAGACAGAACAGGTAATTTTTTAACATTTCTCACATCACTTGCAAAGAGGCAGTTCCCTCCAATCCATTTTTAAAGGCTGCGCTGCTAAATATTTAAGAGGGAGATTTTCACAGAAGTGTTCATAAATCGTGTATTCAGGCCTTGCTGATAGAAAAGTTTGAAAGTCACTAGGGACTTAGAGGTTGAGGGACCCATACCCCCTCATTTCTTGCCTCTTTGCTTGGGCAGATTATTCCTTTCTCCTTCAAAAAATAGCTGATTTTCTAAAATCTAGTGGTCTCTACCCTGACAGGTATTTACATCTATTATGCCTCCTATAAATCATAGAATCTTAGAACAGCAGAGATAAGAAGGGCCCAGCCTTTTGAGGGAAAGAGAGCCCTAGAGGAGGTTACCTAGCACCCTGTTCGAACGCATCTCGAAAACCACCTGTGGTGGAGACTCTGCACATCCCTACAGTGGTTGTTCCAGTAATTGGTCCCTCTCACAAAAAATAAATCTTTTGTATAACAAGACGAATCCTGTCCTACTGCTGGTTGTGACATGATCCTGGTTTTAGGTCCTCACTGTATCCAGTCTCCCTAATGTAAGACATAGGCATTCACTTTGGTTGTTTCCATTTCCCATTTCTGAGGGAACACTTGTTTAAGGTAATTTTTTAACAATAGTGCAGATGGAGAATAACTTCACTCACTGTGACCTCCTATCCCTTTTCAATACTGTATTTTTAACATATTAAGAATGGTTATAAGAATTTATACCAGGAGGTTTTGCCCTCTAGTGGAAGGCGAAGCAAAACACAACATATATGTAGAAACTAATATTCATCGATTGACCCTGTGGACACTGACCACATGTTTACTGGGTGGCTGGAGAGACAGTGAGTGAGTCACTGCATATTATTCCTTATCCTAAAAGATGGGAAGTGGAAAGGGGAAACTCCAGGGAACAAACAGAGAAAATAATCCAGGTTTAGTAGAGAACAGAAGAAATTCCCATGTTGTTTACAGAATGCATCTAACTTTCTACTACAAGTACTTATGACAAAAAATTAAATAATTTCTCTTTGAAAACATTAATACCTCAGACTTCAGTTGGGTGGTACAGGAAATAATAGGCAAATACTCTTAGGAATTTTATCAGCATATACTGATTCAAATGTTAAATATTGATCATGAGAACAAAATCAAAATTAATCTTCCTTTGGTTATCAATGAATGTTAATATTATAGACCCAAACAGAAGCATTAAAAAATTCTAACTGGTGAATATTTGCTTTGGGGGTGAAAAAACCTCTGTTTGTATTAAAATAGCCCAGTATTGACATCTGATTATTCTGTTTGCCAAAGAACAGCTGACATGGCATACCAAAAAATTACACTATCTTAGTTATCTTGAGACACCTTTTTCCTGACTTATTCACTTTTACATTCAAATTTCTGAGGTTTTAGCATTGTTTTCATTAGCAACAGTAAATACACATTTTCATTATAAAAAATGGTTTTATTGGTCATATGAACTATCGGTTTGTTATGTGAATGCCTTCAATGAACCAGGAAACTTGTCAAAAATATTTGATTATAAAATCTTTTCTGCCTAAGTAAATATGTCAGCCCAGTTCAGTAAAAATTTAAATAGAATTTTGTTCTGTTTAAACCAGTTTCTCAGATGTGAAAAGGTGCTTTTGTTCAGGATGTCTCAAAGACAGAAAGGAAGGTTGATTTTAGTTTTAGTTTTAGTTCTGGCTCATCCTCATAAGTGGGTAAAATGGTAAATTCTGTAAATCCCACAGGACGGGAGGAGCCAATATCAAACACTGTTGACATTCCGTATTAACCTAAACTATGCCTCTAGCATGGAGAGAGAGCATTTCCAGGTATTTCTTTAGAGTCTGGCAGCTGATCAACATGTACTCTCTGCAGAGATGATACATTTTTCCAAAGCAGTCTTGACTCCCTGTCAAGTGCCTGAAACTAGTGACACATATTTCACCCTGGTACTTCCCCTGAAGAGAAAACCATGGCATAGCCTAAAGAAAGCGCACCCAATGCCTACATTTTAACCTCTTGCATCCCAAACAAAGTACACTGCATCTCAGAGTGGGGTGTTCCAGTCTCTCCTGGAAACAAGGTTTTATCATTTGCAGCCAGATTCTGTGTTAGAAAAAGAGGAAATAGAAGGGATGCATCTGAGATGTTCCAAACAGCATCTTTTATGAACTTCCCCAACAGATGCTTTTCTAGGGCAGGGGCTCTCTTGAGGTACTGTAAATATCTTGTGTCATCTGCTCATCAAAAAGAATTGAGTTAAGGCACAGGACACAATTTTCACCTTACAAAGTTCATTATCCAGCCCTGTTGCCCACACACTTTGGAGTACTGAGATTTTTGTCCAAACCCTCCAACGTTGTTTCAAAGAAGATAAAAATGTCAGCAATGACATCATTCACTTTGTACTGGCAAGAGAAAACTGCTTGTCAGGATGACAGATAGAGCCACTGGAAAATCTGTATTTCTGTCAGGTTAGTCTCCCTTTGCTCAATCACCAAGAAAGAAAGAAATACCCCATTACTTTAGTCTGGGTAAATGCTAAAACTAATCTGAGCATGAGGGATGAAATAGATTATTTCTGCTTTAGAGAAGAAATAGTTTGAATGAAGAGTGGAGCCTGTCCTAGCTGGTCTAGAGAAAGCAAGACCCAACACGAGCTGTGTCAAGGAAAGGAAAAGTTCTAATATGGCCAGGGAAGTTGGACACACAGGCTCATCTGAGATGCATCTCGCATAGCACCTGCCAGCACTGAATCCTAATGACTCAGCTGAACTCTGCCTAGAATTAAAAGGATAACAGCCTACAAAGATCTTGAATTACACTACACTTGATGCTCACCTCATTGCACAAAAAGTTGTGTCTATAAGGGCTATAAGGATTCCCGTGAACATCACACACAATGGAAGATAAGTGGCTGAAAGGTCCAGGGTTTGGATAGTCACTGAGGGAGATGGATGGAGGACACAAAGGGGACTTAGTTGGAGGGATCAGTTTTGTTGGATACAGAGGGTGTAGGAGATGAAGAAGAAAAAAAAAAGAAGAAAAAAAGAAAAGCTACAGAAACAAATTAATGGGTGCAAAAAAGAAGTTTGGGCAGAAAGCAAAGTGCTTGTCTTGCACCTTTTTGTGTCTTATTGGTCTTGATGGTTAACCAGGAAAGCCACTGAACTTTCATGCCAGTACAATTGATCTACACTAAGCATTTTCATTGGCATGAAAGTGCACACACAAAAACCTGCAGTACCTATCCTGTTAAACCAATTATACTTTGACTGGGGTCCAGTGCATCTCCTCCCACAGCTCAACAGGTGCTCAAGTGACAGAAAAGGCAATCCCTGAAGGATCCTATGCTAGGATAGAACGATTGTGTTTGGGAGATTTAATGAAACAGGAAATAAACCAATGTAAAAACAAGTGTCTGAAAGGTACAAAAGACAGCTCTATTTGAGCAGGAGCACTCCAGACTTTTTAGCAAGACTCCAACAAGGCTTTTGAGACGTTTAAGTGTTAAACCAGTGAAGGTGCACACACAGTATTTTTTGCTGCTCTAAGTTGTCAGTAGTTAATAGTGTTTCTGGTTAAGAAAACCCAACACATATGCTCCTTTTGTGACTAATGGATAAAATTCTTTTTAAAAAAAGAGAGTTTCAAAAGATTTGGGATAGAGTCAAGGAAGCATACCCAGGTTTTGGCACACATCTTGCACTTAGATTTCATCAAGGCTGTTGACACAATACATCATGGATTCTCACCCAGTTGACTGGCTGTCTAGACTGGAAACTTCACTGTGCTATGCCTTTGAGCCAAAGAACCAGAAAATTTGTGACAAGAGCTATGATTAGTTCCAGCAGAAGCTAATGCATCACCCACCAAACGGGTGGGCATGAGCAAACAGCGGATCAGAGCCCAGCAGCAGCCCAGCCACTTCATGCCAGCCTTGCCTCCTGCTGTGCCTCTTCAAAGGCACCAGTCCTGCTTCTATTAATGATAAACCTTTGCAAACTGGTCACACAGGTCCACATCAAATGTAGCTAATATCTCTTTAGTTCATCCTTATCTTTCCTTTTCCATTGCCCAAAGTAATTTATTTTTTAAATGACAAAGTGGTCTGTAAATATTCCTGCTAATAAATATTTGCAAACACATGAATTCTCTAACATTCATTATGAGTCATTTTATATAATTATGTAACAAAATGCTTAATCTTGCTCGAAAAAATTTTTGTTTCCCCAATTTCAAATTAAAATCTTCATAAAGCTGTCCTATCGGCACTGCTACAGATTTATATCTAGCTCCAGTGTATTTCATGGTTCTTTTTTGAACAAAGTGGAACATACTTAGAAAATTCCTGGAACTAATGTGCTAAGAGGAAAAAAATTCTTTCTCATGACAGGAAAAATACAATCTCCAGTAAAGGCATCTAAAAATGTTGAAAACTTAATACTCTTGGATTGGAACCTCAAAAATATTACATTCTGTCTGTAAAAAAAAGTTTGAAGGGTGGATATCCACTAGGTAATAGTAATACCAGTTGTATAGGCCCTCAGGGGGGGAAAAAAAAATAGGTGGCAGTATATGCTAACATGAAAAAAAAAAGCCTAAATAAACTGGAGTTTTTCCTTGGTTTATTAAATTTTATTGGCACATGAGTCTAAATCTATATACACTGTACCCAGAACACAGATGATGAAAGATATTTGTGAGCTGAACTATATCCTTTACAGATGATCTTTACTAATTTAGATGATTTTTTTCACCGTTAGTTACTTTGGATTATCTGCATGAGATCATCTACCTGTTAAAGGAAAAACTACTATTTATTTTTAAAAGAAATGGAGTTTTCCACATAGTGACATTTCTTAACAAAATGAAAAGCAAACAAGCTACTCTCTGGTGTGCAGAAAACACAGTGTGTTCAACAGAGGGATGTGAAGCTGAAGGTCAGCAGTTACAGCTGGCTGCCTCATTATGTCTCAAACTGAATGTCACCCACATAGTCACCAACGCTCAGTGTCACACTGAGAGGTTTGTCAGGGCAGGGAGGTACTGTAGAGGTGTAAGAAATATCAAAAGAGATAAATTAATAAAGTGATACCATCTGAAATCTCATCTCCTCTCTATCCTCCTCAAAGATGCAGTCTGAAAGGGTCTGTCCTTTCAAGATGTGCTACGTGAAGGAGAAGCAGCAACGTTACCTAGAGTGGTTGTTGTTGGCAATGGTATTAGAAAGAAAGGAAAAGAAAACTCAGAGAGAGGGAGAGAATAGAAATGTAAGAGCTGAACCTTCCAGCATGATTGGGAAAACCTTCAAAGAAAAACAGGGAAAATCTGTAACAGTATGAGCACTTTGGCCCACAGCCACAGTCAATGCCTGCTAAATTCTTATCTGAGGAGAGATTAGCACTGGCTCTTCCACAGAGAGCAGAATGCCTAGCTCCCAGCCTCCTAGTTTTAATTCCCAGCTCTTATATCCCATGAAAACAGTAAATTTATCCAATGGGGGGGGGAATATTGGTAGGAAGAACTCCCCCTCTTTGGAAGTCAGCCACCGTACAACAAAAAATGCTTTCACTGAGAGCAGGTGAAGGGGAGAATGAGTCATTAGTCTTTGCAAGCTAAAAAACCCAAGGTAAGAGACAACCAGAGCAATTTTCAAGCTGTTGTCTTGGCACCAAGCCCAGTTTGACAGTCAGTGCTGCAGCCTTCCTACAGGCACTAAAACCCCTCAGGAAAATTTCACAGGTGCTGTATGATTGTGAACATCCTCACTTGGGCATCCAAGTCTCCTCCTATTATATACCACAAGGGATATAATATCAGCACCATGAACCTACTCTGGGAGGCAGGAGCTGAAATTAAGAGCATATGCTCTCTTGTTCAGCACTTTAGTGTTTTCCCTAGATTTGCATATATTATACTATTAATTGTTCTATGAGACCATGATGAGAATCATGTAGTAATTTCTCACACAAACAAGACCAGTTTCTGTTAAGTGAATCCATCTGAATACAAGTCACTACTTCTTTTTTCAGAACAAAGATGTCTTAATAAAGATCTTCTAAAATAACAAGTATTTTACAGCAACTTGTAAAATTACTTAGCTTAGGATAAAAAAAACAATTTATCAGTACTATAAAGTGTACAACATAATTTGTTTAAATAAAGGAAGCAAAACTGAACCTATTAATTATGAAATTAACTTCTCCATCTATTAAAGACAGTGCAGTATTTGTTCTGTTCATTTTAATATGTAATTTTTATATAAAATAATTTTGTTGTAACAACAACAATGCTGGACTTTTTATGCTGTCAGTATTTCAGTAATATATGCTATAAGTAATTTATAAAGTTTAAGTTGATTGGTTTCCACAGTTAGCTTCAAATGTCATAATGCTTCAAGCTCTGGCAATAACCCCAGGTTTGTATTTGTCTAAAAAGATGAAGTTTGGTGATTACACAATCAAAGGATTGTGTAAAACAATAGCCAGCATAATCAGTGTCCAGCCCTGGTGAAAGGGAGGTCTGAACTGCCCCTGCCTTTGCAGCAAGACTCTGCTGAGGTGGCCTAGGGCAAAAGCTCTCTAGCAACATGTCCAGATAACTCTCCTGCTCTTTCATCCAAGGAAAGTGGCAGCACAGTACCTTGGCATCAGGCTTACAGAAGGTTAAAGCATGAATAACTCACTATCAGCTCTCCTGTAGTCACTGAACTCAAATATTCACAGTCAACCTCAAAAGTTCAAAGTCAAATTGTAAAATTATTTTTACTCATTTTTTCTTATATTTTATATAAACTCTACATTCTGTGGAAACTTTTTGATGCCACCCATATGTGTTGCTGGAACACACTCTTACCACAATTATCTTCCTCTGTACTGCTGTAATACTCTTGAGAAGTTCTTAGATATTTCTACATCAAATCAGAGCTATGGAGAGGATTGGAGGGAGCTAAAATTAAATTCTTAATTAAATTCTGTTTTAAAAGGAAAAAGATAGGGCTGCCATTGCTAAAATGTCTAATGTGAACAGAGGGGCACAGGAATAAGAGAAATTCAATTAGTAAGGCATTTTATTCGCATCACATCTGACAAGAGGACTACTGGCTTCATTTTACCTCCCTCCAGATGGAAGATTCAGAACATATTGGATAGGTTAATAACAAACTCTTACAGGGACATTCAGATTGTGTATCGTATTTAAGGTTTCTTTCCCCAAAATGCTCACAAACACAAATGCATGAAGAAAGGCTGTCACAGCCGTTTATCTGGAGTTTCTCTGAGATAATGCCTCATCCAGGCCAGCGCAGTTCAAGATGTGCTTTTGAAAAGTGCTCCTACAGCTTCATGCAGAGGGCTGTTGGAGAAGACAGCATCTTTGCTGCCCCTTGGGCTGCCCATCACATGTGGTAGACCTGTACCCTCAGCCTGTGGAGGGACATGGATATAGACCTGGGGGAGACATGGACTTGGGGGAGCTATGAGCTGGAAGTGAAACAGAAACACACTGGGGCTCCTCTGCAGTCTCCCTTGGAGAGGAAGCTGTGAACCTTGCCCAGTCTTTGGGAATCCAGGTCTGGGGCCCAGATCAAAGAAGCTCTTCTAGAAGATATGAGCTAGGCATGATGGGGAAGCACAGGACTTCAACCCTCTTTTTTACAATGTTTCTTACAGACTTCATGCAAAGGTCCTCTCTTTAACATATAGGTTTTTACATCACCAGAAAAAAATGGCCCTGTAGAAAACCCAGCTGCTCATCTCAGCTTGAAGACTTTTCTTTAGGAGCCAGGTGCCCCCTGGGGAATCATCTAACTTTGCAAAAAAAGAAAAAAAAAAAAAAAAAAGAAAAAAAAAAGAAAAAAAATAGAAGAGACCAGGACAAAACAAGGGTCTATTTTTATTCCTTCATTTTTGAGGAAAGTAGCTGAGGCTACAAAATCCTTCAGAGTGAGAACTACTCACCTGCTCAATATTTTGATCACTGATTTCTTCAAGGTACTTTTTAAAAGGATTGGGTTGGTAGGGCTCCTCCTTTTGCTGTGCACTCTTTCCTTTCACCAGCACGGGACGAATGACACCAGGTTTTGTCTTGACCCATAGCATGCCCAGGAGAAAAGAGATGGAAGAAGAATCACATAAAATACCTTACAATTTACAGAATATTTGTTAGACTAGTCAATTCTGGTGGGGTTGTACTGACTATATTTTAAAAAAATTTATTAATGACATGTTCCACCACCAAAATTATTCAGGTGTCACACTGACTGGACTACTTCTAATACAGACGTTGGGCAAAAGTGCCAAGAGCTGCTTTTAAGCACAGAACTTCATCATTGGCATGTGCTTATTACTGACAAAAAAATAGCTACCAAGCTGTCAGACCATGGTTTGTGGGTTTTGCTGGCTGGTTTTTTTTTCTGGCTGTTCAACTGCAGCTTGAAGTTCAAGTCACACTTTATGCACAGCCACACATCTGCTTTCACACTGGGCTCCTCAAAACAGTAACTGTGAAACAAGGAAGGACAACCTGCGATGCTGTTATCTTACACCCAGGCAGAAGCATGTTAGGAAAAGTCTTACTGGGGAATCATGCCAGTGATTGCGTGCTGGATTTTATAGAGTCATAGAGTCACTGAATCACATAGGCTGGAAAAGACCCTTACAATCATTGAGGCCAACCATAAACCTAATAGTGCCAAGTTCACAACTAAACCATGTACCTGAGTACTCAATCTACACATCTTTTAAATACCTGCAGAATATTATGTCCAATGAGTGGAAATTTTAAGACAGAGAACCAAAAGTGGAGACATACTATTGATTTTGGGTACTGTGAATGACACAAATGTAGAATAGAATTGTTTGGATTGGAAAAGGCCTCAAAGACAATAGAGTCCCACCAATGACCTACCACTGCCAAGTCCACCAATTTTATAAAATTAAAAAAAAATTATTTTAAAAATGTTTTTTTTCCTCAAGAATGCACACAAACACAAATGCATGAGGAAAGGCTGTCACAGCCATTTATCTGGAGTTTCTCTGAAATAATGCCTCATACAAGTCAGCACAGTTCAAGATCTGTTTTTGCAAAGTGAACCTACAGCTTCATACAGAGGGCTGTGGCTCACTAAAAGCCACATCTACACATCTTTTAAATTCCTCCAGGGATAGTGATTCAACCACTTCCCTGTGCAGCCTGAAGAAATTTTTCTTAATGTTCAGTATAAACCTCTCCTGACATGACTTGAGGCCATTTACTCTTGTCCTATCACTACCTCGCTACAATCTCCTTTCAGGCATTTGAGAGTGATAAGGTCTCCCCCGACCTTCCTTTTCTCCAGGCTAAATACCCCCAGCTCCCTTAGCCCCTCCTCACAGGACATGCTCCAGACCCTTCACCAGCCCCACTGTCCTTCTCTGGACTCACTCCAGCCCCTCAGCGTCTTTCTCACAGTGAGGGGCCCAGAACAGGACCCAGCTCTCCAGGTGTGACTCAGCAGTGCTGAGTACAGAGGGACAATCCCTGCCCTGGTCCTGCTGGCCACACTATTGCTGACACAGGCCAGGATGCCACTGGCCTTCCTGGCCACCTGGGCTTACTGCTGGCTCATGTTCAGCTGCTGTTGACCAGCACCCCCAGGTCCTTTCCCACTGGGCAGCTCTCCAGCCACTCTGCCCCCGGCCTGTAGCTCTGCATGGGGTTGTTGTGACCCAAGGGCAGGACCCAGCACTCAGCCTTGTTGAATCTCACACAATTGGCCGCAGCCAATCCACCCAGCCTGTCCAGATCCCTCTGCACAGAACCCTCCTACCCAGAAGATCAACGCTTAGCTTGCAAACTGGCTGAGGGTGCATTAAATCCTCTCATAGAGAGGTAAAGATACTAAGCAGAACGGGCTTCAAGTACTGAGCCTTGGGGAACACCCCTTGTGACCTGGCACCAGTCAGATTCAACTCCATTCACCGCCACTCTGAGCTTGGCCATCCAGCCAGTTTTTCTCTCCAGCTCCCTCTCCCTGTCTATCTGTGCACCCCACTGGAGCGCTCCACTGCCAATCATGCCAGCAGTAGAGCCCCTCACCTCAGTGACAGAGTGACAGTAAGAGTTCAGTTGGAAAAGTACAATTTTAGAGAATCTGATCAGCATGGATGTGTGATACCCATCCTTTCAGACAAATCAGATTATTTAATTAAGAAAAAAAATCCTTGGTTAGCAACCAGTCAACCAAAAAATTTGACTATTAACTTCTCAATTTAGTATGTCTGTGGGTTTTTTTTAGTTCTGACAGTAAAATCTGACAAGATGGATGGTGGCATAAAGTCTAAAAGGAGGCTAAGGGATAATTTTAAAATACAAGTATTCAGTGAGCCAAAAAAAGGAAGAAAACGTATACTTTCTCATTGGAATTTTAAAAGTAGTCAAGTCTTTGAAGATCTGTGATTGAATTCAAACTTTTAAATGAGTCAATTGTATTCTCCTCTGTTATGACTATAGAAAATAAGTGGTCTCTGTCACAACTTATGTAGGTAACAGGACTGCTGCTGAGCTCCTGTGGTTGCAGCACAGAGGGGCAGCTTGCCCTGTTGGGACTGAGAAATAAGTGTTGTCACAGCTCACCATCCTCAGTATCCAGCTGGGTATAAAAATGCAGAGAATAAACTAGATTCACTATTATATTTATTTATTTATAAATAAATGCATATACTTAATAACATCATGCTGCCTATCTATAAGAGCAATACACTTCATCAGTCAGTCTGGAAAAATAGAAGCTTACTATCAAAGTAAGCTTAAAATGATGCAGCTGAGATTGCTGGACGTAGCATGTAAATGGAGTCATGGATCACCTTAAAACAAGATCTGCAGGCATCCAGCAAGGACAAGGCAAGAGGGATGTCCATTGGAGTGAGGGTGCAGAGGGTGTTCTGTGCTCTGCTTCTGCCCTGGGAAAGGACAGAGCACAGCTCAGGATCTGAGGTGAAGGCAGCAGAGGCAGGCAGGAGCCCAACATGCCCTGGCAGAGCAAGTCCCAGGGAGCAAAATATCTTCCCTTAGATTTGTGTTTTCTACTCTCCCTCCTCTCCACAGACTGAGGCCTACTAATTTTTTTAAAGAGTAGTAACTCTCAAGCTGCATCAAAAACGTTTTCATTACAGAGATCAGCTTTTTCAAAGATGAAGTGCTTATTTATGAATGAATTTATGGTCCATAGTTCATGGCTATATCTTTGTAGGATTCACCAAAAGATACATATTTTTCTATCAACATTTCTGAAAAGCATCCATAAAATGTCTGGATTTCAACATAAAGGTAAATATAAATTTTAAAAAAAGGTACAGTTGTTATCAAGTCATTAGTATGCAGACATAGGACATGGGGCCTTCTGGCACTCCTCCACACCATGTAAACACGCAATTAAAAGCCCTTTGTGGTACCTGAAATCATCAAGGATAAGCTACTCTCCTTTTGTAAGAAACCTCTCCAAAAGCATGCAGTAGAAATGTTTTTAAAAAAGCATTTTCTAAACAACATCATGTACTCAAGTGCTGACTGAGTCATATGTTTATGTCTGACTCTGCTAAAAGAGTGACAGATATCAGCCAGCAACCAGAATTCTAAACACTTTATTAGCACCCTGACAAGCTACATAAAATCTTTGATCCAAAACTAAGAACTTGAACTCTTTCTTTGATGACAAATGCCACAGCTGACATGCTGAGATCTAAAACTAAGTTTTGCCAAGAAAACTGTTGGTCTTCTTACAACAATATCAAAAAATGGCAAAGGCTGCTGTGGTAGCACTGGGCTGTCATCGTATGTGTACAGAACTTTTGGCAAATTACACAGGGCCACAGCACAAGTTCCAGACCTGACCCTTAATCAGTGATGCTGACCCAGTGCCAGGGCATTCTCTGGCATGGGTTTGGCCCAGGTCAGCAAGTGCACAATTAGAAATAAGCTACAAGCTGGGTTGGGTGCCTCTCTATAGGCAGCATGGACAGGGCCACTCTCCCTCAGGAAAAGAAGGTATTTTGCATGAAAACAAGCTTTGCATAATATCAGTCTGAAAAGTCAGAAGACTGAGGGTTGGCAGATGTATGGGCACGTTCACCTCTAATTTTCTGCCCTGTTATTATGACACTGGTTACCCCTGAGATCTTGCTGAAACTGGCGCGTCAGGTCCCAGTTGCAACCCCATTCCATCAGTGACAGAATAAGGCGAATTTGCTTGAAACTAAAAGAGGGCAGGTTTACCTTAGGTATTAGGAAGAAATCATTTACTGTCAGAGTGGTGAGGCACCAGAACAGGTTGCCCAGAGAAGGTGTGGATGCCCCAACCCAGGTCAGGTTGGATGGAGCTCTGAGCAACATGGACTAGTTAAAGGTGTCCCTGACCACAGCAGCAGGGTAGAACAAGTCACAGAGTTCCTCAGACATCTGCTTTGGAATCTGGGCTTTGAATTATGGATGCAGGTCAGATAGAAAAGAATGTCTGGTAAGGTGACAAAGTTTGTTGGTAATACTAATTAGGGGATTAAAAATATTGATGCAAAGAGTAACGGAGAAATCTTACAAAATTGAGTGAATAAATGATAAAAGGCAGGTGAAACATAACTGAATTCAGCATTGATACATTTCACAGAAAAAAACTAACCTACATCCTAAATTTGCTCATGTTCATGCACCAATGAACTAATTAGCTGTGAAACCAGCTCTCACTACTCAGGAAATGTAACTTGACTTTATTGTGTATCATTATGTGCAAACAATGGCTTGCTGCTCAATACTAGTAAGAAGAACTAAATAAGGTACTATAAATCGTTAAGAAAAGAATAGAAATAGCAATAAGGGACCTTCTAACATCCTCATGTAAATAGGAAGTTCTGTATTCAGAGCTATATACAAGAGCAGTTTATGGTTTTAGTCTCCCAGTCTCAAAAACAAAAACCTGAAAAAGATATAGAAAAGGGCAAGAAGGATCATCAGTGATACAGGAGAGTATCCATACTTTTCAAAGAATGACCAAGTAATTTTTAATTTTCTACATGAAACAGAGATGACTGGTAGTGTTAGGTATAGGTATTATTGTTAATATCTGGAAAAAGTTGATGTTTTTTAGAAACTGAAGAAAGAAAAATTATTTGCTATTTCAGTAAAAGAACTGAGGTCAAGTCATAGGAAAACAAAGGAATAAAGTACTATTTTGCACCACGCATAATTTAAAAGTAAAGCCTATTGCTAGAGAATGTTACAAAGACCAAGATACAACAAAATTCAAAAATTAACTCTAAAAAATCATGAAAGAAGGTATAGTCAAAAAGTCTTCTTGCTAGGAGAAGAAATTGATTCAGGAAGTCCTTAAGACTCCATTAGTTGAAATACAAGAGAAAAAATTTTCATCCACATCTCCTTTTTTCCTTACGTATTCATTAGTGGTCACTCTCACTTGTGCAGACTCCATGATTTTTCTTCTGACTCTTCTTCAGAAGTTTTGGCTCCAACAAGATGAAATTGTGATCAGAGCAAAAATGAACATCTGATATATAATCTCCCTTTCATACTTGATTTTACCCTTGCTTTTCACTCATTAAAGCAGCTTTGACATAAAACAGAGTGTAAGAAGAAAATTGATGCTAGAATCTTTTTGCATTTAAACAAAATTGTACACGTGGAGTATTAAAAGAGTCCAGGAACCAGCAGCTGACTCTACTGTCGTCACACACCTCGAGATTCAACATGACTGTAGTTTGGCATTTGGCCCATGGGTTTACAAGTAGTGTCAGGATTTATAGCTATTTAAAACAGGTGTGTATACAGTGCAGAGAAAAACACCAATATAGCTCTGTAGAAGCAATGCAGCTTTTTAAAAAGATATCGACTGGAGTTTTTTTTCAAAGGAACTAAGAAAGCAAATAATTAATAAAAATTTCTGCTTGTGCTAATTTTGAAAAACAGTGTATCACAGCTGTGCTATACATACCAGCTGACTCTCAGTTACCATAGGCACCGACTTGTAAAGGTTGGCCTGCAAAAAAGATGAATATATACAGTATTACATGCAATATCCTTGTGATTATATTGATAAGAGAAAAAAATCCAGGTACAGAACTTGGCTTAGCTTAGCTACAGAAGCTTTTCATACTGATGCAGTGGTATGAGAGAATATAAAACATTCTCATTTCCAGTTTATTTCTAGATATAATCAAATGCCTCTTAAGATTTTAGAGGTTCTTTTTTCCAAGTTGAACAAAATTTCCCTTTTTCATCTTGATTTAATCTTGCAATTTAAATCTTATTTTTCAGAGCCTGCCATGGGCTGTTAACTTGCATCATTGATGTTATCAACATTATGAATAGTACTGGGTTGAGTACCCTCTCAACATTTTCTCACTTTACAGTAGGAGAACCAGAACAATCCTACTTAAGCATATATGTCAATAGTATGGATGTTCATTTTTCCAGTTAATCATGAGAAATTCCTATCTAGAGAATCATTGTATTATTAAAAATCAGCAGTATCATCCCTAAAGCCAACAGAGATGCGTTATTATTAAATGGTGAATGGAATCATAGCAAAGACCATACAGTTTTAAAAGTTGTTAAATTATAACTGTAGTATTTAGTTGTCAGCTGTTATAAACTGAAGCGAGTTTTCATACTTTTTATACACTTCCTTGTTGTTTATACAATCATTTACATCCTTAAAAGCTTCTGAATTTCATGAGATGATAAAAGATAGCTGAGGCCAAGGCAAATCTATAACATTTTAGTTTTTAAATGGCAGGCTATTTCAACATATTTCTATAATCCACTACACTATATAACCTATTGAAGTAATTACCAATATTACCATGCGCGCATATATGTACCTTTACATGTGGTGGTTAAAAATAATACTTTAGTGTTACTCATAAACAAATTTAAGCTCCTCTTTTAACCAAAGATGCTCTCAAATCAACATTTTGACAAGCATCTCATTAGTTATTGTAAACACAAAAAGAAGGTAACTCTATGGAAAACCACTTCTGTATGCCCTTTCCCTAAAGGCCAGAGGACAAACCACAGCCTGGATTATTAACTGGGGCAGAAATAGCCTTTTTATATCCTACTAAGGGAGCAGAGCAAGAGAGGAGGGAAGAGCTGTGATGCACCTATGCTATTATAGACACCTGATACATCCCTCAGGAGACTCTGCTGCAGAGTACAGCAATGGCAGAGTGCAGGACAGCCTGGACCCATCAAGTTCAGGCACCACAGCCCAGCCTGGGGACCCCAGTCTGTCTCCTGACTCACAAAAAATTCAACACACTTGTACAATTTAGAGGAAAGATTAGCCTTCCAATAAACCCTTGTGTTATTCCCAACCATATTTTTAAATATTGATTTGTTTCATTCATCTAGAAAGTTCTGGTGGAAACAGAAAGAAAAAGTGTACGTAAGGGTGATTTTCCATGCCATCCCTAGTCTTCCCTTAGCTGGATGCCTGAACTTATGGTGTATGTCCATATTCCAGTTTTGGGAGCTGGAGATTTGCACTGGAGTGTTATTAAATACACTCTGTTCTCAAAGACTACCTCTGAAGTACACTCTTTTATTTCATTAAAAAGCTCTCCTCTGATATTCTTCCTAATTAGTATGAGCCAGCAAAACTGTCAAGAAAAATCACAGTATGCAATAAAATATGCATACTGCCACATTCAAGAAGCAAAATTGAATTGGTCAGTCAAGCATTGTGCTGGCATAAAACTGGGAGACCTCTATTGCTTTGCCAGCACTGCTTTGATTTGAGGTTCAATAGAAATACTGAATGAATAGTAAGCTGAGATTTCTCACCACATGACTAAATGAGTTGTGAGTAAAATGTGGAACCTGCAGTAACTGTGTATGCTAGAAAGAATTAAAATGTTAATTGGGTTTAATGCTTCAATAATTGAACAAATGACTCAATATAGATATTTCATCATAGGTTGGAATGTGTGTGTATGTGACAAAACAGCTTCAATTCTCACCTAAACTGTAGGTTTTCAGCCAGCACTGTATCTTGGAAAGCAAACTTTGGATCAATCCCAGATTCTGAAGGATAAGCAAGAACTGCAGGACTCCTACCAAAGCAAGTCCCCAACAGTGCAGGCTGAGTCCAAAGAAATGCAACTTTCAGCACCCATAACAAACAGTCTGTTTACCAAACAGTTGAACTCTTGCCCCAGGCTTTAAGGAAACAACAACAAAGCAGTGTGTGAGGAAATTAATTTTAATGTCATATTCACACAGGTAAAATTATCAACTGACACAGCAGTGAAGAAACTTCAGCAGGGACAGATTTATTACAGTGGGAAGACACCTCAAGTCTCGAATGCCAGCACTGTAATATATGTGCTTGTCTATCTGATATCTGCACTGTCTCAGTGCTAGTCAACATCTGATATCACAAGTAGATTCTTTTTCAGATTCACCCAGGATTGTTTAGGAGTAGACAAAGTAAGTGTTTTTTGCGAGCAAAATGTAGAGCAATTGTAAAAGTACTTACATATCTGGTTTCACGCCCAGCTGCTCGCTGCAGTGTTGTTGACATCTTGTAAAAAAACAAATAGATATATAATCAATATATTGAGTTACTCTGAACAGTAACTCCAAGAGATCTTCAACATTCTGAGAATTTATTAATTGCTCAAATTCAGGAAAACTTATGTTTTCCAGAAAGATTCACACCATACATGAGACTAAGGCATATTTAAGTTTTGCTTGTATGTTTATTACATAAAATACTGGTTAGTTTTACTGCTCAAAAACATTGATCCTGCTCTATTGAGGATGGCATTTAATATGAGAACTCTCATAAAAAATGCTTATTGTTAGATAGCCATAGGTATCGTTGTCCCATGAAATTGAAGTTATATTTGCTCACAAAATACAAAATATTACTTCTCCATGTTTTCATTTGCAAGAATCTGCTTTAATTTGATTAATCCATGACAATACCAAGGCATTTATTTATCAGCTCTCTTTTCCTTCCATGTCTGTGACCTACATTTACCCTCTAAGCACTTTCTGACCTCATTCTGAGATCCTCACCACTTTCAGCTTGGTCCCTATGCTACATCCTGTTAAGTTCGCTTTTTGCCCCCCTTTATTTGATTTCATGACTGCCAAAAGATGCCTTCCATTCTCAGTTGTCCAAGGAAGTGGTATTTCGATACTCTAACTAAGCTTGGTAGCAGCATTTTCACCACTCCAGATTATTCAGGCATTGGAAAACACACTTAGTAACACTCTCTGCCCATCCTTCTCCTGCTGTCACATTTCTGTCTTTCAGCCTCTTGGAGTCCAATTCACCACTGCATGCTGGTTGATAGAACTAATTTCAAAAACAAAAATTAAATTGAATTGTATAATCAATATAGCCACTGAGAAATGCTGGACCTGTGCCCAATTCTTGCATGGTGGACTGGACATTCAGCAGGATATTTTGAATGGATTAACTTTTTGATGAGTTCATCTGCCAGAAATTCCTTTCCTCCCATTTTTCATTGAATTTCTGCCATTTTTACTTTCCTATAGCTATGATGAGTAACTTAAATTTACCTGGAGTAAACTGAATACAAGACCTTCTTCCCTAGGTTAGCCAGCCTTCTGAACCGAGACGGCACATGAGTATAACTTAATGAAACCAGAAGTTTAGAAATAGAAAATTAATCCTGCCTCTCTCTACCTATTTCTTAGTTATCCAGGAGAAAGAGATGTCACAGACATCCTCCTTCTGGGAGTGGTGAGACTTAAAATTAAATCAGAACTTCAGAGCAAGTCTAACCATTAATTTAATACTCCCATTATTTGAAAATAAATAATGAACTTGAAAAAAGCTCTATGTTCTGAAAGATGCTTCCAGCCATCAAAGCTAGAAACAGTGGTGACTTTGTAGTAAGAACACATGGATGGGCTGAAGTCTGGGAGAAGACCAGAGACCCTGCCATATGGTAGGCAAGGTATGAGAGATTTGTAGTCTCTGAAGCCTTAATACACTCTTTCTCTTTCATAATATATCTAATTCTGACTTCAGGAAAGTGTCCTGCAACAAAGGCTTCACTGACTCCAGGGCTACAGTTCTGTCTTTCCATGCTTTTTTAACTACCAAACACTTCTGATGTTGCATCTCTCAGCTGCAGCTTTGAGTTGCCATTGGTCTTACTGTTGAAGCAACCTCTGTTGATTTTGCCTGCCTTTATAATTACTTGAAAAGAACCCTGGCTGTGGAGGTGGGCTTATTCACCTACCTTGCCAACATCTGACTCTGTGCTCATCTGCAGAAAACTTGGAGAAGACTCACACCGGCGCTGGAAAATTATTTTCAAAAGAGAATGGACATATTAATGACAAGAGACAAAAGGAAAGAAAGAGAGTAAGTCCATTCCACACACTGACAGGTTACCATAGTCAAGGGGTCCTGCAGGACTTGATCAATTACTGCACACAACTCTTCTGTTTGTTGTCTGAGCTGGGCAGGCGAGCACATCTGAAAAGGGAGGATGGCTCACTCAGTTAAACTTTGCTTTTTGCTTTCAAATATAGATCTAAAAGTTAAATAATGTCATTACCTCTGAATGAGTGTCCAAAGCAGTGCCTTCAGTCCCACTAGCAGGTTTGGTCGGCTCTTCTAATGCCTGCAATTCAAGAGGGATTGGTGTGACACTGAGCTGAAATTTTTGAAAACCAAGCAAACACACACTTTTTCCAATATTCAGTTTCCAAAGGTGACACTTTCTCCTTCACTGTGGAAAGACGGAGGAAAAAAAAAAAAAAGGAATTACAGGCCTAGTGATGTTCTTTAGGTTATCAAAACCTGATTCAGAATGTAGATATGGGTTTACAGAGAACAGAGTATTCAAGCAGGGTGAATCATCTCCACTTCTGGAAAATCAGAAACTACCAGTTCAAATTGTCTTCTCCTTCACAGTAAATGTGACACAGTGAGTGTGTACTGTGTGCCATAGAGGTGTTTGGGGCTGCCTGCTGCGTGCCAACAGAGAGCCACCACCTCTCAGCAGGTGAACAAGGCAGGGACCCAAACACACTGAAAACCCTTTCTTTTCCTTCAGTAGATATTTTCTGTAAAAAGTGTCTCCTATTTAAAGGGGATAGTGATTTCACCTTGCAACAAAAATAGTGTTTGCCATGCTTGGGTTTTAGCTGGAAATCAGAAATGTATGAAAAAATATGTTCTATACTCTATTTGTATAGAAAAAATATATATATTTACTCACACTAATCAGGTATGCAATCTCTCCAAAACAAAACACAAGCTTCTTGTGTTTGGCTATACCACTCACTTTCCTATACCAGTATTTGAAGCAGGTTTGAGAACAGTGGAAATCAGCTTGCTGAACCCTTCACTTTATAAGGGTCACAAAACACCCTCAAAAGCCAAAATCCACTGCTCAGTTCCCTTTTCATCTTCATCCAGCATCTGTGAAGCACATTCTCCCTGCCATCACCCATTTCTGCTTTGAAGTGATTTTCAAATAGACACCGTGCTGAGACCAAAAATTACTCTGGAAGCCTGCTGATGTGTCTGCTGAAGCTGATCTACAGGGAAGGGAACTGCAGGGTTTGTGGAGTTTTTTGTTTAACACATTATGTTTTTGTAAGGTTTCATTTTGTTAATTTTGGGGGGGGTGGGTTAAGTATAAGAGAAAAAAAGAGCATTCCAGTAAAGCCCTTTTTCATGCACGTGGGAGGAGAGGATGATGAACAGATGAACATATCAATGGACTGGTCCCACTGAAGTGGGTATGAGGGCTGCCAAATGCAGGAGACATGTGGACCTGTGATGGAAATGTCAGAATCTTTAAAAAATAAAAAAAGAAAAAAAGCATACTTATTTCTGAGTTTTACTTTGCTGAGTATATTTGATTTCTTTCCTTGTCCAGCTACTGGCAGCATACATCTGTGTACACCTAAGTGAAAAGTTAATGACAGTTTACTTTTAATATTATATTATAATACCATCCACAAATGATCTTGCCCAAAAGCACATTTATGGAACACCATGCCTTCTACTAAAATTAAAAGTAGCTGCTTTCCAGACATTTCTTCCTACTTTTCTATCTCTTGACAAATGTGTTGGCCTTAGAGTAGTTGTAGTTCAAAACATAAAAAAGTAAAAGTGATTCACTTTGATATACAGAAATTAAGGTAATCTTATCCCAAGACAGACCATGAAAAGATAAACAGTCTTTCTCATCTCTGAAGTCTCGTCAAAGTCACTCGGCTAGAGTTTCAAAAAGGCAGACAGTCCTTTTGAAGAGGAGGGCTCAGCCAAAGAGAGCTCAGCACTGCACTCAAATACAGTGCCCCTGGTTCAATCAGCAATAAAATTAAGTAGAAGAGTCATTTCAGTATCTATTTATGTCAGGATTGACAAAGCAGCCTGATGTAGAGGGATGATGAGTTTGAATGTGAGTTAGGAAAAAAGAAAACTCTTCATCAGTCATGGGTTTGGAGTAGGGAAATATCTAAGCTTCTCAAAACCCTCAAGAAACCAGTAAGATAATAAACATAATAAAGGGATTATTAAGAAAAATCGACATGTTTCTGTTTCATATTCACTTCACCAGAATAGTGGGTGAACAAAATCAAGGGTAAGAAACAACTATCCTGAAGATTTGGGGGAATCTTTCCAGAGGAATTACAGCTCTATCCATAAGTCTCTGTTCAGAATCAAGACTGGCTAATTTAAGAATCTATCAATTTCAGAAACTGAGTTCCCAAATATCTTTCCATTTTGGAGCCTTCAGTGACTAAGGAATTCAGGTGAGCACAGCACCAAGGTTTCTCCACAGCCCCTCTGAGATACAACCACAATGCACAAGCCACGCTAGAAAAAGCTGCAGTGCTCTCCCTTTCTGTACCTTTGGGAAAAGAAAATTTTAATCTTCAAACCAATTAATCTAATTTCATTCACTCTTACACCTCTTTAATTCTTTTTTTTTTCTTTCTTCTTTCTTTTTCCTATTTTTCATTTTTTCTTATTTCAACAGCTGAGTTCTCCAAAGAAAGAGTAGAAACAAGAAACTATACTTTCTATAACTATCCCTATTACCTCTACAAAGGCAAATGATTCTGTTTAATCTGTTGTTAGCTTTTCAAAACACATCTCAATTTTTTTTTTCCAGCATGCCTTCTTTTTATTTTCACATTTCCACACAGAAAATTTGAGATAAAAATGTACAACTACTTTTTTTCAAAATTACTGGTGTTATCATGCCAAAATGCTATGATTAATTTCTATCTACATACTGCTGATTAGCACTATCAACAGTATTCAAGATTCACTTCCTATGCTGATGATCTAACAATATTAGAAGTGGAACATTCTTATTTAGACATTCACATTTTTGATTATATATAAAACAACAGTTGCACCACAATTTAAAAGAACATTATAATTTAGATAATGAAAATGTAAAACAATTTAAATGAAACAACCAGCTGCTGTACCACTATTTTTTTCCTTGAAAAGGGCAATTTTAGGGGTGTGATGCATTTGTGCCATTGACGTCACTGATGACTACAACCCTTCCCACCTATTTCTTCCTTTTTGTTTGCTAAAACTCTATCAGAGCTGAAAGGATACTGGTAAATCATTCAAACACAATCTCCAGTATTTAGTTAGAAGACTGAAAGGTCCAGGCAACATAAAGGAACTATAGAACATCATCTCATCCACCAATGGACTATATCAACAGAAAGAGAAAAAATTCATTTTGTGACCTAGATCTGGCAGGGCTTTCTTACTGTATTGTGAAAATCCTGGACTGAGCATAATTTTCCCATCATTATCTTCTCCTAAACCCTCAGCACCTGCAAAAAAATCTCACTGTATAATGGAACTTCACATATCATTGATTCCTTTATCTTCTTTCTTGAAGATTCTGGGGGATTATACTGAAAATTTTACTGAAATTATACTGACTATTTTCTGTCCTATAAAATAATTAATACTGAAAACTGCAAGGCCCATGCAAAATGAGCTCATAGGCTGCTCCTACATTGGCATATTTGATTATTATTACAGACAAACTAGGCCTTTTATTTAGTCCTACAACTGCACAAATTATTGTATTTCCTTCTTACCTTGCTATATTTGTCTCTAGCCTTGAGAAACACTTTGATGTGAACACATAATCTGGATGCAAGAAATTCACCTAGCAAGAGCACACCAGACATATTTGGGGAAAATTAACATCTATTTTTATAAAAATATTCTCAACAAAGTCTTGTCAGAAATGTTTTCCAGGTCCAGAAAGCTCTGACAGGTCTAATAACAGCCAATTGTCCAGCAGTTAGGTCAGTCATCTTAGAGTGAGAAAAATTGGCTTCCAGGTTCCTGCTGTGTGATTTCAAGGAGCAACCTGTATCTGCATTTGCCACGATCAGGTCCTATAGCAATGGATTTTTACTAATACAATAACTAAGAGTTTCCTAAGGGCAAGAACTTAAATCTGGGTCTTCAACGTATCTGAATGCTGCCATATTTCCTCAGTTGCATTTCTTCCTTTTTGAAAAAAAAAAAAAAAAGGCCACCCAACCAAACGCAAAACCCAACATACCCTCTTTTTCCTTCTGCATGCAGAGAAAAATACCTTTTGCTATTTTTTTCTTCCACAAGGAGAATATGCTGCACTGCCTACAGTCTGTTTTTGTAGGCACTGGGATCCAATTACCACATCTTTGGAGTTTTCCAAGAAGTGTAGCAAAATATGAAAAGACTGTTTTACTTTTTTCTACATTTACACTTAGACTTTTTTTTACATTTAGAAGTGAAATTATTGTTGTCTCCTTGTAATTAGTTGATAAATGCAATATAGATGAGACAACATTTGCACGTCTTCCATCCATAGCCAGTCATACCTAGTGTTTTTTGGTAAGTGTGGGATCAGCCTGAGCTGTGAAGCAGGTTTATTTCATGACACATTCCATCATCCCGTGCCACACTTCATCCCCAGTTCGGGTTGAGGGAAGACTGAGCAGACTACTTGCAGCACCAAGTCTGTCTGCCCATATTTCTTTTCCACCAAAATGATGCTCAGACAAGGGAAATTCACCCCAATCAGTACGTAGAGGGAATGTGTAGCTAGACAAATACAGCAAACCCATATTCTCCTGCACAGACCTTGCTGTAGACCAAAACCCACTGAATTGTTAAGAGATTACTTTTTTGGTTTGCAAATCCAAAGCTTAGAACAGTTTTTGGGTTACATCTCAAATTTTACATAATCCTGAAGATGAAGTTGGACTTGTTTTAAGAGACAATTTTCAAGGTCCTTGAAAGAAAGAAAGAGTTCATAGGCTGCTCCTATATTGGCATATTTGGTTATTATTACAGACAAAAAAGGTCCTTTATCACTCTACAGCTGCACAAATTACTGCCTTTCTTAACACAAGGTATTTAAAGTTATGATTTTTTTCTGTAGCTCCTGGAAATAAACTGTTCATCTATCCATTTTGACTGAAAGATATTGTAGTAAATATTTGATAAATACAGCCTCTAAATAACAGACACATTACTTTTTAAGTAATACCCAATTCAGAAGGGAATTTTGAATTAGACTGTGATCACATCCATGTAATCGTAGAACCTACACAAGAGTGAGTGTCTGCAGAAGGGTGACTCACTGTTTCAGTGTTAATAAGGCCAGAAGTAATGACAGTGCTCACCATAGTATGACGTCTTTAAACCACAGGACTATGTGGAATATGAAGAGCCAGAGAATTGTCCTGTCTTGATATTTCAATTTTTGTGATAAAAAAACTATTTCAGTCTTTAGCAATTTTGTCTAATGGTTAATTAATTCTTTCTGTCAAATTTTTGCCTTAGGCCTATATTAAGCTTGTTCAGCTCCCTCCTCTGGCCCGTGGATCCTATCATCTGCCAGGCTGAAGAGTTCAGTATCAGAGCCTGTGGACCTGCCTCAAAGCTTTGTGTTGCTGTGATGGCACTGCTGACTGACCCTGGTTATCACCAGCTCATTACCAGCATTTCTGCTATCCTTGCTCAGGCACTGTGGAGCTGTGTGCTTGCTGGTGGGGACATTGTCCTGCCATCCTTGCTGCCATCTCAGCTCTCTGCAGAGCAACCTCCTCTTGCTGCTCCCTGACAGAGCCTGACCATGCTAAGGGTTAGTCCCTTAACAACAAGTTTTGTTCTTCTGGCTGTGAATGAAGTTACAGCCCAACCTTCCCAGAGATATCCTGGATAGTGACTTCTGTGAGCAGAAAACAGGTGATGTGAAAAACACCAGATTCACGCAAACTCAAGCAGCAGGGAAGTTTGCCACTGAGGAGATTTGATGAGGTTAAGCCACTTTTGGGTTTCTCAAAGTATATGCATATATAGCTTTTCTTCTCTACTTATGGGTTTGAGTAAGAGTACTGGAGGATAAGAAGAACATGTTCTATAAGAAACATTAAGGTGACAACAGCCTAATGGTTTCATAAGTGGAAGCTGAAAAATGCCAGTTTAAATTACAGCATCTACACAAACATAAAAGAAAACTTGAGAAAGAAAGTTAGACACCAAGACAAAATTTAGAGGCAAACAAACCATTGCACCTTACATGGCACATGAGTGGCAGTATTTTTGTCATGGGACCTAATTAATACTGCAGATGAATTGTTACTAAAATCACCCACAACACAACTCTGACTGATTTTATTTCTCATGACACTTAAATTAAGTAATATAATTACTCACACAGTGGGATTAAGTTGACTTCTGACAATGTGCATTTCTAATTTAATCACAGAACAGAACATTTTTTCAGCACCTTAGGCTAAAAAATGTGTCTAAAATTATGTTGTATTTCTAATCATACAGTAATTATTTTAATGTTAATATAACATCACTTATGCTGTTATAATTTTATTGTCCTATATCTCATTATTTGTAATGCTGTGTTTAAAATGCTTTGCATAAAATGGGAACATAATTACTGTCGTTGAGCTAGAATGTATCATGAGTTTCCCACCCAACATTTTGAGGAGAATACTTGTATATTAAGGCTTGGTGAAATGGGACCCGAGTATGCCATGTGACTACTTCATGCTTTCTCATAGGAGTCATACTTTAAACTCTTATCAGCTAACACAACAGGACTAGTTGTGGAGCACTACAATTAGCTGCTGCTGCAGATCAGTAGGAGATTGTTATCCATAATTCCCAAGATAGGAGAAAGCTTGTACTCAGGCAATGCTGAAACATACACTTACAAAGTTACTTAGACAAGAGTCTCTCCTGAAGGCAAATCCTATAGCAGAGGATTGATTTCATACTAGTACTAAATGACCACTTTCACTATTGAAGGATATACCAAGGCTGCGATTTTCTGTAAATCAGCAGATAACCAAAAGTCTATCTAAACACAGATCCTTTTGAGTCGTTACTTTTTCTACAAATGCTGGTGTTAGATTGCACAAATCAGTTTTATTTATCAGGGATAAGTAACATGCAGGTTGTGAGTCAATTCCTCAGAGAGCACCAGCAAGACCATCAAAAGAAATCCATTTTCTTACAAAAAAGTGCAATCAGACAGCTGACATAAACCCAGTACTTCACATCAGGAGTGTGATCTTAGAGTGAGTAGTACCCTGCTAAGAGTGACCTACCTGGCTTGGGTTGCAGAGTGGTGCAGTCTCAGAGTGCACAAACAGTGCCTTTCAGGTGAAGTCAACAATGAAGTGGTACTTCAGGAGTCCACCAAATTCTTCCACCCGCTAACAGGCTTTCTGCTCAAACAAAACCCTCCCAAAATACATTCTGTAGGGGTGTAGAATCTCCTGCATCAGCTATTTTCCTTTACAGAGCCGTTTCTATTGCACCACATTGCAAGCTAAAGCAAACATAACCTTCATTAGTGCATTCAAGATTTAAGTAAGGGAAGGATCAGGTTTTATGCAAAGGATTAAAAAAATCATTCAAGATTAAAAGAACATTGGAAAAGAAAGGAATGTCTCCTTTTTTCTGAAAAAGAATCTGATTTATAGCAGTTAACTGATAATTACTAGATCAGTAATATTTCAAGGAAAAAAAAATCATCTTCAAATTTTGTACACAGTTAAGTTCACCCTAACCAATAGCTCGAGGCTTTGTAAACTACTAGGGAAATCAACTGAGCTGTATATGTGAATAAATATTCAGATGTGTAATCAGGAATGCTTAAAGAAATTAATCAGAGGCTAAGTTCTTCAACTGGGTCTTGAACAGAAAGCTTTTTCTGATAAGGCTACAAACTGGATGTTAGCATGATTAAGTATGTCTTTAAACATGCAAGACACAGCTCATGGATCATCAGAGAAAATTTTAGTTAAATTTAGCTATTCTTTTGAGCAAAAATAATTTGGGAAAAATATTTTTAAAATAAATATCCATGGGTATTTTGAACCCTTCATGCAAAGCTTAAATTTTCAATTGGCTTTTCAAGTAGAATTGGCTAAATAAGACTATACAGCCCAGCCTTTGTTGACTGTGACTTTGGTACTAAATCAATGCACTGAAGTCTGGGTTTGAATCTCTCTGCCTGTCCTACAGAAAATGATTGTTACCACAAACTGCATACTGGGAATGGCCCTCTGGCTAGCTCTTACTGTGTTCAGGAAGAATGGAAGTAACAGAGGTCAGAACAATGGCCAGGATGTTTCTCACAGTTTAACAAGACAGCTGGTCAAAATTACATATTTTGGGACGTTAAATTTAGGGGTATAAGCACAGCTGCCCAATAATCATTAACTGATCTACTGATTGTCAGGTCCCAGAACAGCAGTGCTTCAGATGCTTTCCAGTAACAAACCAAATTTTGAGATGTTGCCATAAAAGGCAATTCCTTTAGGACATTGGGATTTCTTTCCTTTATTATAGTAAATTGATTTTCAGAAATTCAGATTAGTGAAGTCTTTGATCTTCAGTAAAAGTCATTGACCCTGAAAAATGCCTGGAATTACAACCCTGAGTAGTTCCCAGAATTTGTACACAAAGTTGAATGGTCCCAAATATACAATGCAATGCTCATGTCTTTGAGCAAACACTAACCTTCTGTTCCATAAGCAATGTGTTTGTAGGGATTGCTGCAAATGCCTTGTAGCTTGTCTTGATCTTGTACTGCTAAAAGGGTAAACCAGAAAGCAGGAAGAGAAGTAAAACAGGGTAGAAGAGAGAGAGGGGGAAGACAGGGGAAAGGTACGACAGAATGAAAGACAATTACAATCATCTTGCAGACATTGCAACAAAACAATGCTTACGTATTTCCTAGAAAAACTATTTATTTTAAAAAATCTGGAGTATCTGTTAAGGTTTTATGGTAATATACATGTTTTGTTCTTAGGAATGAAGTAGGACAAAGCAAATTCCCTCTATCTTATAGCTTCCAAAGTTTAGCCACTTTCTGCTGACTACCACCCTTAAATGAATATCAGGGGAGGCTGTAAGTTTTTTCAAAGTTTTCTTGTGATTTGATATGAAAATGCACAGCTACCTCTGTCAGTACATCCACCTCAACAGCTGTTGCTGAGTGGTGTGATCCTGAGTCATGAAATCAGAGGGATTTCTGTGATTGGCTCTCATGAGACTGATTATGATCCTTAAATGCTGAATTGCTTGTTTGAGTTGATAGATCATTTAAATCTTCATGCAGCTTTTCATCTCATGAATAAATAACTCTACCACTCAAACAAAATATGTATAGAAACTCACACTCTAACAAAGCTAACAGAACTGGCAATCTAAACCATAGAAAATGTATGAGTCTGGGTATGAAAACTCTAAGATCAACTTTAAAAATTATTTTCAAATAATTTATATTTTAGACTATATTGGTTCACCCAGTTATGTTTAAATCTTTACAAACCAAAAAAATACAAACCAAATCTTTACAAATCTTTACATTTTCCTTGCAAATATAGAGGCTGAATTCAGTCATTTTTAAAAGATTGATGAGATTCTTCTATACTTACAGGAGTTCAAGAGATAGGATTCCTAATCACATGACTGCTAGAATTATTATTACTATTATTATTATTATTATATTAAATATATATTTGCTATATTGTTCCCTTTTAAGAAAGAATCTGACAAAAAAAGTCATAAATTCACACAACAATAGACTTTTAAGTTAGTGATTGATTATTTCTGTGACAGTCAGCCAGAAATAAAGTTATTTGTTAATCAGGTCAGGTTTTTTAATGTAGTACCTGCAACAGTAAATACTGGTGATTATGAGACAACAGTCTGAAACAGCATGTAGCACTTTGGGTCATTGTTTACTTTTTATTTTCTTTATATCTACTAAAGGTCTCAATGACAGCAGAGTGGGCAAACTTTTAACTCAGATAAGAAATTGATCCACGCACCTGTCTTGAAATACTGTAGGGCACAACCTTTTATTCTTTCTATGCATAATATTGATTGCTTTTGACTTCACTCACTCTTAGTTGGAAACTGGAGAATGAGTCATTCAAGAAGCCAGTAATCCCAGTAATCATATTGAATGAACAGCTACACAAAGCAGATGAATGCAAATGCTGGAACTGAACTTTGTTCTATTTTTTGGTGGGTGAGGCTTTAAAGCATGGGATAGTTATTCATATGAGATTTAGTGATTCTAACTTGGATGTCTATCATTCAGTTTCTTCAGTCAACACTAATGTTTTTTTATAATCACAGGCTTTTCTACAGAATTAATTTCATCCCAAAGTAAGCAAATAGAAAGGTAAAATGAAATCATCTTCCCAATACACCATATTCTCTCCACTAGCCATAATAGAATCACCTACATTGTGCTTGTATATGTAACTTTCAAATGTCAACAGTTATGTGAGTTGAATCCTGCCCTTTGAACATTTAGACAGCAACACTGCATAGCTCCATAGATATATTTATGCATATACAAAAACTATATGCATAAGTTTAGTTATGCATAACTAAACTTATGTTTAGCTATTTTAAATTAAAAATAAAATACTGATCACTGAGATGGAAGACTAAATTTGAAATATTAAAATAGGCATATGCACAAAATGTATCCTTGTTTGATTATAATTGATATCCAACTAAAATTGTATAATTGAACATGTGAAATACAATGTCTTCCATAGTGCAAAGGCTTTTACATATGATGAAACGTGCAACCCATATGAAAAGAGAATTATGATCACCTTGAGGTTAGCAGTACTATTATATGAACTAAACAAAGACATAACAGACTGTTAAAATGTAGAAGTTTCTATACTATTTTCATATGCTTCATCACTTCCAAATACTGTAGAACCTGTGAGCAATGTACTGTTTTTGCAGGTCTGAGATGAGTGGAAAGTCTTTAATTCGGTTTCTCATCTATATGAATATGTTTCTTTACACGTTATTTCATGTTTTTTAAAATTATTTTTTCAATGCCTAAATACATTTAATAATCTGCTTCATAGGAATCCAGCAGTAATTTTGAGCAGCCAAGGACAGTTAAGTCTGCTAGTCTGCACCACGGCAAAAAGCCAAAAGCAAACCAATTCCAACATCAGAGCTTGGGCAAATGTCAGTCCGGGGAGTTTGGGGGAACATGTCCTTGTTTTTTTGTTCAAATGAACACCTAAGACACCCATGGGACACTGCAAAATGTGCTAGATATGTCTATAAAGGCTTAAAATCAGTGACCACGCATCGTAGCATAGAGCTCCTCATGAATAATCTTTCCTGCTTTATAGTAGGTTTTGCAGCTGTGCTGAGCTCCATGTTGCTAAAGTCAGTTTGTTCCCCAACTGTTTTGAGTAGATCTATATGCATTCCTGAACTACATTCAAATAGGAAAAATCAAATAATATGGAAGAATGATATCCCATGAAACCACTACAAAGTTTTTTCAAATCAGAAAGGAGAAGTTGTTATTCTAACAACTGTTCCTGCAGAATTTATCTGTCCCTACTCTGTCTCACTGTCCATTTTGATTTATTAGGTGCATGAAAATATTATTAAAGTATCTACAAAGTCTAGGGAGAGGGCTTTAATTTCCTGTGGTCACCCAAAGTTGACACTTCACACTGATCTGTGGATTTATGTTTATATTCACTTTGCAAAACATTCCCATTTTTAAATCATTAACAAATATAAACCAAGGGAAAGCACATGCTTATATATACATATACAAACAGTTAAACAAATTAATAGGTTATCCTCTGATTTGCATTAATTGGTGCATTTCCGAATTCTGCTTTAATAGACGTCGGTTTAATTTGTGTCTTAGTGCTTCTGCAATGACTGTTGAAGCAACATTAAGGTTGAAAAATTACACATACCAAATTATACACACCAAAGGCAAGCACTTCTAGATGCTGTCTTTTTCCCCTCAATGTTCACTTAGCACATTCATACATGAAAAGATTTTTTTCATGTGTCAACAGTTGTCAGATGAAGCAATCTGCTTTTTGTCTATTTATAAAGTTAAGCTGATTAGTAGTAAAGAGACCTAAATTCTGCTTAAGATATGAAAGTTGTCTCTCCTCAAAACTTTTCCTTTTTCCCTCCGGAAATATGTTGATATTTGAGGCTGGAGTGTCACGGAATAGCCTGCTGCCATTAACACATCAGTAAAGTTCATTGAGCTATACCATAATCTAGGGATGGAAATAAGTGAGAGCAGGAG
>JANPWX010000307.1:336936-370008 GCA_024734555.1 Trochalopteron elliotii
CTTTCCCCCTCATCCTCTGTCTAGCACAACAAGATCAGAGGAGTACAAAAGAAAGGGAAGAAGCAGGAGACTGTCCTCATCTTCCCCTGCTGGCCCTTGGCCACAACATCTTTGCTCAGGCTGAGCTCATTACCACCTCTGGGCTAGTCCCAGGGTGCCTGGGGTGGGGAAAGCCTCTTGGGAAGTGAGAAGGACAGGTGGGAGGGGGTGCTTGGGAATCACTTATCACTGGAACAGCTAATTCATATCGATTAGATTAAACTGCTTTTTGCTCAGCCCTGCACCTAAGATCACCACACCTCTATTACTTTCCCTGGGAACATACATGGATTTACTTTAGAATGGGGAGAATATAACATGCTTCATGGTCCATTTTTGATACAGGCGAGCTTCACAAATACATGTACCAAATGTACATCAGTGCCACTGGACACAAATCTTTAGTAGTAAATCATATTATTCAAGAATAAAGTATCTTCTTTTCTATGCTAAAGGATTCCTAAAATATCTTCTCCATAATACAGAACACAGTGCTAGCAATTTGAAAGGTAGGACTTCATTTTCCCTGTCTTCACTATTGATACAAAATCTGTTCCTTTTCCACATTTTTTCCACATCCCATTTATTTCACTAGTATTCTGCAACATGGATGTGATTTTTTTCCTACAGGGACAAAGAACTATTATAAAATAAGCATGCACCAAGAGTACCTTGGATTTGATGTTTTCGTGGTCAGGAGTCAGGGAAAAAGACTGTGGTGAAGTCAGCTCTCTGGGTCTTGATGGCAGTGTGCCTGGTGACTTGTCTGAGATGGGAGATCTGCACTTTAACACTGATGAGGTGGTAAAATGCTCAGGTCTTGGAGAGAAAGACTTAGACCTAAAATTTTCTTGCACCAATGAAGAATTAAATTGCAGTGGATGGGAATTAATATTACCAGTTTGTGGAACCAGTGGGGTAGAGTGAGGCTGTGAGAGAGACCATTGCTTTAAGATGTCAGAAGGGGAAGGAGAGGAGGCACTGATCCGAACAGATTTTTGGGGTGGATCTGATTTAGATCTAGAAGGTGAGTGCAAAAGACTTGGGGAAGGAGATGAGTGTTCTTCTATGGTGGGAGACAGTGCACCACTACGACTGCTAGAAGAAAGCAAAGGATATGACTGGCAAGTAAAGATGGGCGAGTAAGTGTGTACTCTCTGTGACTTCTGAGGTGCCCGGGACCTGGAGGCAGAATATCCCAGCCCTTCTGGAGAAGGAGAGATGGGGTGTGCAAAGGAAGAGGGAGCTGGGGCACAAGGAGGAGACAGTGAAGACTGCAAATCTGGAGAGGCAACTGATCTGTGGGAAGAGACAGGGGATGACAAAGAATTTCGGCGATCTGGAGAAAGTGGTTGAATGGGAGGATGCTTTTTAGGAGAAAGGGACCTTGCTCGAGGGGTGGGATGAGGCTTGGAAGGTAGAGGCAGATGCTGAGCCCATCCTGAAAGCCAATAATTCTCTTTGCTGGGAGAATCTGGCCTTATAGGAGGGCTTGAATCAGATTTCTTGGGGGTCGGGGGAGTTGTTTTAAACTTTTGATCTATTGCAAGTGTTGAGGAACTAAGGGAGCTAGGGGAAAATGTGGGACAAGAAGCAGGAGAAAGTGGTCTCCGCTGAGAGGAGCCTGATCTCAAAATAGCAGTTAAGAGAGTCAGTCTGGTTGGCAGAGGGGATTTGATTCCTGACTTGGCTAAATTTCCTCTGGATAATGTTTGTGTGCAAGGCTCATTTGTACTACATATGGTCGAAGAGGACCCATATAGAGAGGGTGGAGACAAAGGTTTAGGGGTAGGAGATAATGAATGTGTTATTATATTTACAGGGAGAGGAGACAGAGCATTCAAACTTTTGCAAGAGCTGGGGGATCCGGACTGAGCTAAAGATCCTTGAATTTCAGTTGAACACGGAGGATTGGAGGAAGGACTTGGACTCCTTGCCAGAACAGAGGATGTGGTGAAGGCTCCCACTTTGCAAACACATCCAGGGCTATAGAGACTTGGTGTTTGTTGATTATCAGGCAATTGAGGAGTGGAGTACCAACTCTTTGATGCAGAAGAGGATATTTTAGACATTGAGGGAGGTGAACTATGGGAAGCAGACTGAAAGTAGAGAGATGAGTCTTGCTTAGAAAACCCAGTTGCTGACTGCCAGTTGTTACAGGAATCTTCCAGCGAAGAGGCTTGATTCATGTTAACCATGGTACCACACGCTACTTTCTGATTAATTGGAGAAATTAAGTGGACAGCAGGTGGTTTAGAGGAAAGATGATCAGAGGTGGAAAGAGTAGAAATTAACTGGAGAGAAAAAAAAAAAGAACAGAATTGTTAAAATAGGTGGAACTTGTGGAACTGTTAAACACCCCACATTTTAATCCTGTGGTCATGCATATAGGGTTTCCATTAGTACTGATGTGTGGGTTAAAAGCATAGGGCTGTTTTAAGCTTGGACATAGAGCCTGATGAATAAGGTCCCTCATGGGGAGGTGACTGAGGCAAACAAGCTATGTTATACTTTGGGTTTATGACAGCGCAGTTTTGTTGATATTAACAAGGTTCAAGGCTACAGTATTTTTCATTTTAGGTAAAACCCAAGACAGTAGTGCCATGAGTGTCTGGAATCATGTGATGACATCCACATTATATAAACACAATGGAAGGTAAGAAAATTGCAATAGTGTCACATCTCACTTTGCCAGTTCAGTGGAAAGCAGCCTTTCTAAAAATAGGATTCAAGTCAAGTGTCCTTTTTCTTGTTCAGTAAACAACCCCTTCTGCAGCACTGTGATACCAGAATGAGAAATTTGCTTGGAACTACTTAAATCAGACATCCAGTCTGCTTTTCATTTCTCCTGTCATTCACAGAGCAGAGCATTTGACAGTTTGCAGGCATGTAAGAGTCCTTATCCCCTTCTCCACAGTCTTTTGATACAATAATAAAACAGTAATGAGCTCTTTCATGAGTGTCTTTTTTCTTGGGTCTATTCTAATTAGGATTTGTCAAAACTAATTAGAGCATACAAGTATATTATCAACCTGTTATACAGTTTCATTCTTCTAAAGAAAGAAATTCTCTCAAAATCTTCCAAGTTATTATAATGCTGAAATTAAAAATTGAGGTATACACAATATGAATAAAACATATCAGTATAAAATAGTGATTAAAGTCACTGTAAAATCAAAAGGATACAAATTGTCTCCTAACATTTGACTGAGCAATTTGAAAGCAGAGAAATTGACTCTAATTTCATCAAACTTGATGTAAATATAAGAACACCTATTTAACTACTGTTAGATATCCTGAAAATATTATGCAGCTCTATAAAGGACAATTATAGCATTCAGTTTTAACACACGACTTGCTCATGGCTGTGGCTCAGCCTTTGAATTATATTTTTAATTTGTGTGTCATACCCACAACAGAGAGGAACAATGATGGTGATGATGATGAAGATGATGTAATATAGTATTGATACATCACAAAACAAAAATGAGAACAAAGCAGCTAATTCTCAAGAGAAAGCACATGCAGAAGCTGCGACAGAAGAGCAAGGCCTAAAAGCTTTCAAGGGCAAAACTAGGCCTAAATATAGGCTAAACACACACTTCAAAACCCTATTAGCCCTTATAACTGAAAGGACTAATAGTGAAAACAGTGAGCTCTTCCTTCTAAATGACACCATACAAATAGCAAGCCTTTTAAACCAAAGACACTTTCTGTATAAGGTAACTTTAGAAAAGCCATGTCAATGCTTTGATTTATAGGAATAAACACAAAACATCCAAATGCCTTTACAACAACACTAACTTCCCCTTGTTTTATACATGTGTTAAGGGGTCCCATTTCAAAGTGGAAATTCAATGGATGTGCATAGGGCAAATAATGGAATATAAAAATTAATGTTGTTTATATCATTGTACCTATATTCTATTGGATTGAGAAATTATGACTCTTGCTGAAAATGCTGCTAATTAAGAAGAAGCAAAAATATTGGAAATTGAGAATAATTTACCAGAATTTAATCATTATGAAAAAATATTACTAAATATGTCATGAAAGATAAAATTATCTAACAAGTTGAAAAGCAATGTGGTAATAAATCTGATAACTTGGAGCAGCCTCCTGAATTTAATAATGAATTCTGGAAGTTAATCAACTACCAAAACAGAGCTGCAGTATGAAATCTCTATATTTCAAAATAGAATAGATAAATTTCCCTTACAAAGACAACAGATTAAAAGGAAGTGAGGAACAAATATGAACTTCATAATAAAAGCACAGCAGCTACAAAAATGTTCATGGTAACAGATGAAAAATATGCTCCTGCAAGTAAGATAAAGACATTTTTCAGTATTCCTCCAGTTTAAATGCCACTGAACATTTACATGCTGAGCTAATTGAGCCATTAATCAAGTCTTCTGAAATCATCTTGCTATTGAAACACAGTATTAATAACCACATCTATAGATGATCAACGTCTTATTTACAGGATCAGGAAAGCATAATCAAAGTGGGTTGGAAGTGAGGTCATCGGGTCCAGCCTCCTACTCAAAGCAGGGCTCTCAGCAGCACCAGTGGCTCAGGTCAGCTGTGGCCATGTCTCCTCAGTCTCCAGAGCTCTCATGGGAGCTCCAGCACCCCCAGGCAGCCTGTGCCAGTGCTGCACCACCTCCCACTGAGGAAGCTGCTTCTGATGGCCCTATGGAATGCCACGCTGCCATTGTTGCCTCACCTGCCCCTGCAGGGAAGAGTCTGGCACTGTCCTGTCCATAACTGCCCTGCAAGTGGTTCTGGGCAGTTCCCAGATGCCTCCTTGGCTGTCTCTTGGTGGGAGTCAACAAAACCAGCTCCTTCAGCCTCAGCTCATACGTGCCCCAGACATATTTACACTTTTGTGCTGGACTCCATTCCCTTCCTCACATCTCTCTCGAATTTGAGGGTTGCTGGCCACCAAACTGAGCGTGGCTTTACATTGCAGCCTCAACAGTGCTAGGTGAGATACAATAACTACCTTCAGTCAGTGGACTTTTTCAGTTCAGTTTCTCTACTGGTTTAAAACCCTTCTGTAGGTGAATTGGATTAGTGCAGAAGAAGTGAGTGACCAAAGTAGATTTGTGTTTCTTTTGTCTATGATTCAACTGCAAGCCTTTTTCTCTTCTCATGAGCACCTCAAATACACATGTCCCAAAAATGTGTAAAGGAAGTTGAAATAGGTGGCAAGGTTACATTAGCACAAAGGGATAAAGACCCTTGAAAAATATCTTGATGGCTTGTAGTTAATCATTCCAGAATTATCAAAGTGGACATAGTATCAGTATTCAGCCTTGCCCAGGAGACCTTCAGCACATTTGAAATGGCAGAACTGAGCTGGACATAAGGCAAATGGTCATTCTGGTGAGGTCACATTGTTTTGGAAGGGCACAAAAGATGTGGTTAGCTATACCAGCAAGACCCTGAAAGATGTGCTGGTCAAACAGGAAAAGGGAAAGAGTGTGCAAACTGAGACCCCAAAGGGCAGAAATCATGTCTGAGTGAATCATGTCTTCAATTTAGACCTGATCTTGGGCACAGTTAATCATGCTTTGATCTCAGTAGAATCTGCTAATAGATAGGAAAAAATAAAAACAAATCACCTACAAATTCTGCTACCTGAGAACCAGAAAGTCAGAAGGAAACACTGGAAACTGTGGAAAACTTGAAATAATTCCTGGAGACAGCACAGTAAATCACACTGTGAGCTGAGACCCAATTAATATAAATGCTATTTAGAACAGTCCAGTTTCTCCCAGCAATGAAGGTCCATTTTCAAAGCAATGGCAGGAGTTTGTAGGGACTCCTGACTTCTTTGTCTGGAAAATCCAAACCAGATGGCACTCAATGAACAGAGGAATGCCAAGTGACTTCGAATAACTAAAAATCCTTCCAGCTACTGATTCCCCACAGCAAGTCAAGAAATTTCTCCAAGTTGGGCTCATGCCCTGACATTCAGGGAAGCAGATATCCCGCTCAACCCAAAGGGTAAATTCCCAAAGGCAGGAGTCAGTCTGACTCTCTCTTGCATGGCTAGACACTCTTTAACATTAATTAAAAAAAAAAAAAATCCCCAACACAATACACAAGCATTAAACTATTACCAAAAAGTTCCAAATGTGACCCAAATAACAGAGTTTTTTTTCCACACTTTGAATATAGCGTGGCACTTTCCAACATCAGTCAGGACCTCTGTGTCTCACGGAACAGAAATTTCCTTTTTTAAAAAATGCTTTCCTTTTTTCCTTCTGTTTAAACAAAGTCAAAAATGAATGAAGCTGAATGAGCCCTCTGGGTCAGTTGGAGTGATCTCTTCTGCAACACAATGGTCCCCAATACTGCTCCTTGCTTTTTTCACATCTGACAGGAAATTCATCCTCTAATTATGCTTTTAAGTTAACACAATGTTATATGCAATAACTCTTAAAAGGGACACGATACTGCCCTTATAATCCAAGAACTGAAAAGGTAGCCCATATATGGAATCCTTTGTAAAAAAGAAATGTACCAACAGATAAACCATGCATCTCCTTAATCTTTTTGTAGTTTTCCCTTCATTACAGAAGTGATGATCCTTCATTAGATAACAGGTCAGAAAGAATGATGCCTAAGGAAACACCTTAGAACCAGAACAACAGTAAAAGGCAGCTTAGCAAAAACATCATTTTATGAAGCAATAGAGATGGCTAAAGATACTGAGATAATGAAGACTGAGGAAGTACCGTCTTGAAAACCAGTGAGTAAAGAATAATGACATTACCCATATTACCCATATTACATTCTGCCTTTCTTCCTGTTCAGGTGAATAGTTAGCAAAGTTGGGCTTTATTTCTTGTTCCGTGCAATCTTTATCTTCTGTGACCTCACCAGCCAAACCCCTCTTTACTTCTCAAGTTACCAGAAGCTTAAATAAGATCCAACATAGGAACTCTTCTGTATAGTATTCCAAAATTCACCCAATTTCTGTAAAAGTTTTTTTAAAAAATACCCAAGTAAGCCTGAACATTGCTAAAGTAAATTTATATTTCCTCAGGACAAGTATTCTCTTACAGGCTGCTCCCTCTATGTAGGCTTACCTATGACTTTAACCTTCCTCATGGAAAATTCTCACTAACTTTACTGGAAATTTCTCAGGAGAAATGAATATTTCATACTGCTTTTAATCCCAAACCAGAGTGGATTTCTTATTCACAATGTCTTCCATCAAAAATTGTCACTGAAATCGATGAAAAATTGAGTGGCAAAAAGTATTTCAACACAAGATAGGAAATCCTATTAATTTTCAGAAACAAAGTAGACATGCTTAACATTTGTTTTTGAATTATCAATGAAGAATTGTGTTTTCAAGTGATGGTAACCCAGTCAAGGTGAAAGGAAATACCTGAATTTATTTCATGTGAGAATGATGTTGCTATTTTGCTAAAGGTGAAATTTTCCATTGCATATACACCTTTCAATATATATCAGTGTTCTTCCCAAGATGGGAGACGTTAACTTTTCATGCAGTAGTTTGGATTAATGCGCTTTGTAAATGAAACTCTGTAAATGAAACCATTTCAAAGACTCTTTTTGGAAATACCCCAGGGAGAATTAAGAATTTAATAAGTCAATAAATGCACCTATAAAGATCCACATAAAATAGAAATTTCATCTTCATTAGTTCTTTACACCTGTGCAAAGTCAGGTGCACCAACCAACAATCAGAATAATGGGATTTTTACAGTCCCTTTCTCTTGCATAAAGGACTGCAAGAGGTGACAGGGAGAAAAAGGAATCTAGGTCCAGAAAGTCTGATGCTAATAATTCAAATTATCTCAAGGCTCCATTGATTTCAACAACCTTACCCAATTTAGACTAGCAAGGAATCTAACATCTGATTAACTTGCTGTCACGATGAGCTGCTCTTAAAGGAAAGAATATATCTGCCTCATCTGCTCCACACACACCAGAATCATATGGAGAGGCAGCAAGTCAGAAGGGTTGGGCCATCTCCTTAAGGTTCAAATGTTGCAGAAATGGCCAATGAAAATGTTAATGAAAGAGGAAATTGACCAAGCTGCTGTACAGACTGGCTCCATATCCTGAAAGGTTTAGAAAGCAAAGGTTATCTCTAGAGAGCTTGTTACCTGCTGTTTTTGTGGATCAGTAGTGCTGTGGGAAAGTGCAACACCTGGAAGGTGCCCATCGCCAGGAGGTTCCCCTGCCCCGGTGCCAGGGGAAACATGGGATGTGGTCAGCAGCTGGGCACTGATGGGACTGTAGCCATTGGAAGGCTGATGAACGTTGTTGGAGGCAGCAGCTACTTCATCTTCATCACCAGAGTCCGTAATCAGGATAAACTCAGCCTTAAAAAGGTCATTCTCCTGCATTTCTCCTTTGCTTGAATTACACCCCAGGGACTGGAAAGCCGTTCGGGTGCTGTCTGTACAGACAGTGGACACACAGTCCTGTTTGGCCCCACTCTTTAAGACCAGCTCATCAGAGACTGCATCAGACTGCAAAAGATACATGGAAAAAGATCCCAATTAACTGCATTTTATTTGTGTTCCCCAAAATGTGAAGCAATTTTGGCTTTAAATAGTGGCTGTCTCTGCACTACCAAAAGTGCAGTAGGCAAATGAAGGATTTAGGCATGAGTACACAGCAGAAGCCACATCCCCAGGGAGTCTCAGCTTCCAGCCCCCAGCCAATGCTGAGGGGGCTGCCTTCCCAGCAACACAGAGAGCAACAGGGGGCTCTGAGCACAGCGAGGGCCTGAGACAAGGCCATGCAGGAATCCAGAAGGAGGGTGCAGTGAAGCCAAATGAGCTGTCAGACCACACTACACCAGACACGATGGGAAGGCACCCCGACCGCAGGATCCACGGAGCACACAATGCTCCTCACAGGAGTCTGACAGACAAATCTGGGACAAAACCTATACATATTAATGAAGAAACAAAGGCCCTTAAGACAAGGCATTCTCAGAAGAGAGCAAACAGACTCAGAGGTCAGAGAGCTTTGCTGTATGTTGAAGCTTCGCAGCACAGACCACAATTGTTCTTGGTATTTTCTGCAGTTTCCACATCCAGTATGTCACTTCTCAAGCATGCTTCAGATGAAAGCAGGAATAGTGCAGACTGCACACACGACACACATATCATTAAATCATTCATTATCAAAACTGCTATTGTAAATCATATTTTCCTCAGAGGACGAATTAGGTAAATTAATAGAAATATTGTGTACTGCAAGAGAAAGCCTCCAGATGGGGCTCATATTTGAATGCTGCTTGAGGAACATAGTAATTACAAATTTCCACTTCACTTGCAGCTCCATGAGTCCTGGAGTTCAGTCCTCTGAAAAAACTTTGGACCACAAAGGGGGATATCACCATTATGAGTTTGACGGTGTTATTTTGATTATCTGATGCTGGTTGTTGAAATATTGTTCCAATTCAAGACAATTTAGATGAGGGACTAATCTGTGCTATGAAGACCTCACAACTGCATCAATTGTCAGAGAAGTTTCCTCTGTCTAAACAGAAATGCATGGGGGTGAATGACAGGAAGACCAGATTTTGCTTTACCCTGGGCATTACTTATAACAAAACCAATACTGAGCAGCTGTGAACATAACTAATGAGTTAAACTGCCTGGGGATAATATTCCAGTAAATGTCTCTTCAACTGCATCCATCCTTTGCCCAGATCTAACCCCTTTTTCGACAGATAGGACAATGAAATGCTGGAACATGTTCAGGTCAGACAGCTGTGAACTCCTGTGGAAAGTTCATTACATGGAAAAGCACCCAGAACTGCAGCCCCAGGGAAGGAGCTGTTACACAAAAGCAGAATTGCCACAAACATTAATATTAACCTGAGGATTGTGGAAGCCTTTCAAGCAGCATGGAATAAAATAAAAGGGCATTAAATGTTGTGAGGCAGGAAAGGAATGACAAACAAAGGGTTGACTAAAGGAAGGACAGCCAGTAATGTTGTGCTGCTGGCTTAACTGTTGCAGGAAATCACAGGGACAAGTTTTCAAAAATCAAAAGCTCACTTCCACTTTGATGCATTACTATGCAGCTATGAAAGGAATTGGCACCCTTCTGGAAGTCACAGCACCAGCATTTGCTGAAACCAGGATCCAGGGAACAACTCCTGGTCAATTTCCATGTGATAACATTCCTTGCACACCACTCCTGCATTCATGAAGATCTAGAAGGAATCCCTCTCATCTGCCATTGTATGACTGACAGAGGACAGAATTGAGATGATCAAGGGTTTCCTTAGAACATAAAGTCTGCCAAAGGCAAAGCAAGCTATTGAGCAGACACTCGCCTTCTCTTGCACAATGATTCCACATCTTGGTAATTAAACCAAGCACAAGCCAAGAAATCATTCAAGGGAAAGAGCTTCAGTTCAGCAATGCCCAGAACAAAATTTTCTTTATCTTTTGAAGAAGTGGAAAAAGTAATGCAAACAAAAATCTACCTTGTTTACAGTTTTTTGGTTGCTCAGATCCTCTGGTTCCTCTGGAATTGTCACAAGGAACTTAGAGATATCCACAACCTCAAAATGAATTGGAAGTTGTCCGATGGATGGTACGAATGTGAAGGTCAATGGTTTGGTTCCAGATTCTTGAGAAGAGACCTAAAAAACACAAAATCAGATCAGCTTCTTTATCCAAATAAAGAAGATTTTTATCAGAGTTGAGATAATATGAATAACGTGAAATAATTAATCTACATAACTTACATGTCTGTTACTAACTCTACTGGTCATTGTTTTGGTGAGTTTTTTAATTGACTACTTGTGTATTAAAAGCCTTATTTAACAGACAAAATACTGCCTTGGTTATACTCATCAACATTCTCTATATTCTAGTGGTGTGGCACAACAGACAGGAAAACTTTTGTTCGATAGCTTGCTATTCTTTCAATTTTCCATAAGAAAATCAGAAAACCATATTCAATCATTTCAAGGCTGTTTTTATCTTTGTGTAACTCCACTTTAGTAGGACAGCAATTCAATTATACCAGTGTATCTGGGCAAATTATAGCCCCCAGACTATTTGCTTAACAAAAACCAAACTGGAAAAAACTTTGCTAAAAAAAAAAAGAAAAGGCAAAAATATTCACATATGCAGCTAATTCTGAGAAATATCTGAAATAAATTATGATTTAAGTATCTCCTCCATTTTCTTTGGGCTTTCCAGCCACATACACCAACTAACTGCTTGTCTGTCTGCTTATTTCTCCCTCCCCCTGTTGCCCTACCTCAGTAGGTCTGTGTATATAGGGCCTGAATGAACCAAAGACAAAACAGACTAAACAAAGAAAATTTCACCTAAATATTCAATTTTATCACAGTGCCCTCTGATCACTTGAATCCCCTCCACAGGAGTTGGAACAGGGAAAAGAAGTCCATATCATCACAAAACTCTCCGTTGCTTTGCCAGCTATCAGGAAGAGGAGCTGCACATGCCTTCACAAGGCAAATAGATGGAACCACACCCCAAAACACTGAACCTGACATGCTGGCTTTCCCACTACTTTTCAGTGTAAAAAAATTCTTTATTCTGATCCAAAACTATGGAGTACATTGATTTTCCTTTGTTATATCATCTGATGTAAACCTTGTGACTGTTAATTGTCTTTTCAATGAACCCTAATTTGCAGAGGCTTGAACTGTATTGAATCATACAGAAAACCAGGAATATTGCTTCAGCTCCTTTTTTTTTTTTTTCTTGCTTTCTTGCTTGCTTGGTTGTTTAAAGTGAAACAAATTGAAGAGCTATGACTCTCATTATACTTCTTTGTAATTTGCATCCATAAGTAAATAGCAATTATGGAACAGAGTGGAATTATGGTTTACATTACTTGATCATCTTGTGGCTGGAACATTAAAATGATGGACACAGATTTCCAGTTTCAAAAATCTCTAGGCAAACATTAGTTATTTCTACTAACAGCTTCCTCCTGGAGTGCTTGGGCAAAACAGAGGCAGGTTATTTGTAGAAATGCTGTCAACTGCTCTTTACTCTACATTTTGGAAGAACTGTGCTCTCTCAGACACATCCAGGTGTGCAGATACAAGGTGGTCTCCTACTTTTACTTCCCCCTCCAATTCACACAAGTGACCAAGCACAGAAATATATAATGCATAGCCCAAATCAACAGCAAAAGAGTAACAGCTAAATGCTGCACCATGCCAGGAGCTCGGGTTATTTAATGTGAAGGAGACACAACAGCTCTGTCCTTCTCTCAGGCACTAAGGTACTTGAGTCTGATCATTGCTTTTCATTAAAGAGAAACACCATTTTTAAATATTATTAGCCAGCACATTAAACACATAGTCCCTGCACCTGATAAAAGCCAGCAGAGTACCATCAGTACTCAAGGACGTACTCGCCAGCAAGCAGCGGCCAGTCCCTACAACACAGCCAGGGACACAGCCCCCAGCCAAGCACCTGCTGCACCCAAAGGTGCCTTCAAGGTGCAGGATTATCTGCACACAGGCAGGGGCACCCATCACAGTAGCATCAGTGATTTCTGTTCAGCTAACACAATTCACTGCAGTCTTATACAGTACCTGGGTCTACACAAAAATCAGCTAGAGATGGCCTTTGCTTTCCTGGAGATCCGTAGTTTTGCTCTCATCTTCTCTCTCTAATTGGGAAGTGCAGCTGGTGGCTACATTGGTGGTCTTTAAAAACCTTTTCCCCCTCTACCTCACCCCCTAGTCATGCTCTTGTTCTGACACTTGATAGCAGCTGTTCTCTGTCACTGGACATTCTTGAGTGAGAGAGCAAAATATTCCTTATAAAAGAAAAAGGAAGAGATAGAATAGGTGTACAAATAGCAAGCCCAAACAGATTTATGGCAACTTCCAATATAATGTAGCAGCATTGCTAAACTCACACTACTTTATCTGCATATTTGTAATGAGAAAATACAAACAAGAAATCAGACTAGAGGCTCCAGGCTGTTGCATAGTAATAGAGATATCTTGACATCACCTAATTTTGTATGTGTCTTACCTTGCACTTCTAATTTTATTGCTTTGGTGGAAAAATTACAGAACACACAAAGAAAACCTTTCTGTATTTGGCCTAAAGGCATTGTGGAAATAATCACCAAAACTACTTGCAAGCTAAAACTATGATTGAAAAATACATAAAAATGGACAAAAAGAATTTTTTTTCATGTGGGAGATGCCATTAAATCATGGCATAATTTATATTCCCCTAGTGTATATTATTTTCTTAGAGTTTAGAAAGCACACAAGCAAATAAAATAACTGCGTTTCAGACAGTTTTAAGTTACTGGAGACTGCACTAAGCAGTGACAGGTCTGTGCTCATCTTAGTTTCAGTCACAGCAATTGAGAAACAGGAACTTCCAGCTGGTAAAACTGGTCATGCAATCTAGCTGCTTCACAGAAACCTAGAGAAGCAAATATCACATGACTAGCCAGTCAACACTGGTGGAAAACAAAAGAGAAACACTTCTTGCTTTAAATTTTTTTAAGTGCTTATTTTCACTTTATAGATTTTTTTAAAAATGAGTTAAAATACTTTGACATTTTAAAATTTAAATTTTAATTGAACAATGGGAAGCAGAAGGAACTGTTACATACTACTTCCTTTCTTAAGGTAGAAAAAAGATTTTTTCACCATTGTTCATATACTCATCTAATTTACCACATCTCTCTCTCTGGATGATGTTTCTAACCCTGAAGAACTGAAAAGAAATGGACTTCCAGAATTTCATTACATCTATTGATAGACATTCTGATATGTAGAGGTAAACAATAAAGAAAAATGCTTAAAGTTCAAAATTCAAATATATATAAAAAATACATGAAGACCCTCATTGTCTTTTCTCCATAATCAGTAGTAACAGCAGAGGTAATTCAATACCATACATTCCCTGCTGCTGGAATTCACTTGAATCAATATAGTTACAGTGGTAGAAAAATACCAAAAAATTACAAATGTGACATCTACTGAATTTGATACTAAGGAATACTGGTTTATATTATATAATCAATCTTATGCACATGAAATAACTTATTGTTTATAGTAACTGATTGTTTAGAATAACTGTTTATAATGCAGCCTTCACATTAATTAGTTCTTTGAAGAATACAAATTATAGAGTTTAATACAAATAACCTTTGAATATCCATTGGTGGCTATTGGCAGCTGCATAATATATTGCCAAAAAGCTTCAAAACAAAAAATTTACTCTAGATTAAGTCCATGAGCTCCTATGTCATCAATTTACAAACAGGTTTGTTGTATTATAATTATAATTAATACCATCAATTTACAGCTGCCCTGGGGATAATAACTTAAATTATATTAATTACTCTTTTCATTACCACAGCTTCTGTAGTCCTTACTTGTAGAGCCCATTTTTATTGTCTTGGTTACCTTATGAACACAAATGAACACTTCCATTTAATCTCTCATATACTCTATATGCATCCAGCATACTGCTTATTTTGTAATTTAAATTGAGGTTCCATTGTCAATGATTGCTTCTCAGGACTTCTTTCTGGAATACAGATTGCTAAAGTGAAATTCAATATGCTGGTTCACGTTATCACTTCTTCCACTGATTTGCTAATGTAAGTCATTCCATTAATAAAACAACACCCTGAGAAAACCTTATTCTTGAAACATCTACTTCTTCCTTTGAAGATATTTATTTGTTTAAAGGACAGAAAAGGAAATTATGAGTAAATAATAGCAAAATAACAAGTGTGTACATCATGAAATAGAAACATGTTTTGGTCAGCACGGTTTTAGAAGCAGTGTTTTGGTCAGAGCACAAATTCACATGCTCACAATTCCTGAGTGATAAATATAGCTCTGACAGTCAGAGAGAGCACAGCTCACAGCATTCACCCAGCCAGGGAGAGGGGCCATCCAAAAACACAGCCTAAGTTCTGTAATCTCTCCTTAAACTCCTTTTCTATGTTCAGACTAAAGTCAAACCACAAAGAGACATTGTCTCCTCCTCGAGAAAAAAAAAATCTAGTCAGATGGAATGACTAGTCTGAACTATCTAGTCTCTAGTTAATGAGATGTAAGAATCTTCAGCCTATCTTCATATCCAGACTTATTATAGTCATCACAGTAACCTAATATGGCTTAGCCGTTTATTGTGTAATATGAACTCTGGCTTTTCTAAAACCTTTTACAAACAGCAGCAGATGATCATCTGAACACCAACCTTTTCTCTGTGAAACTTCAGAGGAAAAAGCTAAACCCATTCCAAAAGTCCAGAATGAAATCACAGTCAAGATTAAGTTTGTACCAAAGTTCCCAAGGACAGCTGTGGCCCTGAAGCTTCCCTAAGCTTTATGATGGGCCCATTTTATCACCTTCAGCAAATCATTTGTGCTTCTTTCATTACATCAACACACACTCAAATGCAGACATGTATCTTTTGAAAATGAATGTGTGATGCGCGTAAATCACTAGAAAGAGCAAATGAATAATGGCAAAAAATTTTAATCTATTATTCAAAATGCAAGAGCTCATTCAGATTAAGTGGTTTTTTTCAAACATCATTTTAATTAGCTCTTCAGCCCAGCAGACTTTATACAACTGTAATTGCTCTTTGATACTGCTCTACACATATGCAGCTAAGTTTGATGGAAAGTAAGCAAAAACAATGTTTAATTTCCTCCTTTTTCTAAGAGCAAGTAAAACACCTTGCCTGTTACGCTTACTTGACTTAATTAAATGCAGTGTGACTAAATGGTCAAAAAACATTAGACCCAAAGATGGCCTGGGTCTTTAAATCATATTTATAGTATCACTGACACCCTTGAACCCCTTATTTGCTTCCAGTCTCTGAAACTTCTTAAGAAGCAACATCTCCCAAGTTAAAACACTGTTGTAACACCCCAAGCTGCTCTAGTCCATCACCCATGCACAAAAACCACAGCTAAGCAGTCCTATACCAAGACTGCCCCTAGATTCTCCCTCAGCAGGTAATCACCACTTCCTTCTGGCTATCCTGTGCTCATTTTGCTGAGTTGAACAGCCAGAAATTAAGCTGAAATATTGTTGGTGATTTTGCACTAGTGTGGCCACACTTGCCATCTTGCCTTCCATAGAGGCAGTCAAGGACTGACAAAAGTAGACCGAAAAAAGTTTGAAGGCTGATTGCAAAATAATTTTTTTTAAATCAAAACAAAACAAAAAAGTGGTGCTGTCTAACATGCACATGGACTGCTTATCAAACATTTTTATATTGTTCATTGTCAGAAGACTCCTTGGGAAATGTGAGACTTCAGATCAAATCCAATGCCTGTAGATAAAGAAAAATATCTTCCTTGAAACTGGAGTCCTTACAAGGTCATAGGACTTCATATGTAGAACATCCTTATGCCTTCATATGTAGAACACCCATACTAGCACATTAACAGATACATCTAAAAACTGATGTACACAACATATGCTTATGCAATGTCATGATACCCCTGCCCAACAAAAAAAGCTGAGCCCTGGTTAGTCACCTTAGTATAGCAGAGAGGAAAAACAGATCCCAGTCTTCCAGTCCATTTTTGAACAATGCCGTCTTGATTACTCAGTGAGAAACTGAAACTTAGAATTTATTCTTTTTCCTGTAAGAGTTTCTTGCAATTTCCGCCCTGTAAGAGAGTCCCAAAATGCTGCTGTCACCCTCACAGCAACCTTGAAGCATGTTCTCTTTAATCCATATGACATCATTCCTCTCACTGTCTTTTCCCAAAAGCTGTGCCTATCAATAAGAGGGTGTAGTTTTCAAATCAAGCACTGGGAGGATAAATAAATCCCTACTTACATCTGTCAGAGCCGATATATCAGTCTTGTGGGATGATGCTAGCAAAGAATTTCAATTTTATAGTATCACACATCAGGCATTTGCCTTTTGATGTCACAAAAGGTCTGGTGGGTTGAAGGCCAGAGGGATTCCAGCCAGAGCAGCTCCCTCCCCACAGAGCTGAGGCTCACACGTGGTGAGGTTCCACCACCACACACTGAGCACTGTGTCTTGGGTTGCAACACGAAACCAAAAATGTGTATTCTATTTTCCATCTGTTGAAACCAGTTGGGGAGGTGTTTTCTTTTTCTCTTGTATAACCCATTCCTCATAACTCTGGGGGGAAGGTGGCAGGTGCCTTCTGATAATGGGCGAGCTGTTAAAACCAGGTAGGACGTTGTTCCTTATCTCTTTCCACCCTCCAGGGGGATTTCTTCTGTTAATGGGCCATTAAGGCCAATGACATGACACATTGCATTATCCTAGTGTGAGATGCTCCACCCAGTGGGGGGAGCCAAACTGTTCCTACCTAGATAAAAACTGAGACCCAGGAACAAAAGGTATTCTGATTTTCCACTGGATTCCAGAGGAAGACTGAACCCTTTCTACAGGATCATCTCAACTCCAACAGAACCACAGCTGTTACTCCAGGAGGATTTATTTGGACTGCTTCCAACACCCTGACCAACAGGGTGTCAGGTCATATTCTGTCCCTGTCAGAGTTTCTAGGAATTTTGTTTGTTTGCTTGGGTTTTTCTGTACTACTACTACATTTATATGTTTAATATTCCTAGTAAAGAACTGTTATTCCTATTCTCATATCTTAGCCTGAAAGCCCCTAATTGCAAAATTATAATAATTTGGAAAGAGGAGGTTTACTTTCTCCATTCCAAGGGAAGCTCTAGCTTTCCCTGGCAGACATCTGTCTTTCCAAACCAAGACACAATGCCAGTCCTGCCTGTGGCACCAGAGGAGAATCAAGCCCAGTGGTGTTGCCAGCACAGGTGAGCATCTCCCATGTTCTCCTTTCAAAAACATATTACAGAGCAAGTTTGGTAACACACCAGGGACATTGTTGCAAGCAATACATTTTGGGATCAGGTGGTGCCCAGCATCACAGCTGTGCCTGCACATATTCCTGCATGTGTTGAAAACTACACCTTCTTATTGATAGAATGACAGAATAGTCTGAGTTGGAAGGGACCCATAAGGATCAATAAGTCCAACTTCTAAGTGTGTTGCCAGGGATTGAACCCACAACCTTGACGTTCTTTGCATATGCTTTAACCAATTGAGATAATCTCCTAGCAGACCATTAATTTTGTACAATGGATTAACCACAGAGTGACTCCAGAAAAAGGATACATATGTGCTAATACTACATGTCATGCTATCATAGGTTGAAGGCTGTTGAAGAAAAACAAGGGATTTTAAAAGATGCTTCCAGAAGTACAAGCACAAGATAATAGCAGAAGCCTTGAAAATGCAAGTGTGGAATAGGGCCCTAGGGTTACAAGCACAAAGCATTAATAATGTTATTCACTACAGGAATTCAACCTTGTGTGCTGGTATTAAGAATAACAGAGGAAGCAAAGAACCAGTATCTGACATACATAAAACATCAAACACCATCAAATTTAGATATAAGATATGCTGGCTAATGAAAGAGGAACAAGTAAACTGTTAACAAAGACAGTAGAGTAGCTTCAAGTGTGCCCAAAGCACCGGGTAAGCCCCACCATCAACATCATCCACCTTCCTGCAAATAACTGGAGATGCTGGCAGCTTCCATAATAAATGCATAGAAAATAAAAGTAGTAGAAACAGGAAAGATGTCTAGGTCGCTTTCAGCTGTCTTATCATAGGGAATGAGCTGCAATACCATTTGTACTTTAAGTGTGAGTATGTCTGTACCTAGACTACATGATAATATAAGTCCCATGTATGTGAGAGTTTGTGTGCATTTGGGTGAACAGTACAATAAGGAGGTGCTAGGAAAAAACAGATTGAAGAGAGGGTGTGAGAGGTAGTGCACAAAAGTCTTTCCCAAATGGATAAACTCAGAGGATTAGTGGTCCAGTTGAATACAAAATAAATGATAAATTCAGAATACCAAGTGTCAGCCCAAGACCACCAGGGCACACTGGAATCAGCAATGAACAAGTTGAACCCCACCCAGGACAGCTGTATCTGTTGTACACACACAGACACAGACTGCAGGATTACACATACAGGTCACTCTCTTAGAAGCCAAAGACACAGTAGTAAAGCCTTCTCCTTCTGCACAAAGGGCTGTCCTGACAGCTGGGCATGAGTTAGTGCATGAGGGTTTGAGAAAGCTGCTTAAGTAACCAAACACACCCTGTGAAAAATTATCTGCTTTAATAACAACAGCTTCATTCTCTTAATGATAATATCTTGAATAGCAAAAGGGTTCCTTAAAATATTGTTTTCGAGAAATGCTTCCTTCAACTTGTTCCTGTCAGGGAAAAGGGAATTAACAACATCATAACTCTGTGATTAGACTGCTAATTTTTCAATTAGAGTAACTGCAATTCTTTTCATCTCTGTACGTGTTTTGCTAGCTTGCATAAGTTGCACAAGGTATCTTGTCTCACCACCCTTGAGGTTTGGTAGTGATTTGGATGGAGCAGATGAGATTGAGCATTTCCCACCTGTGCAAGGCACAGTTTTGAAAAAATTGTTGAAAAAAAAAGGTTTTTTAGAAAAAAAAGTTTTGAAGCACTGTCTTGCTAGTTTGCTTAGATGCAACACAAGGAGGTCTGGTACAGCCTCACTTTAGCAGATGAGTTACACTTCAAACTTCTCCAGGTTAACAGTGTGAAATCCCTCATGGACCCTTTTGAGGATATGCTGGATGTCAGGGCTCTCAGTGCTTCTGGGCAAGCCTGCTGTTAGCAAGAGCGCTTTAGCAATATTTTGGCAAACACGACATCATTTGTTTCACAACAACATTTTCTCTGTGTTTCCCCAGGTATAACTGTATCCAAAACACTTTAACACAGTGTGAACACCCCAGTCATCCAAGTCTGACAGAAAGAAATAAACAACCATCCCTTGGTACCATGGTAACCTGCTAATTGTAGCATGTACTCTAAGAAAAATTGTCCTCAAACCCAAAGGGCTACAGCTTCAGGTTCAAATTCATTCTCACTGCCACCACTTTGAGCAAAGAAAATTCTTTCCAGGAGAGGATACAAGACACTTTCCAACACCCCTCACTCAGAGACTGCAGATGCCCCAGGTTAACAGATCCTGTCATTACCTCCTGCCTCTGATACAACCAACCAGCTCCCCCTGCTCTCATCAAAACACCAAAATTCAGTGATAATGCTCATACATGACCGGCAGCTACTACGTGCATATCTCCACTGACAGCTGCCTCCTCATTTTGATTTTCTGATTTCCTAAGAGTTTCCTTTTCCTCTAATTTTCCTCTTTTATTACTGTTGTCTGTTCTCAGCTAAACAAAACTTGTTAAAAGTACTTTTAAGTTTTCGATGACTTTTTCAGTTTAGTTTATTAAAATATTTTCATTTCCAAAACTGTAAAAAAGTAAGGGATTTTGAGAGTTTAAATGTTTTGGACAAGTTTTGTTTAATTGGAAAATAAATTTTCATTTAAAAGTAGTGGATCTGGCAGGAGGAAAGTAAACCAAATGTGATTTGGTTCTGGCAGCACACATTCTATAAAGTTCTTCCTGTGTTTGGACTCTGCTATTACTATTATTTTAAAATAAGAATCACATTTTCAATAGATATCCCCTTTCCCAAACTGCTGCAACCTGTGTCTGGACACTAGTAGTGTTGGGAAACTATATTTTTGGAGTAGGGATCCAAAGAATATTAAGGAAGAGTTGTGTTAAATTTTCAGAAGGCCATACAGCTGCCACCCACATGCCAATGACAGATAGTGGCACATCTTTCGTGTTTTGGAGTTATCTCACTAAATGATCACAACATACTCTCAAATATGTTTTTCAAGATTCAAAAAGCTATCTGGCCTCTGGATTTAACAATCCATTTTATCAATCAGAAAAGAGTATTTTGAAAAAAGAAAAACAATGCTGTCATAGATTTCAACACAGGCAAATTACAACCTGAGTCTTTATCTACTCACATATAACCAGACTGAGAGCTTCTAGTTAATCTGCCACCATTCTTTTTCTACTGTCATTTCAGCAGAAAGCAGTGAAAGTCTTGTAATGTCAGCTAGCCCATATTGCTCAGCTCCTTTCCATAAAGAAGAGAACAGAGTTCTCATTGACGGCACATTAGGGACAGAGTAGTTTGGAAATATCATCTGCTAAATTTTCAGCTTTTAAACAAAGCACACATAAAGGAAGGCAGTTAATATCTTAATCTCTAAGAAGTAGATTATTTCATCTTGTATTATCAGCAATAGGCTTCCCATCAGAAGCTGCACTCTTTACAGTCATCTGTGCCAGGCATTTAATGAATAATCAATACAAGCTCATCTACAAGCATTCTTACCTGTCCCCTACTAATAAAACTCAGAGGGCTGATAATTCAGATGCCTCCTTCTGCAGACTGCTGCCTGTAGTATGTAGAGCACAGTTGGAAGATAAATAAAAAATGAACATGAAAAAGCAACAACAAAATGTCTGTGATAAAACTGAAGAAGAGGTCATATTTTCCCCTTCTCAGCAAGGATTTTCAGAGGTCCTTTTAATGAGCTATTTTCTGAGTAGGTCTGTGTGGGCCCAGAAGAATGCTGGCTACAAAGAGTAATTATTCTGGCACTCAGCTACTAGCAAACAATAGGATAAGGCTGAATGGCTGTTGGCTTCTTCTGCACGTTCACAGGAGGGCACGATAATAAACTTAGAATCTTGTTTTCTTCTCTGTGCTAATCATTAAAAGCAGCTGTCTTTAAACATTCAGCTTGAGCTTTCCCAGATATCAAGAACACTGCATGTTTAACAGTGCTAGGGTCTTTTTCATATGACTTTATCTGTTGGGAAAAATAGCTACACCTGTTCCAATTAAATAACTTTATTTTAACTTATTAAATAATTTTACATTATAGATATACAAACTTGACTTTGTCTCATTAAAAAAAAATGTTAGTTTTCCACTTTGGCATAATAGTTCACTAAATACAGTCATGTACCATTCTTCAGATGTTTTAGAGTGTAGGAGAAAGAATAGAAGAACTGTAGGAGAACAGCAGACTGTACATTTTGCACCAAGAACAAGCATAATTTCTTTAGCCAACAAATCTGGGCAGTGAGAAAACACTTTATGACCGACTATGCTACTAATGTCAGGCTTCTGAAGAAGAGTCTTCCAAATTTAAGCAAAACCTTGTCAGTGTTATAAAGAATACTTTGGAGTTTCAGTTGAAAATGTGTAAATAACACTGTTTCCACAGATGCTACAAACTAACTAAAAGTATCAGAGGATCAAAGAATTAGAAAAAAGGGGAGGGGACCTAATTGAAATGAACAAAAATTTACAAGCTGTATGCTGACAATTTCTTCGGAAGTTCCCAATATTAGAATACAGGTGACAATGCAATGGAAAACACTTCTGCATGTAGCAAGAAACAACATCAATTCAGTGCTTAATTCCTATGTATTTGTACTGTCATATTGTGTCTTCATTCAAGAAAATTGGAGGAAGGCATGAATGTAATAATCATAGCTTTAGATTAAAGAAGCAATTGAATCCATTTACTGACAGAATTACAATATATGAGATTTTATAAATATTTTATCACCCTAAAGTGGTTCAAAGCCTGTATTTTTTATAATATCACAAAATAAACTCAGTACAATCAAGGTTACCTCTGGCAGTAATTCCAGTGTATTTCATGCAGATTCTTAAACCACCCTCATCACCAGCGAGAAGTCACTACCCTCAAGTTGTGCATTAAGTGACACTCCTGACATACATTACATGGGATGTATTCTGTCTCTGCTCCTGTAAAGGATTTTAGCATTTTGATGAAGTTAGGAGCATTCATAAGTCAAGGTTCTCTTGTGCTGTGTTTTCTATTAGCAAAAGACACATGCCCTCTTCTTCAAACTCTAGGTTTTAGAGTCCAAAATTTTAGCCAAACTTGTAGCCATTCAAAGAGACCTTTGCTCCTTTTGCTTTAGTGGGAGATCTGCAGTCTCCTAAAAGCAGAGCTGAGAGACTCAGGAAAAACATAGCTTGCTTACTGCACTGCTCTAAAATGCCTGGAATGAGGAGAATCCTGCAAGATTTCAGAAGAAATGGTGATTTATTTTTTTTTTTATCCCTTTGGACCATTTTTTCTTAAAGTTACTTGAAATAAGTCAAATTTTACCTGAGAATTGAGAGTAAATGAGTATGATTCTGAGTTTCTGAACTTGGTCTTAGCTTTGAAAAGGGAAGAAATATATCTTGGATGAAGATTGAAATTCAAATTCAAATTAAGTAAAATAGGAGATTAATATAAAGTTTTTAAAAAATGAAAGCATTTCAGTTATCAGTTTGTTAGTTTGAGATATCAGTAATAGTTTTAATTTTCAAGAGCAGGGATCATTAAACCAGACATCAAATACATATCCTTCATTTAAATTCAACAGAAAAGACCCTATAACTCATGCATTACTTTTTCATCCAATGTTTTGACAAGTTAGAAGATTTACAGATAATAAACAGATTTGGACTTAATAAAATTCTTGTTTTGCATCAGAAAATGACTCTTGCAAGTATTCTTTATCCCAAAGATTATATGTCCTGTGAACAGTATTAAGAAGTGACAAGCATTTTTAATAAAGCTCTCCTATCTGCCTACACAAGGCACCATGCAATCTGTGAAAGGTTCATAATCAATGTCTTCTGAACAGCTTAATTAGTTTGCATAAGACAGAAGATAAAGATAAAATTAAAACCCCTAAAACTCTAGGTCATATATCAAGACCATCCTAACAGCAATGTATTGGCAAATTTTAATTATGGACACTTTTCACTAAATCTTTGGATTATTTTTAAATATTCTTAACTCAGTTTTTACCAAAAAAGGCACTGTTGTACTATTTATGTCAAATTCTTTTTCATAGTGTTAGACTTTATGTTCCTATTGACCACAGCTTTTACTTCAGCAAAGAAGTGATGAGGAGCTCAGTCTTGCCATGGCTATCCAGGTGAGGTTTTGATTATAGCAGAGACTACAGGTCAAGGGGAGAGCTCAGGTGCCAAAGAAAAGCAAAAGGCAGATATATCCACAGGCCCAATCCTCCTCCCTAAAACATCCATTCTCTGACTCTTAAAGCAAATATAATCAGTGACATGTGTTCTCCCAAAAAGTTGTTCCCTCATGCAGTATTTGTCTCACAGCTCATCTCTGGCTTTGCATCTGCCCTACCTGTTAGGTCTTGTTTGTTAACTAGCCAGAAATTGGCATGGAGAAAAGAATTTAAAAGTTAAGGAAACGAATGAACTTATTTTTGGAAGTAACTTAAAAGCCCTCTTGTACCAAGAAATTGCTTTTTCTCTGCTTTCCAAGAAAGATTCTTTTAGAAAATTACCAAATATACTAGTAGATGATGAAATTCCATTAATTAAAAGGGTGCCTTTAATTTCAGTAGAAGTCAGATGCTGACTGTTTTGTTGCACATTGCAAAATTGTTTTGTTGTATGTTGCCTCAACAGACTCTATATTGCCATTGTACATAGGAAATCCCATCTCCTTTGCAGTTCTGCAGTGGATCAGGAATATTTCATTTAAGTATTTTCTTCCACATTAAAAAAGTTATTTTGCTTGAACAAAACCTCTTAACAGAACATATTTGGCTTTATTCATTTGATCTGGATGGTGCCTTGAATCAAGGAGGGAATGATTAGTGGAAGTACCAGAATGGAGAAACAGAGCTGCTTTTGAATATGTCTCTCTTTTAATGACAGGAAGGAAACTCACCCCACGTTTCCTACAGTGCTGATGAATGACCCAGCTACAAGACTGTTTTCAGATGTCTCTTTCTCAGATGTGTTTTTCAGCAGAAGCTTTGAAAGAGGTCTTTTACCATTAGCATCAGAAAACAGATTGCCAAAGGTTGAAACCTTCCTTCTGATAAAGTCTTTGCCTAGTTAGAATTGTTAGACAGAGTTTTTGAATGTTATACTGGAGTTATAACCTTCCAGAGAAGGGGAAGTATCTGACTCAAAAAATCCTGACACTGAGGCCTTGGAAGAAGCATTTGAGGAGCAAGAAAGGAGTTTTTGGTAACTGTGAGGTGACAGGTTTTGTTCTGCAGCACTCACTGGAACCTGCCTTTTGCCTGCAAGCAGTCAAAAGCCACTGCAGCACCTGATGGTCACAAACAAGCCAGAAGGTTGCAGGCGAAGGATCTGCACATCTGATCTGTCAGATGCCTTTATTCTTCTTCCAAAACAATGCATATGAAAAACACACGTGGTCACAGATTTGAAGCAATTGGCAGACACTTTTGTTTGGCTCCTCACTAATGCTAAATAAACACAAGATTTAAGGCTGTATGGACCTACAGCTGTTCTTGGCAAAATTCAACAGCAAAAAAGGTTTATAGAGAGTGATTTGTGCTACAAAATCAGGTCTGCTTAAGAACTCCTTGTCTGCTACATAGGACACAAACTATTTCTTAGTCATTGCATTTTCACTCCAATTTACTAGAACCTCAAACATTCAATACAGCATTCAGGATTAAGAGGCTTTGGCAGGGTTTCTGTAGAAAGTGCATGTCTTTGTGCGTGTGTGTGTTCATAAAATGAAAGACAGGAGAATGTTATGTGGGTGGAGGTGAAGTGTCAAGAATTTGAGATTTGCTTTTGCAAATAGCTCGGTCAGCAGATTATATACTTGTCCTATTACAATACACTAGGCCTTGCCCACATGGAAAGAGTTTTTAATGGAAATTTTTTTAATGAAAAAATTTAGACTTGAGTAAGATTTTATGATGTTTTTGAGATTGCGTCAAAATAAAAAATAAAATACGCTTTCATACATTTGTACCTGCTACTTAAAAATATACTGCATTGCATGAAGACTAATGAAAGAAACAGTTCCATAAGAATTATTCTATATCACTTCAGAAGACCAAACTCTAAATTATCAGCTTGTTTCAACCCTAATTACCCATGCGGCACACTTCAGAAGTTATTTTCTCATCCAAACTCAGCTTATCTCTCTTGAAGCATGTGCACCTGATTGCAAGACTATTTTTAAAGGTTATTATCTGCCAGTGGAGGTACAGACAGTGAACCAATCATGTAGGGACTGCTGGACATCCACAACTGCAAAATAAAAAAAAAATTACTGTGGTGCAAATGGATTTATTTAAATGCCTACCATTACTTCTTCCTTGGGTAGCATGAGAATTTATCTCTGCTAACAGGGGATAACTCATTTGAATGTGTTAGTCAAGCATTTGCAGTCATGTGGCCTTTCACACCTGGTAAAACAAGCCTGAAAGATCATGAAAAAGTCTTTTGCAGCATTTCTTAGTCAGCAACATTGAATTCTGCATCACTTCTAAGATAAATATCTTCTTTTTTTGTTTCCTTTTTATTTTTTTGCTTTGCTGTTTTTTACCACTTTAAAACACCTGGTACACAAATACACAGGTAGAAAGTATATTATACACTGCATCCATCATGGCAACTGATCAGTAAGATAAACCCTCTGGTAAAGCTTCATGTTTCTTCTCTGTTCAGATTGACCACACATTTTTCCAGGAATTGTAAAAATGCACTCACAAAATTATCAAACACAACTTCTGAGAGCCTAATGAGATCTAGTTCAATGCAAAGGCCTTCTCATTATTATTAATATTATAAAATTACAATATAATTATTGAAAAATGAAATCCAAAATAAAAAGGAGGCATGATATCTTCGAAGAATATGCAAAGAATGTCATTTACTCCTGTAGCAGCAAAGGAAGGTGCACAAAAAAGTCACCGAGAATTGGTTTGCTGTTAGGTTTTGACATCAAATGTAAGAAATTTTCAATCAATTAAATTGTGTTCAGAATGCAGAGAACCATTTAAAGCTTCTTGAAATTTTCTGAGGAAAACTGAATCATTGGGGGGGAGAAAAAAGCCCATAATAAGAATATTTAAGGGAAAAAAAATACTAGGTTAGTATAAGGTAACAAAGAGGGATTCATTTAACAAATACATAGAAATTCCACAAAAAAAAAAATCCATATAAACAATTAATACTTAGGGCAATGCAGAAGCAACTAAGGATTAGCTGTTGATCAGGACATGGGAATGGAAAGGACAATTTAGGTCCCCTGCTCTGGCCCAGTGAATATTCAATTAGTTAAACAACAAGAAAGACTTTCATTAGGAGAAACTCACTGACATACTCTGTGCCTAATGATGAGGTATTGTAATTGCCTTGCAAGTGGAGAGATGTGAGTTCGGCTCATAATGCTGGCCCCTTTCTCACAGGGTTCTCTAGGTGTCAGCTCTCAGAAACAGCCTGAGACAGGACACTGCACAAGCTGGGACTCCGTCTGATCCAGTGTGGCAGTTTTTATAGCCTCATTCTCGTAAGAAACTGATACCTAGTTCAGAGGCCTAAATTTGGAAAGAGACACAGCTGAGAATGCCGAGCAAGGCAAGCTGCTCCCCCGTGGCTCCATGTCAGGTCCTTACCGCTTCCAAGGGCCAGGGATTGGGCTCTTTCCTACAGCCAGCTTTTCCTGAAGGCTCCCCGAGGCAGCTTCACGACTCTGGGATCGTAACTTTCTTGGGTGATTACTACAGATAGATCCAAGTTATCCCTCCTTAAGCTCCAGAGCTCGGGAGACCTGAGCCAGTCTGGGTCACCAACCACGCAAATACAGGCTAATCGTGTAATACGTCACCTAATTTAATAAGCAGAGCACAACTCTGTGCTAACTGAATGACTCATCCTCCACACCAAAGTGGCTCCCATCATGATGGACACAGCATGATGGTGCCTTCTTTCCTTTAAACATGGCCCTGCAAGCTTTAGAGGGGATGTGCCTGTGTGCATGGACAAAACACTGCACAGCACCTGCAGACGGGTCCTGCAAAGGCAATACAGGACTAAGAGCCATTGTGGTCCCACCTCTCATGACTCACAGGCTCCAGCCAGCACCTCTCAGTTCTCACAAAAGATCTTTTTTGCCCAAATGTGCACTGCTGAGCCCTAGACAAAACCCCACAGTTTCTGTACCCTTCCATAGTACCTATGTGGTGAAAATAAAAGTCTATGGCCAAATCAACCCCAGTGAGATCTAGAGTGCTAAGTCATCATGAATTTGTGCAAGTAAAAGCCTCACAGCTCAGGTTCCCACCATCCATTCAGAGTCCGTGCCAGTCATATCACCCTAAAATTCCTGTATTTTGGAGGGTTATGCAATTCACAGCACGTTGTTTTCCAGACTACCTCCTCTAGATCAGCCTAGTATTTTGACACCAGTCATTCACATTCAGAAGTTAGCAATCTCTAATCAAGTTTAAATTGCAATAAAATGATTAGCACATCTTAAAGATCCATCAGTCATTACGTAAGTAATAGTAAAATTCCATTTTTAACAGAAAAAATATGTTGTTCCAGATATCTAATTTTGATGGAAATCACAAAAATGGATTTGTGTCCTGAAAAAAAAAACCAAACCTTTGAATTACATTGGATCTGTTCACTACTTGAATTGCTGGCAATGAAATGAATTGTATGACAACTCCTCATACGAAAATGTTACCTATAAGCATTTCATATCCAAACCAATAAGTGCTATCTTTGTCACTAGGGGGGAAAAAAGGCACAAAAATAACTACTGCCTTCTGAAGGAGATATTAAGGGCAATGCTAACAAGTAAACTAAAGCAACATATAATAATCTTACTCCTGCCAAGGAAATCATGACAAAATCAATATGACATATATGTCAATACATGCCAATGTTATTTTAACATCAAATCAGAGTCCTAGGTCAATGTTTTGTGTAGCTGGTGATGAAAGTGACAGTGGTAATAGCAGTATTACTTATCGAGATGTGTTATGTCAGCTTCCTTCTGTTGCTGTCAACACTGAAAACGTATAGTGATAATGCACTACATATGCTACCCACCTCTCTCTGCCAGCATCAACCTAACTTATGCCAAATTTTTCTAGAAACACTAATCAACATGCCCTGCTACAGAGAGCTGAGAGGCTGAGGCTGTCTAATTTAAAATGCTGATGAATAAGTAATAAACTTTGGAGAATTACAAGCAAACTAAGGCTCTGCCAATGTAGATATTATAAAAGGCTAATGGTGATTGAAGTTGGACATTCTAGTAGCTTTTATATTATGAAAATACCTAATTTTTTTAGTACCACATATACCATCTAGTAATACAATAATGGCAGTATAATAGAAATGTTTGATTATCTAGAGAAGACCTTGAAATCATTTTACAGGTTTCTCCCAGTGAAGATTTCATTAAAGACTGCAGCACACACATATACAAGGGATACGTTGCATTTTCCACTGTCAATAAAGGAGACAAAATAACCTTTCGAAGCATCATTTTAGCCTAACTACTGTTTTCCAGCTGTGACAGCCTTCATAAAATAAAAATACCCCTTGGAAACCCTCATATGCATGACAGCAGCTTTTGTGGGCCCAAGTATCAACTGCAGGAAAGACTAATCCCTAAATCTCCAGCAACTTGGAGCTAGTCCTTTGTAGCTCACTCCCACTTGCACAGGCTCTGGCAAATACTGCCTGCAGTGTGGTAGCAGGTGCTCAGGTCACAGCCACTGACCAGCGTGTCCATGGCTCACTGAGACCAAAGGGGGACAATGTACTGTTGTATATACCCAAACCAATTGAGTGCTGAGGTGGGGAGAGGTGGGATGGAAATTCTGGGACCAGAGGGGCCCCTGAGTTTTTCACTGTTGATTTCAGTGAAGAAACTGAAAAAATTGTCAAATTTTGTCCAGAGTAATTTAATGAAAATGTTTAAGTGAGGTCAAACATGCTGCTCTTACTTTCTCTAATGAGAAAAGAAAGCACAGGGTGGACTTGGTTTATATTCTGTATGGGAAACCTAGTCTAATTCTGTGCTAGATCCTCCCAAAACATGAGACAGAAGACCACACCATTAACAAGGCTAAATATTATTACTATGCAAAATTCAGAACTAAACGTAAAACATATATTATATCTTACTCCTTATGAGTCTCCAGAATAACAATCTTTGTGTTATTATTCTTTTTGGCTTGAATATTCATCTCATTAGCAAGACACATGATTGGGATCAAAATATTTGAAGAATCACTTGCAAAAATTACTTCACAAAGTCGATTCTTTAAAGAGTTTAAATGCTGTCAACTTGGAGGATATTTCTTCTTTGCTGTTCAGATTCAGGAGCAGTATATCTTTTATGACTGGATGTGCACCATAAACATTATAGATGGTCAGAAGAAATGTATTAGTTTGTTAGATTTTAAAATGGCTTCTAAACAACTAAAAAAATCTTATTGTTTCTATGAATAAATTACATCAGTAATCTTTGTAGTAAACACCATCTGACACAGAAGCTTTTACATTTACAGTGATTAGCATGAGGTTAATCTCCATCAGTCAACTGCAACTGTAATAAAATACACTGCGAGCCCTTGAGCTTATGGTGTGGAATTCTACAAAACCAATCACATTTCTCTGTGTGTTATGGAAGTGAAGTTTTTTTATGACAGCCAGCCAAGTTCATCTCTAGTGACAGAGAAAACCAATGGTATAAAGACAACAGCCTCAGGGATCTGTCTATCCATTATCTTCAAAAAGAATCAATTTCATGCTTATATAAACATCACTGCACCTTGTCAAATCCTAATTCTCTAAAAGCATTCCCAAAAAACATACTTGATCCATGCAGTAAGTACTGCAGTGAAACACCATTTTAAATTAAATCAAATAGCTTTAAAATTGACAAGGACACGACACTGAGGAAAGGAAAAGCTAATGATACCATATTCTTTAATACAGTCCCCACAACTTGCAGGCAAATCCTAAACTATACCTCAAACGTGACAAAGAAAGTAGCAAATAGTTTTCTAATTACCAAAATTACCACAATATTTGTTCCTTTGGGGTGGAGAATCTCTTTAAAAACCCAAAGCTTTGTTCATTAACACAGGTCTTGGTTAAACCTGAGATCACCTAGTGATCAACTTCAGACTTTTTATCATCTGTACTATTTGTTGATGCATAATTCTATACAGAACACTACATACCATGTAGCACCATTCCTGCAGAACACTGCTGCAGAGCAGTACTTCATATTAAAAAAAACATTGCAGGTCTCTTCTTTTTCTTTAAAGCTGTCTAAATATGTTGGTAATAGTAAACAAAACAAAAAAAATCTGACACCACTGTGCCTATGAGAAAGCATTACAATAATGATGGAGCAAACTTTATGAAGAGCTAAAATTGTGCAATAGTAAAGAATGAATCCTGCAGCTTCAGGAAAGCATAAAAAACCTGAAGTATCTGAGAAAGAGTTCATTAAAGAGGTAAAACTCATCTGAAGGTGTATTAAGGGACTGTGGGTTTTCTCTTCAGCGAATGTCAATTTCCAGCACTCCTTCTATCTCCCTGTGCCTTCACTGGTCCACATTACACAACCAGTGGGGGAAAAAAAACAGCAAGAAGATATTTCAGCTGGGGATCAGGAAACATTTTCCAGTGCCATCTACCACTCTAAAATAACCCCTCAGGACAGTAATGCAAATTCTGTGCCAAACTTCAGCCATCAGGCTTTTAGTAGCACAGGAAAATAGGTAAGGCTCAAAAAAGTATTTCCTATATAGAATATTATCATGAATCTATAGTAAGGACTATTTTTTACAATGTTTTCCATTTGCATATAATCCATTTCTAAATACCTTCCTAAATATTGTTTAGCATCCAATTCGCATCCTCCATAAACTACTTATAAGTTGTTTGATTTAATAAGTATTTGAAAAGCGCAAATATTCTTCCTAGTACACTAGGAAGAGGCTGGCAATATAGGGATAGTTACACTACCAAACAAGTGCAGGTGTGTAATACAGGCAGTTGTTTTACCTTTTCAAACCAGCTTTCTGGATAAAGTCTGCCTGAAGAAACTTAAACACATGTATTCCCCAACCACCAGGCAAGTGGCCATTCTTGCAAGAGGTAATGCTCATTCCCTCTTCTATTACACTGCTTTATATTCAGAAAATATTCAGTATTTATGATTGCTAATTTCCCACCAATAGTTAGGGGATGCTATTAATAGAGGGTGAGATTTGGGGGCTGGAATGCATCTTAAGGTTGATTTAAAGAAATTATTCAAAGACTGGGTCTCCAGGATGCTGGAGGCACACACATTCCCCTGCCCCACTCCAGTAGAACGCTCTTCAAAAGAGGACAATGATTTTTCTTTTCCCTTTCCCTTTGTATTAAACAGAAATTACCACCCCATGGATCTCTGTTCTGTGAGAGGGGCTCAGATCAAATCCATAGGATCAAAGGACTCATCAAAATAACTTCTGCTTTCTGCATTTATGATAGAGGTATGGTTTCACTCTGGCACCAAAATACTCAGAGTATACTGTAAAATGAGGCCATTGAAGCTGAAATGGATGTGCTTGGGAAATTTTCATATAAGAAAATCTTGAAAGCCCATGACTTGAAGGGAACTAAAAATCCCTTTTCCAGAATTTCAACTGAGATATTTGAATTATGTCTGAATCTTACTCTGGGTGGAAAAAGCTTTTCATCTCAGGTCCTGGAAAAGGAGACTTCTTCCTTGCCCTGCACTGTAGTAAGCTAGCTGGCAAATATAGTCAGTAAGAGCCATTTAATTTTTTTGTCTTCTGTCATCTCCCAGTGAAGAATTGTGGTATAAATCTGGAAAATAAGTAGGAAGAGACCAGATTTGTTTTGGACTAAAAGGACTAAAGTGCCAGAATATTGCACTGTCTCTTGGACTAATCTACAGGCCAGAATATTGGACTGCTCTCTCAGTGCTGATATGTAACCTTCTCTCTTAAGATTTACAGTATCTTTAGAACAGTGGGCTCGGTGGTGGGAAGGGAGGCAAAACCTAAGATGTCCTTCCAAGACACCCCTCTGGGTCTGTATAATAAAAAAACATGGACATCTTTTTACAAATGCAGGGTGGGGGCCCACAACAAAAAGAAGGCAGCCAGCTCCATGGT
>JANPWX010000307.1:370379-496882 GCA_024734555.1 Trochalopteron elliotii
TGTTATCTATTAGAAACCTCTCTGTGCCTTGTTAACACCTTAAGGTGTAATTCTCACTGCGCCAAAGACTTGGCAGCTGAATTTCCACCTGCGCCACTGAGGCCTTACAGGCCCTTATCTGAGGCCCAGGCTAGGTGATTCACTCACAGTCCAAATATTCACATCTTCAAAAACTCTGCTACACCCCGGGGAAGAAGAAAACCTGAGCTTAATGCCCTGGGAAACCTCTTTTTAAGTATAGTAAACAATAGGCTTACTCTCATGTTCCCTCAGTTCAAGTATGCAAATCATTGCTAGAAGGTTCCTAGATCTTTGTGTTATCATGGGTTGATTTTTTGGCAGAAATTTTAATATTCCTAATTGTTCTCCCCTATGGGACCCTTTCCTCAGACCCCTCCTTAACTCCTCCCCACACCCAGATGTATAACTATCCCTGTCAGACCCTGGACCGTGCCTTTTGCCCCTTGTTACTGCCTTTTTCCAGTTAGATGCAAATATAGTTTATGCCTTCTTGTTTGTTATTTTGGCATTATTAAAATTCCATTTCTGGACTATTGGATCAAGGCTGCCCTTCTCTATCAAGTCGCCTGAGGAAACTCAAAGGGGTCCGATCATCTGGGCTCGGATCCCCAGGAGTTTCAACTGGAGGTACAGAATCTTCTAGAAAGCCTGGAATAATTCCACATCAAACATCAGTAAAACAGATTTTTTTTTTTTGGTAGTAAATTCTGATCAAAGCAGACTGAGGTTAACAGTTTTATATATCCTTATTTCCTATTTCCAGTTCATACTACTTAACTTCAAGGCAATTGCTCAGTTAAGCCAGCTTGATTTGCAGAGGCTGTAATCCAATGAGCAATACCTGAGAAAAGAGCAGCACCCTTTCCAGCTCTCCTCCAGCCCAGCTCCTTGTCTGCAAATGATGTCCTTTGTCTCCTCAGTTCAACGGTCCAGATTTTTGCTCTGCCTCAGGCAGTGTGGAATTTTTCCCTGGAGAATTAAGTTTTCTCTGTACAAAAAAGCCTAAGAAAAAATAATTTAAAAAAGCTACTGCCAATGACTTCTGATTTCAGTCCAATAAGTGCAAGCACAAAGGAAATTGGGTTAATCTGACACCAGGTGCAATGAGTCAGAGTATCTGGTTCAGTCATACAGGTACTAAGTGGTAGCTACAGGCTACAGGCTACGGTACCTGCTATGGGCACCATGGTATCAGTATCTTTAATAAATCTCATGGATTTAATTTCTGTGTCACTATGTGTCTGTAGCTACATACGTATCACACTTCAGCTCACCATTGCAAAAAAGAAGTTTGATTATTATCTTGTTATTGGGCACATCGGTCTTGGTGATGCAGCACAGCTTGGCTATGTATATTAATAAGGTTTATCAGGTGAGATATAACCCTCTTTCTTCCTACAAATGTCCTTTATTTGTAGATGGAGCATCCTTTGTAAAGTTACTCTTGTTTAAATGAGAAAAGCTGTTCTGTCGGTAAAGATTTTATATTGCAAGGCATTGTTTTTCCTAGAACTGAAATTTTCTGCATTATGATTTTCTAACAGAAATGGAAGACTAGGTGAGAACAATCAACTGGTTCATCTGTTGTTATAATTTCAGTTAATTCTTGCAAGATTTTTGCAGAGTTCCTGCATAATTTTACTGCTTTAATTCATACTCAGAGTATTTACACTCTAAAATTAAACAAAATTCAAGCAACGTAAGTGGGATATTTCCACATATTTCTGTCTTGCACTTTCATTACAAAGGCACAGAAAAGTTCTCTGCAGTCTAAGTGAAGCTTTCATTAATTATTTGAAGGCAGATACACTGACTGCATCTGCAATGATCAGTGAATACATACTAGTTAAATAATCTCCTTTTGACAAATTAATACTGGGTGAAAAGCATTTATTAAGTACATGTAAATGATCCTATGAGGAGATTTTTTTCTCCACATTTCTTAATTCTATTTTCCCAAAACACAATAGAGTTGCCAAGGAAAATACAGGTAAACCTACAGCCATTTTTTTTCTGCAGATGTAATTGCCCTCTCCCAGGGCATGTGATGTCCCTTCAAAATTTTTTTCTTTCCTGACAAGTAACTACTAAATCAGAGACCATCCTGAATTCACAAACACAGCAGGGAGTGTAACTTTCCAGGACTCTTCTCTTTGATGATTCAATAAAGGCATCTACAAGCCTTGTGGATCAATCCCACTGCAGTGGTGATGACTAAATGGCAACATTCCTTAAGAGGAAAGAGTTATGGTTATTACAACCTGGAAACTGCTGTACTTAAATTCACATAATTAATAGTACAAACTGAATGCTCTTCTGACCATTTAATCCTTTATCATTCAAGAGAGAAACATGAGAAGAGCCTTGTTAGCTTGCCCAATGTACCAGAAAGAATATATAGGGTGTAGTAGAATATTAAAAGAGGTTGTGGGGAAAAAATAGCATCAGAAAACATCAAGAAAAGACAAGAGTGTGTAAGATAATAAATGCCTGACATACTTAACATGCTGAAAATACTCTTTCAGACTGGAATCCCCTCTGCTATCAATCAAAAACAGTGGTTCTTAATATAGCCTAACACTTTCCACAGGAGCAGGAATGCCAACAGCTGTTTCTTGGGACTATGCCCAGATTTCAGTCTACATTTTCCCTGCCTTTTCACTTGCATATCTTGAAATTCACATCTAAAGTTTTGGTGTGCCTGCTGATACCTCTGTTCCACATCAAATATAACTCTGAGCAATGAATTAAAAGAATTGACAGACGAAAAATAGCATTGTAATAATATGAAAAGCCGAAGTTTCTGCAAACTTAAAGGGACTTCTCCTGTACAGACAGTTAAGGAAACGTAAGTATTTACCAAATCTACATGTGAGCTTGTTGAAGGCTCCATTATGGCGTAAGGAAAGAGAATAGACACTTCTTAGAGTGAAGATAGGCATCTAAACTGCATCAAAGAATAATGCCCAAGAAGCCCCTACTTCCTTCTGCTGACTGCAACAGGAGCCTGGACAACCTCTGCAGATGTAAATGCAGCTGTCTAAATTCAGGAGAGATTAATCACAGCCTATTGATTAGCCCTGTTAGCTAAAATAAGAATTTCTAAATTTCTGATTTTAGGGAATGAAAATCACTTAGTTGAAGCAAGGTCAGACTCTGAATTAGTAGGAGAAAAATGCCTGTAACCTAGGACCTACCCACTCTCTCCTCTTCAATTATTTCTGAAGACTAACAACTAAAATATTGAAATCTTCTCTAGGTCTGAAATACCTAGAGCCTGCCTTCCACATCCAGAGTTCACAGCATAGGTCCTGAATAAACTTTAAATGGTACTCTGATACTTTCTTTACAATTTCCGTATTGAAATATCATGCTAGCACATGAATTTTTTGTGGGACTGAATGCTGGAATGCCAGAACAATCAAGAAATAGGTCTGAAGGTCTTTTTTTGTTTTTTTTGAAGAAAGCATAGTGCTAGAATACCTGAAAGCACAACTAGGAACTAAATGGCATTTGCTGTTAGTTACAGAAACTGCGTAAACAGGGTAAGTCAAATGCTAGAGGTTCTTGAAGCTTACTTAATGGCTCAGTTGAGGGTTATGTCTTTGAATAAATCTTTCTGTCATATTTTCCTATTGGAAAATGGTTAAAATCAAAATATAATTTCCAATTACCTAGTGGAATCAAACTCTATGGATTTGGCATCAGGATCAGGAAAACTTGACATCAGAAGGGCAACATCAATCGCCAGGCAGCGTGTTTGTGCCAATGTTCAGTATGGCAGCAACAGATTCCTCAGCCATCAGGGAGATCAAATTTTTGGAATGGATTTAAGATGGCAAGCTCTCAATTAAAGGTACACCACCAAGGCACTTGCAAGCTGAGGCTCACTATCTCCCAGGTGCAGAGACCAGCTCTCCTCTTCCCTTGGCCCTGTGATCATCTCTTATTCCCCAGCCCACTGAACACCATGTGCTTGTGAGGATAACATTTACCTGCCACCTTGCTTTAGTTAAAGGAGCAAAGTGGGTTTTTTTACCTTGTCTTGCTGTTTTGTGTGCTCTCTTTTCCTCCCTTTTGCTAGCTGCCAGACACAACATAGCATTAATCAAAATGTTCTGGGTGACCTTTGAAGAGACATTCTGCTGGGAGCCCTCTTTACAACCTAAATGAAACACTTACATCATCCAAGGAATGGGATCTCTTGAGGTTACAGACAATTTCACCAAAAAAAAAAAAAGTGTGGGCACACCATGAAGTCAAGCATTAAAAAAAACCACCCTGCTTCAAGAGTGTTCATTGTATAAAATCTCCTTGCCATTTCCTTCTGTACTGCAAAAGCACCTTAGCTAGTGCCCAAAGGGTCCAGTTACCACTTGCCCAAAGAGTATCTGAGGAAGGACAGCAAGTAAAATGCATTTTACCAGCCTTTTATACAGTGAATGATTTCATAAAGCAGCTTTTTCCCAGGATAATGTATATTTCTTCTTCCTTAGTGAATGACCTCCTCAAAAGCAATATTCATCTGCCCAAATGCAGAGGTGTCCAGAACAGAAATCAACATCTAAGTCACATTCTCTTTACATGCAATAAAGAGGAATTGACACTCCTGAGATGCTGTCCATCCTACTCAAAGGTAAATGTTTAATATGGGTCAGATTAATCATAGTCTCATTTTTTTAAACTGATATAAAAATAATCAGATTAGTTTCTCACTCAGATGTACATTACAGACATCTCAAAGAGGGGATATGATTCCTGTCTAAGCAACATTAGTTAGACCATTCATGCACAAGATTCCCTGTAAATATGAGCGAGTGGGTACCCAGAACAAGTCTATGACTGCTATAATTTGTATAGAAAACCAGATCTGTATAAAGCTAGGTTTCTACTACATCATGGATTCTTGGAATAATAACAAAATTGCCATGAGGCACCACATGAACTTATCATACAAACAAAAGTGGCAGTTCATAGTATACATTATTATGAAACTTGCTGCATCAGGAAGTTCCAGATGCCAAAAAGAAAAACAGATCAAAACCCAAGAAAATACATCCACAGTGTACAGATCCACTTATTTACATGAAGCTCAGGGGGAATAGGAAGACAGAGGAATACTTAAGCTTTTCACCATGCCCTTTTTTTCCATAAGTATGAACCTCAAGTAACAGTCAAGGACAGCACACTGAGCTAGGTGGAATGGACCTCCAATTCAGTCATCCATTCTTATTTTCTGACCTCATATTGCCAACAGTGTTCTTACAGCAGTGAGGCAAGCAAGGATTATAGTCCTCCCTCACTCATACCATTTTTTTTCCAGCATTAACAAATGCAGGTTAAGCCTCAGTTTTACCCCAGGAAGCATCCAAAGCACAAACAAAAAATGCAAGCCATCACCTTACCTGCTTTCACAATGTTACTTCAAAATATTTTTGCTTGGTCCAATCCTCAATTCCTGATACATTATTTCAGTAGAGATATTTACTGGAGAGTTAGTGTTGGAGCCAAACACCTACTTGATATTATCCATTCTGTCATCAACGTGACTCACCAGCAGTGGTCTCATTTTCCATCCTTTCGAGCAAAGATGAAAAATTGCTAAAAATAGCAGCAGAATTTAACTGGAGAGTGTTTTTCTGGGGAACTCAAATCTTTGCCTGTGAATAATGCTGCTAATTGAATTTTTACCTCCATCTTTTTAGGGGAGAACACAAACAGTAAGAGATAAGGTTGCTTTTTGTAACTTTTTTTTTGCTACATTGACCCTTGTCCCTTTTTTTATGGCAGTGAAACACCAAACTATGGCTCAAAACCCTCTTCTTAAACACCTTAACTATTTTCTGAAGAATCAGACTCGTGGGGTTTTCCCAAAAATATTTTGGAGCCCAGCAGTGAGCTATCATTGCAACACAAAATAAACTCTGACTTGTTTGTGATAAAAAATATTTTACATATGACATTCTTTTTCCTTTTGTCCAAACATCCCATTTTTCTTTTACTTTTAAATTAGCCATCACGCTAACTACTGTATTTCAGCAGTCACTGCTGCTATGCATTACCAAATACGAACTCCTATGCCAAGCTGAAGGAGACACATATCCCTTATATTAAATACATTTCCTACATGACTGAAAGAATTGTGTTAGGGAAGAAAAACTCATATTATGCTAAGTCAATTTCTTTTGAGCACTTTTAAATCCACTGTACAGAAAAAAAAAGTGAAAAATCCAAATAAACACAGGAATCATAAATATTTTTGCACTACTTAACTACCATTCCCTTCATCCCATTCTACTCCAGAGAAAAATGAATTACTGTTATCTTCCAGTACAATGAGCGTGAATTAGCTATTTCAAAACTAGGTAGAAATAGACATAGAGACACACACACCCCTCCACACCCTAACAGGAATATTAAAATGCTGTTAAAACCAGGAAATAGTTAAAAGTGTTTTCAAGGAAATCCTTTAAAAAAAAAGGTTCGTATGTGTCTAAGGGGTTTCCCCCAAATTTTACCTATGTTTATTGCAGTCAAGCCTTTATAGAGAGCCCATAATAACAGGCAGGAATAGGGTCTATATCAGTATGCAAGCCAGCTGTCTGAATAAACCTGCTTGCTGTGGTGGTAAGCTTTAAAAAATATTTGTAGTGTTTGAGGCCTTATTGCTGTTTTTGTCAATCAAAACAAAATGGTATACAATCAAAACTGGCTGCATTGGTAGAAAAGGAGCCACATGAAGCTGAGCACTAGCAATTAACAGTGCAAGTGCTTTTCCTAAAGGGAAATACAATCAGTGCTTAGATTCATCTCAGTATTAGCAGCCAGACACACAGTGCTTACAACAATCATTTTCATGGAGTTATCAAATTTTTCAACTGCAAACTCCAGTCTCTATGGATATTAAATCACAGAACCAATCCAAACAAAATCAGTGGAGGAGTGCTGCTAATGAAGTGTGTGCACAGATCCACACAAAGTCGTAGCCCTAAGTAATTATAAGAGAGGAACAGGTGCCAACCAGATGCCAAAAAAATAAATAATACATCAGAAATTAATAGCAGTCAGTCTGTTGTTCCTGTAAGTGACAGAAAACAACCAAAATGAAAATAAAGGAACCAAAAAACAAGCTTGTAAGAGCCCACAAACAACAAGGGCAACCGCACAATCTAATTTATGTTACCTGATATTACTTCAGGCTTCCTAATGCTGAAAAAATACAAGGTTATCCCTAGACTCAGATAAAGAACCAACCATGGGACTGCAGAGTACTGCAAAGCTGTAAAAGGACAGTTCTTGTTTTTATGCCCAAAACTCTTGCCAGACTGGAGCACAGCAGCTGCCTCACATGCCTGGAGTGCAGCAAGCAGGAATGCCACAAACCCTGTAAACACTTCAGAAAATACAGAAGAACAAGAGGTCAACCAAAAATGTGACACATTGCCTAGTGCTGTCAAGTGAGAAGGCAGCCACTTCACCGAAAGAGTAGCAGCAAAGGAGGATTGTCTGCAATACTGGAGAGATATTAACCATTGAAATGATAATAGAAAAATAAATCAAGCAAAGAGATGAAGCATTCTCACTTGAAGATACAATGCAAAGTATCACTCCCAGCTTTCTGAGTAGAAATATATCTTCTAGTTATACAGCAGTCTCAGGATATAAAAGTCTTCTGTATACCTATCTGCATCTATTTCTATAGATCAGCACAAAAACAATTGGTTAAGACTGAGTTACAAGTGCAGTCAAGTACTTTTATATAAAGCGCCGGAGGGAAAGGAGGCAAGCCTTGTTTACGGTTCAGTTAGGCTCGGGTATGGAAATCAATGGCAAAACCTGTTTGTACAGAAGGAAAAGAGTTTTCCCCAGTATCAGCATCAACTCACATGGAAAGCTGTGCTGAGGAAGCCAGCAAGAAAAATGCAACAGCAACAAGGTTTTAGTCTCCTTACTGAAATCCCTTATCCTGTAATATGTGAAAAAAGCACAACTAAACTTTTTCATGGAAGAGGCTAATAAGTGTCTAGTGGGGAAATAACAGATGTTGGGAGAGTCACTTCACCAATGCGAAGGGTTGCTATAAATATATTAGCAGAGGGAGTTTCTGCTGTTGAGCCATACTTGAAAGATATTTACAGGTGTTGTCCCAAGTAATCTGTGAATTCTACACAATTATTTACCAAAAGTGTGAGGAAACTTAATAGTAGGTACAAATGATAGAATTATTACATTGACAAATAAAATACAGCAATTCACACATCAATTATTAAAAGATAAGCTTGCTGAAAATTCAGCTACTCACATCCCTTATTTTTCATTCTCCATCTCTATTCCCATGTTTCTTGAACTTTTTAAATTCACACATATCTATTTAATTTTCACTCCCACCAACTTGTATTCTTTTTTTACTTCATTTTTCAAAAGTAATTACCTTTTTACCCTTTTCTTTCATTTCTCCCATTTTAGACTCCTACAACTTTTTTTCCACCTTCTTTTAATAATTTTTAGGATAAAATTTCCCTGCCTCTCCTGTCTTATTATCAGCTTTCTTTTCAAGTCTTGTCTTATGTGTCTATTACAACCATGTCTATGGTGTGCAGTACTAAAAAAGTTTGTGGTGCACGCCACATTTTGCCACAGCACCAGTGAGTGCAAAGAGCCTCCCAGATTCACCCCACTTTTTATTTCACCAGTACTTTTCCTGCAGCAGCGATTTTACTGACATATGCAGCAAAGAGTAAAATGATTTTGCAAAGTTCCATTGCTTCAGGAAAAAATGAAGTGCTGAAACTCCCCACCAAAACCAATTTAGTAACTCAAAATAGCACTTATGCTTCAAAAGTTCCCTGAGGTTCAACTTTCCAACCCCTACTCCTCCTCCATCCTCATCCCTTTTCCACATCTGTGGACTCACATGTGCCTAAATATGGGGATAAAACATCCTTAGTAACCCATGCTGCCACTGTTGCTTATCCAAAGCTTTTACTGCCTTGGCTCAGCTCAACATCCACCTGGATGTTTGTGTCAGACCGAAGGCCAGACTGGGATTTATTACTCAGGTGTCACAGACCACATCTCCTGGCAGGCAGCAATGCTCAGGAAAAGCCACATTACAAAACCAGGCACCAGGGGCGTTTCTGACAGTGGAGAGTTGCTGTTCAGCTGGAGGAGGACAGGCAGGGATGACACACCACAATAATGGGCCAAAAACGTGAAATTAAGAGGTGATAAAGTTGAAAAGTAACTGGCTGGTGCAAATAAACTTCACTGAGATATAATTCATTGTTCTGTGTCTATTTTAAAAGTTAGAAAATTACTTTCAATTTCTTTGTGGGTTAATAGTCCCAAACACCTTGAGTACTTGCCATTCCACATAATTCCTAGCCAGTCACTTCAGAGGAATTCTATATAACTGATTTCAGCACACAGCTAATAGACACAAATGTACTTTCTGATTATTTTTTCTGTCAGATATATTCATTCCTCCAAAATGAAAGCAACAGCACAGAAAACATTTTAAACTTATTATATGCTTATGGGTTTTAAAACTTCATTAAAACTGCTTTAAAACATGCCTCATTTTCCAGCACAAAACCATTGTAAGTTATGGAAATAATTTTTGGTTTATGAAACCCACATATTTTAAATTACACACATTTAATTAGAGAACCATTTGTTGAATTCAAAAATATAATAGTTTGGGATGGGAAAAACTAAGTTTGTCACAGTCTTCTGAAGATTGCTTCAAGATCACTTGAATTCATGCTTTTTCCACATATTCAATAGCAGCTTAAAACAAACATCTCAACTTGAAAGACATTTACAAAGAATTCACATGAAGAATTTAGTATGCAATAGCATGTGCAGTGTGTTCTGCAGATAAGTAGTCATTGGTTACTCCTAACCTTGATCTAAAAGGCCCTATGTAGATGATTTGTGGGTGAAATTGCAACATACATGGTAGAAAATTACAATATTAGTAATGCTCATGATGATGCAAATGTTATTAATACTTATGCAATGATTTTGATTCTCCACTGGTTTCCAAAACAATAATTTGGAATTCAAATATTATCTGACTCCTTTTATGTTCACTAAGCTGGAGTACTAAAATCCCTCTCACAATTTCCTCCACTTCCCAGATAAGAAAAAAATATTTGGTTAAGATACTTCCCAGAATGGTCCAATTCTCTCAGAAGCAGGCACAGTCACACTCTGAACAAGTCCTGATCTCTTCTTTCGAGAGCAAAAGCTGGTGCACTGAACTCAGAAGCATCCAATTATGCTTAAAATACCTTTGCATTCTGCTTCAAAAGTGAAAGCTGGTTTTACAACTCCCTTCACACTTATGCTGCAAATTCTGTCCCATACCTGCATATCCCACATCTGCAAATACAAAAATACTCTTCTTCATTGCTTGGCATCTGATCTACTGTAGGGCAGTGTTTCAGACATGCCACACAGATCACCACTTTACATATAATATAGTCTGTTTGCAAGAAGACATATACATGTAAGTAACAACAGATTTACTGGAAAATCATCATCTGCTCACTCAGGCATTGACTGAAAGTGGCTATCTGCTTTTGAAGGGACCTAAATATATTTTTATGTCATTTATATGACATATAAATAATTTATATGCAATGAAAATTTAATAAATTATTGGACTACACATGCAAGCTGCTGGATATTAATTTAGAATTGTGCCCTCACACAGACATCAAAAGTAGTGTAGCTACAATATAAGACAATCTCTGTACTTATAAGAGGAGACCAGCAGCTATCAAAAGGAATCACTGCCACCCTGACATAGCTCAGTGACATAACTACTGTAACTATTTATGTTTTATGCAAAAGCAATTATTTCAAATATAATTCCATTAATGGAAAAAATTGGTTTTGTTTAAGGAGTCTGAAAGAAGGCAACCATCTCCTGCATTAATGAAGGAACATCTAAACCTGTAAGATTTTGTATGAAAAATAGTAATAAAAACAGAACACAAGAACATTAATTAGAACATTATAGTATACACTTTCATAGACAAATAACGTTTTACAAGAAACCTACAATACACAATAAATATAACAGTACATAAGCAATTCTATTCTTAACAGAAGAAACTCCAACATAGAAACAGCAAAGAGATTCCTTCAGGACACTGGGGTCAACATTTCAAATAAGATTTGAATTTTGAGGAATATGTAATATTACTATACCAGAGTATGTTCTGAAAATCTACATCAGCACATGTCAAAGCACATCCTAATTCTGCAATGCCCAATCTCACACCCCTCCCAAGCCTTACACTGCCCAGACCATCATGAAAATTATTTCCATACTTTTACGTGACATTCATATCTGCAGTATATCTACAGAGGCAGTGCTCCTAGAAGCCAAGTGGTCTGATCGTTTACACTTCTTAAAAATTACTAATATCTACAAATTTAGCTGCTTTTAATAAACTGGTTTAACTTATCCCTAGTAATTTGGAGAGTGTCACCCACACACTTGCTGCCAGGGAGCAATTTCTGAGAGCACTTTGCAGTATGCAGAACCATATTCTGGACACATCCCTTTGACTGTCATTACATGGAAGGGTAAAAATGCCAACTTTCTCTTTCTTCGGATATGTCAACCATTTGATTTAGATTTTCTGCATATGTCAAGAAGCACATGTTCTGAAAAAATGCAAGAAATATTCAACTGGAAACAGAAGGATGAAATATTGGGTTTTATTTTACCACATTTTACTTATAATACCACTGGGGGTAACTACTCTTTTTTTCAGATCCCACTGTATCCTGATGTAGTTGGTCATGGTGATTCGTAAGCAAAATCACCATTGGAGAACACAGAAATGCCCTGTAATCCTGTTACTGACACTTCTATCGTAACACTTACGAATAAAACAAAGCAAATAAAACAAAGTGAAAATAAAATTTGCTCTGATAATCCTATTTCCCAAACTTTAAAGTGCACTGGAGGGTCTGAAAACCCCAGGCAATCCATCATCACACAATGCATCACTGTGTCACTACAAGTCATTGGCAAGGTTGGAGGCTCACAGCCCTGACTTCTAAGCCTTAGAAACAGGGAAGCAACTGAAAGTCATTACAGGAATCATCATTATAATCCTTCAGTACATACACTTTCCTTCTCTAGTAAACTAAAATATATTGTTATTAAGAAAAAAATTAAATGAAAAAAAGAAAATCTTTCTTGTTCAATTTAGCTACTTATCTCCAAACAAAAAAAAAAAAAAACACTGACATTTTCTTTGGATTTTTTTAATATGTAATTATCAGTGTCAATTCCCCTAAAATATTGTAAATAAGATTGCCATAAGGAAAGCTGCTGTATTTTTAACTGTGATCTGTTCATTACATCAGTGAAAACATGATCTATTAATTAAAAGCACAGAGAAAGACACATCATGTCCTTTCCTCTGCTGGAATTTTAAATACCAATACTTCGCATTTTGCTTTTGTTTTCTCAGACTGAAAGAGCTGAGTTTTGGCTCAGGAGCTTTGCTAGGAATTACTCTTTGATTATCACTTAACTCAGTTGATATTTTGGGTTTAATCTGGATATATTTCAAAGTGCATTTACTTAAGAAGAATATTAAACCATTTAATTCTTGCTTGAGGATGAAAAATCTAATGATCTTTTTCAAACATTCATTTTATATAAAATCATGACCAACAGCTGTATTTTTAAGAAGTAAAATGGTGATAAATGTACTGTCAGTAACATTTTATGAGATGCATGGAGTTTCTATGAAAACCATTTTAAATCTATTCAACAGGGGAAAAATGTTTGATGGCTCTTCCCTGAATCTTCAGTTTTAAATGTTGAAAGCAAATCCTGTTGGTTCATTTCAAATAATTTAAAAACATAGCATTTATAAAACACTGTAATTTTCCCATGTTTGGTTTCCACTGTTCTTCAAGATCAAGAAACATGATTCAGTGAAGAGAGTATGGCAATGATTTACTTTCTGTCTCATAGAGAAAGATGTGAAATTGCTTTGGGGATTTCTGTTCTGGGGTATGAATAGATTCGTTTGTGTACAATTCAAGATATGAAAATCTTCAACCAGTTACTTTCTACTTTTGAGAATCCTGAACAAATTAAAAGTGTTGAGCAAAATTAATTTTTCACTCACATTCAGCAAATCTGCTTTTGTTCCTTTTCATCAAGAATGGATCTTTGTTACCAGGAAGCAAAATTCCCATCAGTAGTTATTCTGCAAAATGTACTACAGGTCACCATCAGTTCTTTCAAAAAAGGTAACAGTTAACTATCAAAAATGAAGTATTAAATGCAGAAAGGTATCTTTGATGACCTTCATGTTCAATTAAGAGTTGAAGCTCTGCTACCTTCATACACAGAACTTTGGGGTTAGGGTAGTGCTTTCTTCTAAAGGAGAAGCAACAGGAAGGAAATATTTTGGATGGTGCTAGAAACTAAGGACCACCAGGCATTGCTCCATTTTCCATCCTGTTAGGAAGTGGGAGGTACTCACCAGTGCCTCATCATTTATCTGCAGCACAAACTCATTACACACACAGTTTGTGTTTCTTCAACCTGCCTTTGCTAAACTCAGTGCAGCAAACTATAGGCATAAAAAGTGAAATATAAGCTACCCTACTCCCACTTCTCCTCATCCAATGGAATCTTCTCAAGGAGAGATGAAAATAAGCAACCATCACTTGAGGGAGGCTTGATGCCTCACTTAATGTGACTGGAGAAGCAGGCCATACTGAGGTAGGGCAGCAATTTTCTGGGATAAACATCCTTGTTCTGGTTTCTGGAGATAAGCAAACACAACACAGCACAAGTGCAGGAATTAGGTCCAGAAGCAGGAATGGGCTGCTAACAAAAGGCCAACCTAGTAGAGGAGGATCAAGACTACCAAAGACCCCCAACACCCTCCAACCTGTTTCCAGGAGGATTTAGAAGAATTAACTGCATATAACAACTAATTTGCATAGAAAGTGAGACAATTAGCTCCAGAACAGGCACAAATTATCAATTTGTGCACAAAATCCAGGCACATGTGATCCAGGACCCTGGACACCCCATCAACAGGACTGATGCTGGAGCCAGGATGGGTGATCTTTTTCTCTTTCCTTTTTTCTTCTTCTCTTTAATGTCTCCCTCCTCTTTCACCCTACTCCTTACTCAAAATCCACTGCAGTGTGTTTTATTCCACAAGGGACTAACACTCCAGTTTCCATGCCACGTGTATAATTTACTAACAAAACTTTGCAAGTTTTTATAGACCTTCTGACTTTAGTCATTCCTTTTCGACCCCAGACATCTGTGAATCTTGGGTGCTCCCTTCCTCTTAAGGGAGGGACACTACATACATGTTGTTCTCCAAATCCAGCTTCGTTAACATCTGCCTTCTTTATCCCTTTCATTAACCACTTCTCTCTTTCTATGCTGTGCATTGTCAGTAGTTTGTCTTAGTTTCAATTGGGGTACAGTTCTTAGTAACACACTGATGTTTCAGTTTTTTCTAACTAGTGTCTACTCTAAATCAAGGACTTTTCAGTTTCCCTTGCTTTGCCAGGGAGTAGGTACACAAGAAGCTGGGAGTGAGCATGGTCAGGAGAGCTGACCTGAACCAGCCAAAGCTATGAGCCATATCATGGAACACCATGCTCAGTATATGAACTGAGAGGAAGGAGTTGGTCAGGAGGAGGTGATTGCTGTTCAGATACAGTCTGTGCATTGGTCAGCAGGTGACAAGCAATTGTATTGTGCATCACGTGTCTTTGTTAGTTTTTATTCCTCTTTCTCTGTTTCATTATTGTCATTGTAATTACCATTCTTGTTTCATTTTGTTTCAGTTATTAAACTGTTCTTATCTCAACCCACAAGTTTAATTTTTTTTTATTCTCCTCCACAATGTGGGGTGGGAAATGGGAAGGAGCGCGCAACTGTGTGGTACTTAATTGCTGTCCAGGGTTAAACCACAAAAATCTCTATTTCCAGGAATTCATACAAAAGCAAAAGATTTAATGCTGCCACTCTATTATTGAGTGCCTTCGGAATTCAAAGAACAGTGAATTGAAAACATAAGGCTTAAAATATTGGAATGGAGATGCCTTAATGATAAGCACAGTCTCATTGTGTATCCATACTAAATGTGTAAAGGAGATTTCCAGATGGGGAAAGCTATAAGCATGTTTCATGACAAATGCCGTAATGTAGCTTCAAAATTAAATTAAAGAAATGTTTGGAAGGGACCTCCAAAAATCATCCACTCCACCATATGGATTCAAGTTCAGACTACTGCCAAAGCAAGGCCATGATTTCATATGGTAAAGTCCTGAAAATTTCCCAGAGTGGATAGTCCACAAATTCCCTGGTTGTTCCAGTGCTGCCCTATACTTCTAACGAAGGAGCTTTTCGTAGAATTCATTCTGAATTTCAGTGTGAGCAGCAGCAGGGGACAGTGAACATCTTTACAAGTATCACACATAACTCACACATTCCTGAGGAATATCTTCGGAAAAAAATATGTTTTTTCTAAATAACAGCCTCCACAGTAAAACTTACTTCTGGAAATGGTCTCTCACTCATTATAACTCTCAGGTTATACCTGGGTATCACTCAGGGAAGTATCAAACCAAAAGCATACAACAGAAAAATCTTTCCATTTAACTGATTTCTAGTGAGTTTCATTCCTAGAACTGTTTTCCAGAACTGCTTTAATTAATCAACACAGGCTGTCTCTCCATACCAACACTCTTTTTCTTGATGCCTCACCCAAAATTCAATCACTTGAATTGCCCTGCATGACTTTGTGGCAGCAATTGATCCAACAGGGGTTCTTATCTTTCCTCACCCCAAAACATTAAAATAGGCAATTGCTACCTGTTCATGAAAAGCATCTTTTACCACAACATTCAAGACCCTACAGGAATCTGCTACACTCCTCTTCTGAATCCCTGTGTGATATTGTATGGTATTGTTTCACATAACCTCCTACCAAAATGCACTGATGACGCCTCTCCAAGATAGCTCTTTTCCCACTGATACAACAAAACCTATCTCAAATGTTCCAGCAGTGCCTCTGTAAGACTAGTATTAGCCTAAAGAAAAGGCAGCTCTTGCCTCATTGCATTTATGTTCAGTAACAGGATTAGAAAAAAGGGCAGACCAAGATTCAGTGCTTCCCACTGTCCTTTGTCCTGTTTCATGTCACATCAACAGCGCCAAAAATATGCTGCCATGTGCAGGCTCCAAGTTTATTCCCTCCTCCTCCTTCTGGGTGATTGCTTGCTGAAGCAATCCATGCCTCCACACACTTAGGCAGGAATGCAGATCTAGCTAGGTATGCAGGAGGAAATGCTGATCGTCTGGCTGGAGCTCTGCCTTGGTCACTTTCCTATACCTGTACAGCAAGATGCAATTGCCACCATGTTAGGAACTTATTGCTGCAGCAACTACAAAGCCTCAGTCCTGATCTACAAAGCTCTGGGTTATTTGAAAGTACTCTTCTGAAGCAACCCTTTTTGCCAAAGCTGCTGTAATTTGGGACAAAGCAGCACAAAATGCCTTAACTGTGTCAACTCATACCTGAACTCAGCTACAGGACAAAATCTCTCAGAGGAGGTCAAACATACCTTCCACAGCAAGAACTAAAACCTTTGTCTTAGATAAACAGGAATCATTTAAATATATACACATATAAAACCTTCTCTGACTCCATACTTTTGTGTTTATTTAATTTCCTATGTCATGAGATGAGCACAATACTCAAACTCCAGCGCCGAATTATCAAACTGAGGAAAGGATTCAGGCAGGCAATGTATTTTTAGGACTTTATTTCGTGGCTAGGTGTGTTCTTACAGGAGATAGAAGTAGAAAAGTCAAGGTGCAAAATAAACCAGTGAAGAAAGCGGACTCAAATAAAAAGTCACTTTACCTCTCACCTTTACTCTCTCATTTGAATGTGAATTGGCAGTCTAGCAGCCCCCAGCCTGTCCTTCGCTAGAGGAGAGAGCAGGCAGAGAGGAGGAGGTCTGTGTACGAGCCACCGGCTTCCTCATGGTGTGTAACCTGCTGAGGCACCTGCACGTTCTGCAGCCCCGTGCTTCTCCCCCTTGGAAAACCTGCCATCCTCACACGCCATGATCATCACCTCCTCTCTCCCAGAAGAAAGGTATGACCTCAGCAGTGCTGCTCTGTCATCCTACACCACCGTCCTGGCTGGATGAGTACGAGGGTGGACACCCTGAGCTCTACACGGACACCAGACACCTGATACACGAGGAACCTACAGACCTGCCCCTCCCAAAGACTCAGGTTTCTTCCCTGGAGCAGCAACCGCATCCCCCCCACCTCAACCTTTCCAGGCTCGCTCCCCCCACCAGGAGGAGCGGCTCAGGGGCTGGTGTGTCACACAGGCTGGGCTCATCTCTGCGAGCAGATGCAGCTATTCTGTTGTTACTCAGCCACGGAGATTTTGCTGTGCCAAAGATGATCCTGTTGTCCAGGTGTTTGACTCCCTGTATCTGTACAAAGAAACACTCCCTCTGCCCTTGGCTCTTCTTCCTTCCTTGTGGCGACCCACGGAGGCCTTACTGCACCTCTGTGCCCACAGTGCCGCCAGGCAGCCAGCAGGACTGCCTGGTGCATTCCCAGAGGGAGCGTGTCACAGCACTGGGTGTGTGGTCCTGCTCCTGGCAAAGAAGCGACAGCCGAAGCCCAGAAGGAGTGCTGCCATCTCTGACACCAGCCCTCACAGCACAAGAGCAAGGGTGACCTGCCAGAGGAGTTTCCACGGAGTCACGGCTGTACCCAGCGCCTCCTGCCCTGCCTGCTCCCACCAGCCTCCACCCAGCTCTCTTATCTTCTGCTTTTCAAACAACCCTTCCCATCACATTCTCACTTCTCACCTGGTTTACACATCGTTGAATCAACAGCAAAACCTGCAAGTCACCATTAGTCACTTATTAGTCACCATTCTCCATTCTGTCTGGGCTCCTCCCTTAGGTGGCAAACTTCAGGAAACAGGCTGCCTTCTTCAAGGAATCTCTACTTCCTGCAGTTTCACGAAGAAGGCCTGATATTGACAGGACTCTTGATGTTGCTACCAGAGTATGAGGATTAACCATCATTTCACTTGGTTGGGCTTGATCCAAATTGCCTTGCTCTGTATAAGCTGTATCCACATACTGTTTGTGAAAAGCAAATCCTTATTCTCCGAATGAAGTCTGCAACCCTGTCATTCAAAATCTAAACTTAGTACCATTTCAAGGAGTGCATAGCATCCTTTCTGATTCATATATCCATTAGGTTGATTTATTTTCTCTACAGAACTGTTCTTTATTGCTATTCCATGTAAGAAGAAAATAAAGAAAAACCCTGATAATGCAAACATAAGAACAAAGATTAAATGTTCCCCGTTAAACATACCAATGTAAACATTATTTTAAATGCAATAATTTATGTCCTTTTTTCATGGGGAGAGAACAGCTCAAATAGGAAAGAGACAAGTGTGAAATATAAATAAAATAAATTCAAATAAGGCAATATGCATTAAGGGATGAGGACTTCAGAATGAAAACAGACTATTTTGAGGTGAGCCGTTGTTTCAGTAGGGAAACTTTGGAATTACTGTGTCCTTCTGAGCTATCAAAGCTAGGAAAAGGAAAAGTATGCCCATCTACTTAGTCCAATCTATTTTATAGTGAGTCATTCTATTTTCCCTTCACAAAATGGGCCCTCCATTATCTTCCATTCTCAGTCAGCTCCACACAAAGACTCTCTTCAGGATTCTGGTGGCTGAGCAGTCTTCCTCCAGGAAGCAAGGACAAGAATTCTTTAACAATAAATTTCACAAATATTATGTGAAATAGCCTGAAGTGGTAGAGAATTTTATATTATTTATTTCATCCACAGTAAGCAGTGAATGTAAAGGTACAACACCACTTCATAAAACTGCCTGTGAGGTTGTCTTCTTGTGTTAGACTCTGAGCATGAACTGTTCTCTATTTGATTGACATGCTACAATCAGTATTTTCAGGATGGCACAGACTTTGTTCTTTCGAAAATCGCTAGAAAATATTTGTAACAAGGCATACAAATCCAAGATTTGTCTTACACACACAAATACATACAGGTCATAGAACTACAATGTTACAGAAATACCAGATGCAGTGGGATAGCTCACATGGCTATAGCGCTGCAAGGGACACAGGCTCTTCAGAAAGGCAAGGAAAAGAAGAAAAGGTCTGTGTGAAGCAGCAGCTAAAATGTGGAGAACATTTGTACAGGCTGAACAACAGGGCTGGTTGAGTGCTTGTGGGTCAGGATCAGAGGAGAGGTCAGTGAGTATGACATCACAGTGGGACTGGGCTACAGACAGCATGGAAGGGGTGAGGAAGTGGAGAGTGCTCCTCACAACAATTTCTTTAAACAACTCAAGGAAGTATCTGGACTGCACACCCTGTTTGTTTGGGTTTTTTCACATGAGACGTAAGCTTTTATGAGACCTGCAGAGAATAAAATGGCACAGCACAAGCAATGCAGACAATTTCTGCAGGCTGTCAAGGACTGCTTCTTGATGCAGGCACAGGATGGGCCAAGGAGGGTCATACACTGCTGGATCTGTTATTCATAAACAAGGAAAAAGGGCCTGAGGATGTTATACTTAAGTGTGAGGCTTGGCTGTAGTAACTGTGAAATAGTGAGGCCTAAGACCTTGTGGGGAACTGAGGAAGACAAGTACCAAAACACACACCCTGGGCTTTAGGAAAACTGACTTCAGCCTGTCCAGGAGCTGATAAGTGGGATACTGTAGAAGGCAGCTTGGAAACACAGGGAACCTGGAAAAGCTGCCATGTCCTTAAAAACAACACATGCAAGACTGTTCATGATTCAGGAATACAAGCAGACTAATCAGGACAGCAGTGTGGCAAAACAGAGAGTTTGCAACTGAGGTGAAGTGCAAAAAGGCAGCACAGGAGGTGGAAGCAGAATATGAAATAGTATATGTATTTGCTCTATTGAAGTTAAATATGTGAACAGACATCAACAACAGCATGTACAAATAGTATCTGTGCCACAGATTGACACAGATACTAACTGCTTCCATGCAGTTAGTTGACCTGACCTGCATGTAACAAAGAGTAAGGGGCAGAATCGATAAAAATCCAGGAGATACAAAACCAGGGAAGAAATGTGGGGACAAAGGGAAATCAATCTAGCAAACAGAAAGAAAGGTGTTAAGACTAAACAGGCAGAGACAGTTTGAGGTAGCACATAGAGGAGGCTGGGGCTCAGCTGGAAGGGGACAGGGAAAGGGCTGTGAGGACCGGCACAGAGCCGAGGCATTCCTCCACTGTCAACAGAGTGCTGTGAAACCCCGAGCCAAAGCATCTCTATTCTCTCGCTGAGCATCCACAGGAATGTGACTGCTAAGGGACACTCTCAGCTCAACGTGTTGGGAGGATTTACTTTTGAAACTACTGAACAGTGTGTGACCTGACGTGGGCGTTAGCATGGTTCCCATCAGCGGGGTCCCTGTTTGCTCCAGTTTGCTATTCTTAAAATTAGTAAATGATGCACACAGAGAAGGTCATCAGCGGATCATCAGTGTTCCAAATGAAGCACTCTGCGTTTTGGAAAAGCCTTACTTAAGGTTGGCTGCTCAATTCTTTGTGCATGAGGATATGGTCTGCAATTAGATAATCATATTGACTGATTGCATTGCTATATATTTTCTCTATGCATGAGCTAGAGTAAAATTTCAAAGGTTTCCTTTAAAACCTTCCCTGAAGATCAAGTGGTTTTTATACTTGTTTTTAATTTTGAAAAGTTTTCCTTATGTTTTATGTATCAACCACAAATTGAAAATGAGGTCACTGTCTAAATAATTAATTCATTAATTAATGAGAAAATGAAAAATTAAAACAATAAACAATATTCCCATTAGAATTAATGCTGTAGCTTTAGCAATGCACTTTCAGATACTACTCTTTAGATAAATATTGCTTTTTTTAAGAAAAAGTACTGTGAGACCAGATCATTACTTTCAGTTTCAGTGCTTATTTTCTACCCAGCGCACCTTGCCCTTGCCTTCGTGAAGTTGTATTGAAAACTTGTTACCTAACACACAAGCTTGCCAAAACTACCTTAACTGAGGCTGGTAGAGGCCAACAATGTGATTAAACAGGACAAAAAGTTGGCCCACTACGGAACCAAATCAATGCAGTACCACCATTTAAGTGCTAAAAAATTCAGTGCTAATTTGTTTCTTAGCAAGAGTGATGACCACTTTTCTTCACAGCTTTGCAAAGCCAAGAATAAACTGCCCTTTTTTGTGATATCAAGAAATAAACCTCATTAATGCAAGGCAAATTATAAATTGCACTACGAGTCTCAGCTAATCAGGAATAAGCTCTGTTTTGACTGTTTTCACTTTCTCTTAATAATTTGTTTTGGTCACACCTCTTTTCAGTCAGTTTCAGACTCATTCCAGGCACAAACAATTTCTTCTGCCATTTACGGATCTAAAGTTATGCAATATAATGTGCAAAAGATATAGTCCCTTAAGAAAAATACAAGAAAATCACTGATACTAGCTATCAGTTTGGGTTATGACAATAAAGTTTAACCAGATTTCAGTTTTTGCATTTCACATGCACACAAAATGCATTCACAGATTTCCATAATTTCCACAGAAATGTACTGTCGTAACTAATTTAATATACATGAATGAACTTTTAATTTGCAAGGTCAGTGGTTAAAGGAAGCCAGGAAATACTCCTATAAAGTACAATGGATTATTTCCTTTTCCTGCTTATAATTACATTTAAAAAAAATTAAAATATCAACATTTCTCAACATATCTTACCATTTGATTTTCCTCTACAGCTTCTCTTCCTGAGGCTTTGCTTTCATGTTTTCCTAACTCCATTTCCCAGGGGAATAAAAATCACCTAATATCCTGAGCAGAAGTGATTCAACCTGACTACATGTTAGATATCCCTGTACTTTTGGAGTCAGGAGAGAAAAGTATCAGGAGCGCTGTGGTGATTTCTGGTCAGCGTGTGTTTCCATTTATAGCCATCAAAAATCCACAAATAGAAGTGTGGAGAGAGGGCAGACAGCTGCCTCTGATAACAATAAACATTGGTCTGGTATCACAGCAAATTGTTCAGGATGGATTTTGGTTATCAGCCTCATTCACTCTCTCCTTGTTCCCCTCTATCCCAAAAGCTCACACAGAAAAAGTCCATGAAAATTAATAGTTATGTCTCAGTAGCATTAACGTGAGTTCACACAGATTATTAAGCAAGCAAAATAACGAATATAATTCACTGATAGCACATGTGCTATGTTGAGATGAATGCATACAGAAAAACACTTTAAAACAGTGCTTTACCATAACTGTTGGTCTTTTCCTGTTGAGTGTTTGGGACTGAGCTATCCCCATATTCCCTCAAACAGAGAGTACTCTCCTAATATCAGAATGACATCTTGCACTTTTGAAACACAGGAAGAATTGCTAAACTTCCAGCAGGCACTGTGAAGAAATGACCAGTACACAACTAACATGGAGCTGACAGCCACACGAGGGTGTTTGTGGAGTTTGTGAGTTGACTGTTGAAGAATACCCTGGCTCTGGTTCACAGCAATAAAGTCAGGAGGCCAATATTAGAAACTGCAGGGCTGGAGGAACCTCTCAGCGGCTCTCCTGAGGATGCCAAGGTTTACAACATGCCCTTCTGTTGCCACATCAACTGGGCTCATGTTCTCTAAGGTGTGATTCACACACAGGGCTTGCTCTGCATGTACCAGCAAGGGAAGGGGAAGCATGAAGACAGAGTAACACAGAAAATGTTTGCTACTGTTAAATAAGAATGTGATCCCTGGTAATTTGTGGTTCATTAAAACATGCTGTAAAGCTGGCTGTTTAAGCACCTCACTAAATCCCTAGTAAACACACATCCATTCCACCTCTTCCTGTCAACACATTGGTAAAAGAAGACTCTCATGAAATAGATAAATAAGCAGATAGGATAAATGAATCAAAAAATATTGAACCCTTTTTCATCTATCATTTTTCAACAGCCCTAACTAGGCACACTCTTTCTGCACACTCTTTTGATAGATGCTATACTCACGTGATCTTTAGAGCCTTGGATAGGAAGAAAAGGTAGTCAGTCATCTCCCAACAGTTTATGTACCTTCTCTATGAAAAGCTGATAAAACCTTAGACTGTTCCTGTTCTGAAACATTCTTCAGAACAAACAAAAAGTTACTTCCAGTGACAACTGTTTTTCTTTATTCTTTTTTTACCTGTGAATTTAGAAGCATACGACAGCCATCAGAAGAGTAAATGTGGCAAGGCAAATACAAAGAACCAGTCAAATCTGCAAGGGCTACTGTAGCAGAGGGAATAAATATGAACTTGATGTCATGAAGTAAAAATACACCCCACTGTGTCTCCTGGAAATGCTGGGACAAAAGGAATAAGAGTAAGTGACATAATACTCAGAGGAAAGCTGCTGTTCTCCACTCTTCAGTGGGAAGGCAAACAGTAATAATTTCATATCTCCACAATCTTTTTTGTGAGGCTAAAACTTATCCCTGTGGCAAGGGACTTCATCATGGCTTTGCACCAGTTAAAGACCTCAAAGGAGGTCTTCAGGGGCCTCCAAACAGCAGCTTGCACTATGCTGCTGCTTACATTACTGACCATTCCTGCAGCGCAGGTGAAGAACCTGAAGCCCCTCCATTCCCCTTAAATCTGTCCATTTGCAATGGTTTTAAATGACAGACAAGGACAGGAGCCCCTCGGGTGGGCACATTCAGCTGCGTGGCTCAGTGCCCTCCCAGCCCTGCCCCTCTGGGGGCTGGGAGACCCTGGATGTCAGCAGGCTTCCAAACAGCAGCTCCCAGGAGAGTCACTTCCTCCTTGAGCTGGGGAACAGACATCCATACCAGTAAAAGAGCAGGCTCTCAGTGGTGCAAGAAACCAGCAATGCAGGACTCAAGGTGTATAAAGCAAGCAATGGCAGATTTTTATCTGGTATTTATGCTGCATGTAACTTAGCACTCATCCTAACTACCCCAAAAACTTAATCTTCAATCATGTTTATAGTCTTTACTTGCAGGGTCTAATACTGTTTTCATGTGTCAGCTTGCCCTCTGATATCAAAAACAATCACCATAGAAAGACACAAGGAATTGATTATGAACTGTACTCAATAATTTTAACATAAGATAACGATGAGAGATAGTTTCACAAGTGGGTTTCCCATTAACATTCTTGTAACAGCATCTAACAGCATTCACTTGAGAATCTCCACTTCTCATGAATGGAAATTTATATTCTGGATGCATCATGCTGCTGACTGTGCAACTGCAATGGAGTTGGAGCAAACTGCATTGAAGATAGGAATATGAAAAAAAGGCTATGAATGCAAGAGGGTATGACACCAAACTTCATGCCATCACACTAAAACCAAGGAGCCTGGGAAACACTGTATGCAGAGCTTTTCTGTAGACTGAATGCTATTATATATGGACTCTGGAGATAGCATAGAAAAGCTGACATCACCTTATTATCTATCACACCTTGCTCAGCATGGCATTTCATCAACAAATCTGAGGAAAGACTATGATCCTAACCATCCGAGAATTTGGTTTTATATAACCATGAGAGTACATTTCTTATTCATACAAAGGAATAATGCTTATTCTACTCCAAGAACTTTCTAAGACACTGTTAGTAACTGTATATTTCCTGTTTTACTTCACAAGGGGAAACACAGCAAACAGGTGCTAAGTAAAAAGCATGTTCTAGACATTGTCTAAATTACTGTGTTGTTTCCAATTGCTTCTTTTTATTCCAGTTACTCATCTCCTGACACCTGTTTCTCGTCTCAGAGCAGGAGAAGAGAAACAAGAGACCAAGAGAAGAAGATGATGGAGGAGAGGGGCTGTGGACTTTCTTGTAAGATGCAAGTGCTGAATATCCCAAACAATAGTATTGTGTAAATAAGGCATTTAAACAGATGTGTTTTCTGTGCTCATGTGATCTGCTGTTCCTGGAGAAGGAAGCAAGTGAGTATCATCGTGTTTGTGTGTCACTCTCAGCTGTTTTCACTCTTGTGGCTCCAGCAATTCTTTAAATTTGCACATTTTCATTTTCAGCCTGGCTCAGCAGTAGCCCAGGGCTGCCAGCCAATGGCTGCAGCACACATCACACATCTGCACTACTGCTCTCCTAAGCCTGTAGCTTTTATTTGCTCAGTGTCAGACACATCATAGGAATTCAACAGAAGTATTAATTCTGCCCCTGATGTGGTCAATGAGACTATACTCAGTTGAAAATCATCTATTTAATTTACTTAATCACATTTACCAGTTAAAAACCCTAAGACTAATGCAGAACTTACTCTCACAGTGATTTTTAAAGCTCTACTGTGGACAGCGTTTCTGTCCCACACTTCAGTCTAAACGTTGAAAGGAACAAGCACAAAACTCGACAGACTGCCTCACTACTTGTAACTGCCAGTCCAGCAGGTGGCACAAGCTGAGTTCTCCAGGTTATTTCTGGTGCTCACCCTTCTCCCAGCCCCACCGTGCCCTGCCAGAAAGCATTCCCCACGTTACCCCAGGTCACATGCACCCAAGGTCACATGCACACGCCTGGAAACGACAGGACGCCAGCAGCATTTCTAGCTGGTATTCCATGGCAGGATCCCTGCAGAAGCAAAGAGCATGTCAGAGCTACAGAGACAGCATATGAAGCAGGCTTACCTTCCAGGCAGCCAGGAGCCACGGGCGGGAAGCTGATCCTTAAGAGAGATGGGTGCACATTCCTGCCGCAGCACCCGACAGCTGCTGCTGTCACTCCCTGGTCCACCCCGCTGGCTCTGCAAACACTCACAGAGCAGGAGATAGCAGGCGTGGAAAAAGGAAAACAGCACAGGCACCACAAGTCTCTGCTTTGCACATGAGGAAGCAGAGTCCTTCATGTCATGAACAGGGAGCAGAAGGCTCCTTGACAAATATTCTCCAAAGGGAGAAGTAAGTTTGTTTGAGGATGAAAACAAAGAAGGTTATTTCAACATTACAATAAATTGATTCCAAGAGCTCAGAGCCTTTTCTGACATGGCAGTCCACGGAAGCTGTACGTGCATTCTTCTCTCTTTGCAAGTCTTTTAAGTCAATTGTTTTAAAGTGGACAATCCTTGTGCTGGCGTGGTCCTACATCTACTGTCCTCCAGGAGTATAGATAGGAATGGAACAACGGACTTCTTTTCTGTCAGATATCCATTGTTTCAGCTATATACATGATGTCCCTTAATACTACTGCTATATCCCAGCAAACCAATTTATCACAGGCTGTAAAATATACATCAATAGATCAATTACACACAAAAAAAATCTTCCTTCCCATATTGATTGGTACAGTTTGCCATGCCTTCCTCCACAATGATGGATGTAACAATGATGAGATGGAGCTAATGAAATACATTCATAAAGCATTATATATCTTCATAACTATCTTTTAAATGATGTGGCAGCTGAGAATGAGGAGAAGCCCATTCCCCACAGAAAACAAGTGACTGTTCCACAGCCAGACAGTAGCTTTTTCTAGTCACCTTCCAGGTCAGCAGGAAATGAGGGCACAGGATATGATCTGTCATTAACAGACCAACTCCCATTGAGCCTCTCCACCTTCTGTGTCTGCCCATTCTTATCAAACAGCCAAACCTCAAGAGACATTACTCACTGCTGATAAGCGCTCACCAGCATCTGACCTTTACTTCTGCCCCCCTTTTTGCAGAGCAAAACATAAACTGCCACTGATTGTTTTTTTCTTAATTGCAGCTTGAATAAGCATAGGCTTTGATTAATGTATTTTGTAGAGCTGCTTGTCCACAGAGTGTTACCACCGTAAGTTTATACTCACAGCAAAATTCTCAACATTGCAATAGGAAATTTGCCTTGAAAATCAGTGAAAAACGACAGATAAAAATCTCAGGGTTTAAAAGTTACCTGAATGGCGACAGCAATTGGTTAAAAGCTTGTCATTTTCATAGCAATTTGATTTCAAGATCTAATGAGGAATATAAAACAAACACTTGTGCATGAGAAGTAAAAAGGAAGAAAATACCAAGTTCTCAACAGAATTCTTCTTTTACTAGCTTTCAACTACAACTTGTTCTGCAATCTAGGGCTGATTTATAACAGCTGAGGGTTTGGGGTATTTTCTGCAGTCTAGTAAGACACAATAAAATAGTAGTAAATGGCACATTACTAGCTAGAGTGCCAAAGCATTTGTGGGTTCTGAGACTGGTATTTTTGCAACATGCATTGATCAAACATTAAGTCATAGTGGAAGAACCCTGTATATTTTGGAGGAAGAGAAGAAATGGGAAACAAACATTTTAAATATAATTTAATTTATCAATATCATTTAAGCCTATGCTTACACACATTGTACAGTGTTTAATATTACAGTCACAGCAGATTCTAAGATACTGTTCATTTTGCAAATGAATGAAGTTAGCTTAATATTTCTATTGCTATCATCAATTAAAATGCAGATGTACAAGATAATAAAAAACAAAGTGGATGCCATTGACACGATACCATAGTGTTAGTGCAAATCCATCTTTTCAAAATAAAATATCCCTTTTGTTAGTAGGAGATATTTTTCTCTTTGTGACAGCCATACCCTCCTGGGAACTTTCTAATTCTGTAAAAGCCAGCTACCAGCATTCATTGAAGTTATATATGAATGATCACCTGAGAAATCTTTCTCAAGAATGTGAATAAAAGATGAAGATTTACCAAGTCACTGGGCTGTGCTATATTACATTTACGGGAAAATAAACTGTATAAACATCATAAAAACCATCAATGCTCACTTAATGTACGTGAAAAGAAAGTCATGGCATTCAAGTCTAGCAGAGCCAGACCCCATCTCCGAGTTAAGGCAGCACTGTGGAACCCCAAATAAAGAACAGTCCCAAACAGTTCTTCTTAACAGCTTAAAATGCATTAGAAACCTGAATAGCAGTGAAGAGAATTAAAGGATTGAAAACTGTTGTACAGAACAGTTTGCTCTTAAATACTTACCTCACACACACATATATATGTGAAATACAGGCATACTGCAGTAAGGCAAATTAAAAGTGTTCTGCTTATATGCAAGTCAGGGAAAAAAAAATTCAGACAGTTCCTCAAGCATAAGAAATTGCTTCTTGCTTCACTCTCAGGTACATAGTTGCATAAGGTGCCTTCTGCATTTGGATCTAATAAAATACAACTTACATGTCCTGCTCAAATCTGATGTACCTTCACATTACTGATATAACTCCAGAAACTGTTCTTTATTACAACAGAATGAGATACAGAATTCCAACACAGATAACATTTCTCAGTGGGTTAAAAAAAAAAACAACACTATTTAAAGAGAGATTTTTTTTTTATTCTCATAGAAAAATGACATTAAAAGGGACAAATCAAAGGAACCTGGGAGGAGATAGAAGGATAAGCTGTATAGACAAAACATGGACACAAGATTTAAAAAATCCCACCCAACTACACAATTGTTTTCACTGTCTTTCCAAATGGGTAAAGTATCTTCTGAATAAAAATCACCTGCTTCTTTCTCCATTACATTTAGGTCCTGCAAGGTACCTTTACAGGTGGCTACTGAAACATGTGGCGACATTCACATAACTTGACCTTGTGCATTTAATTTCAGGTTCACAAGTCCTTGCCAAAGGAAAGTTCAAGGCAAAGAAATACAAACAGTGTTCTCCTCACAAATCCTCCTCCATGTAATGGTTTTCACTATAAATAAGGCATAGCGGTTCAAGTACTACATTAAATGTAATCAAACAATGGGAAAGAAAACCACCCATGAACTCCTGTCAGAAAAGTACTTTATTAGGGAGGATAAAAAGCACTGCTCAGACAGTCTGAATAGGCATGGCCTTCTGCGCTGTCAGGCTCCTCAGGGTCAAAGTCATCAGGGTCTGGGGGCAACTGGTCGGCATCTTCATCAGAAGTGGAAGGGCGTGTGAGGATTATCCGAGGTATCTTCAGCAAGATGTGAAAGATTTCAGAGAAAAGAATCAAATCAAGAGCAGGGAAGTGTTTAATAGGAGTATTTTAAAGGGACAGGGGAAACAGGTGAGAGGTGTAACACCACAGAGAATCGTAGAATTGTTTAGATTGGAAAAGACCTTTAACATCATCAAGTCCAACTACCAACCCAGCCCTGCCAAGTCCACCACTAAATCATGTCCCTAAGTGCCACAACTACATGTCTTTTAAATACCTCCAGGGATGGTGACTCAGCCACTTCCCTGGGCAATGTGTTCCAATGCTTGAACACCCTTTCTATAAAGACTTTTTTTCTAATATCCAATATAAACCTACCCTGACACAACTTCATACCATTTCCTCTTGCCCTGTCACTTGTTACATGGCAGAAGAGACCAACTCCCATCTTTTTACAATCTCCTTTCAGGCAGTTGGAGAGAGCAACGAGGTTTCCTCTGAGCCTCCTTTTCTCCAGGCTAAACAGCCCCACCTCCTCAGCTGCTCCTCACAGGATTTGTGCTCCAGACCCTTCACCAGCTCTGTTGCCCTTCCCTGGACTCACTCCAGCCCCTCAATGTCTTTCTTGTAGTGAGGGGCCCAAAACTGGTCCCAGCTCTCCAGGTGTGGCCTCAGCAGTGCTGAGTACAGAGGGACAATCTGTTGTGGTCCTGCTGGCCACACTATTGCTGACACAGGCCAGGATGTCATTGGCCTTCCTGGCCACCTGGGCACACACTGGCTCATAATCAGCCAGCTGAGGTCCAGCACGCCCAGGTCCTTTTCCACTGGGCAGCCTTCCAGTTACTCTGTCCCCAGCCTGTAGCTCTGCATGGGGTTGAAGGGCAGAACCTGACACTTGGCCTCATTGAACCTCACACAATTGGCCTCGGACCATCAATCCAGCCTGTCCAAATCCCTCTGCGGAGCCTTCCTTCCCTCCACCAGATCAACACTCCCATCCAGCCTGGTGTCACCAGCAAACCTATTGAATGTGCACTCAGTCCCCGCATCCAGATCATTGATAAAGATATTAAAGAAGACTGGCCCCAATACTGAGCCCTGGGAAACACCACTAGTGACCAGCCACCAGCTGAATGTAGCACCATTCATCACCATCCTCTGGGCCTGGCATCCAGCCAGTTTTTCACCCAGCAACAGTGACCCTGTCCAAACCATGAGCAGCGAGGTTCTCCAGCAGAATATGCTGGGAAATTAAGCCAAAGGCTTTACTAAATTCTGGGTAGACCACATCTAAATGGATCACTTTGTCATAGAAGATAAGGTCAGTGAAGTTGGAGTTTCCTGAATCCTCCTTCCAGCCTTTCTTCTAGAAGGGAATCACATTTGCCAACTTCCAGTCAACTGGGACCTTCCCAGTTAGCCAAGACGGCCAACAGATGATGAAAGGGGCTTGGTGGGCACTTCACCAGCTCTCTCAATACCCTTGCTCTGGCCCCATGGACTTCTGTGTGTCTAATTTGTGCAGCAGGTGTTGAACATTTCCCCTTGGGAGTTTTATTCCATTCGCTATCCTTGTGTTACAGCTTAGGGGACTGGCACGCAGAGAAAAACTGGTCTTGCCATTAAAGACTGAGGCAAAGAGGGCATTAAATACTTCAGACTTTTCCTTATCCTTTTTCTCTGTGTTTCTTACCACATCCAATAAAGGCTGATTCCCCCGGCCCTCCTTTAATTTTTTAATTAAAAAAAATTGATAAAGCAAAATTAGGATAAATTGCCCTTTCCTCTCATTAGCTAATCTTTTAAAAAACCTTCCATAGGTGAAAAATATTTTTTTAAAATAAAGACAAGTAAATATGAAAAAATTATTTAACTTCATTATTCATTCAGTTCATCCCCCTGAAAGCAATAAAGGATGAATTAAAACCCATAAATCATATCAATTATTGATCTTTGGAAAATTACATATTTGGGCTTCTTTATTGACAAAATATATTTAAGGGAAACATTAAAAGAAAATATCAATGTTTAAATTTGTCAGTAAAATATGCATACATGGATTTGATTCTTTTTTTTTTTTGACAAGAACTTTGTATTCTTTGAGAATTATATTGCAATGTTTTAAAATTAATTTAAGTGCTATAACCAATGAAAAAACAACAGTGTCAGGGTCTTTATGTATAGTCAAATAATGTATCAGTAATTATTTTTATCAATGAATGGATTATTACAAATTTCACTCTGATGCACAAAATCATCCTCCTTTTGTTACTTTCCAAAAAAGGTTTAACATGTAATGAAAACATGTCAGGAAGAGTCAGTATATCTAACAAACAGATAAGATGATAATGTTAATAAATAAAGTGGCCATCTTACTAGAAGTATGAAAATTTTCAGGAAAGTTAGTACTTCTTATTTATCAGCTACTTCTACTTCATGAGAACATTTAATGTTGACACCACACAATTCAATTGTTTATATATTGTTTCCTCGCTGTACATTATTTGATTTAGGAAATGACACAAGCATATAGGTGCTTTGTGGCTGTTGCACTTTCAGCCAGGAGGTTTCTGAATTGAAGTAAAATGAATTATTCCCCAGGCTCCCCTGACATTAGCTGCAACTCCCCCCAGCTCACAGCACACTACATACATACACCAAAGTGCAGGTGTCAGTGCACAGCTGAATCTCACCCCTAGTAGACGGAAACTAATTTTAAAACCATGCATAAATTTCATGTATACCCTGAGCGCCCAATTATATACCTTTTTTTCCCCCTTCTTTTTTCTTCTGCTTAAACTAAGGACACATTTCTGGCAGCTTTAAATAACCTATATAGATCCTAAGCACCAGCCAAGCTACAACTCCTGGGATGATCTGCTTTTGTCATGCACACATGACATCATTTATAAGCTTTCTTTGCACTGGATGGTTCTGTTCTTTGTTGAAGGATGCTTCTTGCTTAACAACAGCCAGAAGCCAGCTGCTTTGCAGCACAGCAAATGCACATCTATACATACAGGTGGTTTACTGGGACACATAATGAAATTCTGACACCTCAAGGACTACTGCAAAGGTCTATGCCCTAAGTTACCTACAGTCATATCCAGGACCAGGCTTTGCATTTCATTGAGCTGTCAGTTCAACGCTCAGGAAAGACCTTTCTTTGTGTACTGTGCTGTACAAAAATAGACATGTGCACACCTCCCCATGACTGACATGTACTTCATTATCAATGCAAAGTCACAAGTACCTATTTTTCCTTTTGAAGAAAAGACCTTAGCCATGAATGTCAGTTTTGAATATCAGGTTTTTAAGTACACTTTTTCAACATGGTTCTTACTCCCCAGTTTCCAAAGAACCAAAACTAATTCTCTAAAAGAGATTTTCTTCAAACATTTCATGACTGCTTGCATACTATCTTTCATATATTATGATGGAACTAGCTCTAAATTATAAAATAAATTTAATTGATGAAAAGTGCTCCTTCAGCATTTCTGTGGTAATTGTGTTAACTGCTCCACAAAAAACATGGTGTTGGGGAAGTCTTACATCTAATCTTTCATGTTGCTGCAGGTGAAGAGGAACCAGCACTAAATGAACAACCAATTCTCTACAGCAGAGTTTGAACAGTGTCTCAGCCCACAAGTGCTGCAAAGGCTGGAAACCTGCACTCCAAAGAGCAGAGTGGGCTGAGGTGTGATCTACAGCAGCCCTTCTGTACCCCCTCCAGGCAGGTGAAAGCTCACACATCGGCTGACTCACGTGGATTTGGAGACATCCTGTTGAGTCCTTCTAACAAATCAAAGTCTGTTAGAAACTTGGTCCAAGAGCAGCTGTATTCTCTGTCCCTCTGCTGTCTGCACATCTCCCTGCCCACTGTCCCTCTGAAAACCCCATGTGAACCCATGCCACTGCTGTCCCTAAACCATTGCTGCTCCTTCCCCTGTGGCCAGTCATCCTCTTCTGTGCCTCTCTCCCTGACAGGACACTGAGGAGCCGATTTCCTCAAATCTGAATCATTGGTATCAATGAAAAAACAACTCACAGTTGAAGATGGTGCTGATTATGCAATTGCAAATGCAACTAGGCAATACAGCATGCATTTGTACAAGGTCTAATTCAATGAAAAGAGGCTCAGGCCTCTAGTCTCTCCCTCCTTGCAGCAAAAGTTATCAATTAAGCTCCTCTATAAACCAAAACCAACACAAAATGGATGTAAGAAACACATATCACATTTCTAAGCACAGTGGCCTAACCATCCCCTAAGAACCCAGCACTCTCTATCACTGCCTTCAATTCACCCAACCTCCAGAAACATTACAATATAAGCTTTATAAGCTTGCTTTACTCTTTCAGCTTTGTTAAAAACAAAAAAAAAAAAAAACACAAAAAAATAAAAGGAAAAAAGGAAAAAAAAGCCACAAACAAAAGAAAGTAACAAAACTCAACAACTCTCAACTTGCATTCTATTTTGTTATATCCTTTTCTCAACCCAGTGCTTCCCTTCTCAGAATCTTGGGGGGATTTTACCTTCACTTTTATATTTCCCCGCTTATCTTCACTGACCTCAGCCTTACCCTATTAAATAGGTAAGCTTTGCTCTTGGAGCTTTTCTTTACTATCCATATTTGAATATACATTTCCTGGTGCAGCAGGATCAAGGGAAGATAGGAGAATAGATTTCCTATGTGAAAAAATGGCACAGCAAAGAGGAAACAAACTATTCACTGCCCATTACAGACAGGGCAACACAGAGACATTTAGGATGGCAATAAGGAAAACCCTTCCAGTACAGGCACCTGTGTTGCTTGTCTAAGGCATGTGAGAAGGTGTGAAACTTCCATTTTCAGTAGATAATTCTGAAAAAAAAATTAATGCCAGTGTAGGAGGACAAATTATCTAGATTTTCTATTATTCCATTGTTTTCCACTGGTTGTTACTCAGCAGTGTTTGAGCTTGTTTAAAATACTAACGTTGAAATTGCAAAGTCCTCCTACTCACTTTCCCTCATTATGCTTTAAATATCATTATTTAAATAATATTGGAACTACTATTCAATCTCAAATTGTCAAAATACATAGAATAATTTTTCAGAAAAATGCATTATTAATTACTTGAAACAAAATACTATTTTTCCATTTTCCCCTGAAATGACATTTTCAGTGACTAAAAAATAAACGTCAAAATGGACATGTCCTCTAGTAAAACCAGCGGGCTCACGGTGGAGACTTCTTCCATTACCTTGTTTGTGTCACTTTTTTTAACATAACCACTAAGACTTTCTACACTAAAAAAATTCAGTTTTGTTTGAATCACACGTAACTAAAAATCAAATTATTTCAGATACTCTCATTAAATGGGATTAACAGCCTACATTGAAACTCTGTGTCCTTCAGCTGGAGGACAGACAGGGAGCTGCCTGTGCACTCCTGGTCCTCTGCAGGAAGAAGTAAAATAAAGCCATCTAAACAACTTGGGGCAATTCAGCTGCAGTGTTGGCTGCAAAATTTTTTTCATACTGAAACAGGAGAGGAACAAACCTACAACTAGCTATGATGTGTAAAAGCAGTTTTTAAAATAAAACATGATAAATGAGATGTCTTGCCAACAGGTTAACATTAGATAATTTTTAACTTCCAGATGTGCACATATGCTTTCCTTAACTACTTCTAATCAAAATGTCTGTCCAAAAGGTTGCAGAACAGTCCATAAAAGACAGTTAGTTCATTATGTCTTTTTGTAATTTTTTCAAAACTAAAACTGAACAGAACAAACCCTATCATCTTTTTTTTCTTTTATGAGCCTTTCCCTTTCCCTGGCCTCTCCCAGCCCACAGGTCCATACTCCAGTATTGGCTGGAAAGCGAAGTTCTCAAGGCAAGTCACAGCTTCACAACCCAAGCTTCACATCAAAGGCATAACCAGCAGTGACAGGGCAAATCACAGCTGGCAGCAAGGCCAGCTGCTGGGGACAGAGGCTACAAATCAGAAGGTGAAACAACACATGAAAATCCAAAGTTCGATGAAATAAGGGCAGGAAAAAGGAATTAGGATTGACCTATTTTAGGAAGAAAACCAGACGTACTTTTAACTCTAGTTCAAACAGATACATTTTTAAAGAAAATATTCCCCAGCTAGAAAATACTTGTAATAGGAATGCCTGACTAGCTCAGATCCATGTGTCTAAATTATGCATATTTTTAAATTTTGACTTTATAGTTGATCTTCACTGACTCCAGTGATAAGGATGGTACCCTTAAATGGGGAAAACAGGAGAAAACAAAATTATCAACACAGCTGAGAGCATGTGCAGGGGTTTACATAAACCTCATGAATAATGTTATGATTTCATACTTAGTCTTTCCTGTTTTGTCATCACTAGGAACAGAAGTATTTTTTTAGACCTGAACGGGAAATTTAGACTTCTCACTAAACAGTGAAAACAGTCCTTTGCTAGATGCAAAAGATCACAATTGATAATGACTGTACTCACAGAAGAAACTGTCTAAATCGAATTTAGTAAAATAGGGCATTTACTCATGCCTAAAAAATATTACACAGCTGGACTTTTAAATAAAAGTTTAAAAAGAGGATGCAGAAATGTATCCAACAGAATAGCAGAGAAGGGGCAGATCTGCTGCTGCACAGTTCACAACAAACAGGCATCCGATGGTGTTCTTAATTGAAGTGATGTCAGCAACAATAGATAAAAGCAACCTTATCCCCCAAAGGAAAAAGGAAATACAAGTCAAAGAGAGTGAAAGAGATCAAATTAGTTCCTCGTGAGTTCATTACTCACAAGCAACCCCACCTCCAGGCGGGAGCGGGCACAGCAGCCAGGGCACAGCCGGGAGAGGAGCTGGGGCAGGGTCGAGGGGCGTGGGACGGAAACAAAGTGATGCACAGTTGTGTGTGTGAAAACACATGAATCTGGAAACCCCTCTAGGCATTCAACACAGCTCCCCTTTTGTAGCATATGAGGGACGTTTCAATAAGCATGTTTTATGGTGCACCCTCAACTCTCCTGGTTGTGGAAACCCCTGGCTGCATCCCTCTCCCTGGCACTTTACAGTGCTATTTTACTGCTGTGTTTGATCTCTGGCAAAACTCCAGAAATTGTGAAGTCGGATGGAGAGAGAGGTATAAACCTCTGCTGCACTCCGGGGAAGATAAATCTTTGGTGAGGCACGGATGAAGCACCTCATTACATTGGCTATAGAAGACCTCTGCACAAGCAAATCTCTGTGACCTGTGCTGCTGCCCTCAGGGAGCAACCGGTTCATGACAACACCTTTTGTTGCTTGGGTTTGGGAGAGGGCAGCACATAATTCAGTTTATCCTTGCCTTTGTAACAGCCACACTACTCTCAAGCAGCAACAGAGGGGCTTTGACATCATGCTTTTGGAAGTGCTGCTTTAGTTTTGTCTGCAGCAGCCTGGTGAGGGCCCTGAGCAGGGGCTACCCCACCAGCCCATCCCTCTTCCCTGTTGCTGTTCCCACACTGTGCACAGTGATTTTCTCCAAAATCTAATTCAGCTCAGTATGATTTCCTGGAAGTCAATGAACCAGACAAGCAGTAAAACACTGGGAACAGGTTGCTTAGAGAGGTGTGGATGCCCCATTCCTGTAAATATTAAAGGACAGGTTGGACAGGGCTTTGAGGAATCTATTCTAGGGGAAGATGTTCCTGGTCACTACAAGTGGGGTACAAGATGACCTTTAAAGGTCCATTCCAACCCAAACCACTCTATGATTCTATGGAAATTTCCTCTGTGTAAATTTTCTAGATATTGATATATTTTACAGCTCAGTTTTAAAACTGTGTGTTTTCTCTACTTCTTGGAATAGCAAGAGAACATCTTGCATGTTTCATGTCTTCCAGCATGCAGTATATATAGCATTTGTTCATGTCACATTTAGAGCAAAGCTCCTTTCTGTTCTTGCTCTCTGCCAGGTGCCTCCCACGAGCAATGCACAAGGCAAGAAAAAGAGAGCTCTGTCAAACCTACAACAAAAATGGAAGACCAATCCTCATCATGTCACATCTGCAATGCTGTCAACCACAAAAGGCTCTTATATGATTCAAATTGTGTATGAAAAAATGTCCTTGCTCCATTTCTTTCATCTTCTAATGTACCACATGATAGTGACTTCTCTGACATTGGAACCTGATTTACAGATTTTCATGTAAGTGCTTTCATATAAGTGTGTAATCATTTCTGGCCTGATGCTATGAAAACACCAAAAAAAATGCATTGCTCTGACCACATTGGGAGATTTTAAAGGCATTGCCCCCATAAGCAGTGCTACCCATGGTCCAAGTTGCCAACCCTTTGATTTTCTGAAGAAAACTCATCACCCCTGTGAAAGGCAGTGGCTGTCTGAAAGCCTGCAGAAACTCAGTACAGTCTCTTCTGCTGCAGAGTCCACGAGGATGCCTTTCACAAGGGGAGACATTGATTACCATTTGTTAGTTCTTTAAAAACTTATCCTCTTTTATTCTCAAATAATATGCCATGTCCTACAGCACAGTTCAAGGTGCCTTGCTTGAGTCTGTTTGTCTTTTACATGTTTTTGCTTATATTGTCTGTAGTGCTTTTATTGTCTACCTTATGATGGGCTCACTTTGTCAATTTTCTGTAACTTGGAGGTATTTTAATATGGTAACTTGAAAAGATCAATTAATGTCCTGCCTTTTTAAAAGGTTTTTTTTTTCCTATTTAGCATTGTTAATTACAAGCTTTACAAAATCCAAGAACTTAAAGTTTGAAATGAGTCAGTTTTGACTGAATGCTGTGAGAAAACTACTTAAAAGGAAGAGAGGAAAAAGATACATTGTGCAAACAGAAGCATTTGTTGGGAACAGGAACTTAATTTCAAATTCACAAAATAAGTTCCCTAACCACTACACTATGGAGGCAAACAGAGTGTCTACAACACACAGCTTTTATCTTCCATCGTGACTCAGAAATACTCAGTTGCTTAGATAAAAGCAGGAGCAAACTAGGAGATGAAATGGAGGAGGCAATCACACGGCACATGGGTGCTCACACTCCACTGAAGCTCATACAATGGCTAAGGTTACCTAAATCAACAAGGCTCATAGGCTTCTTTGCAAAATGTATGTAAATCTACACATCTGTAAAGATGCAAGGCAGTGGAGAGTTAGACTCCTGACTTCTAAAACTAACTTAGCTTGTCAGAATAGAAAAAAAAAATAACATACAATGACCCCCTTACCTGACAAGATTAAAAGTAATGAAAATGTTTGGAGAAGGGATAAAGGCAGTTTCTTATAAGAAACTTGAAGTAGTAGATCTTATGGTGCTGCAGGTCAGTCAAACACTGTATGTGATGTGAGCAAGGTCTTTACTGTTTGAAACAAGCTTAAGAAGAAACCTGGCTTTGTTCATGATAAGGACATTCTGAATCTCACTTTAGTCCTCTTCTTTTTTACTGCTTCTCTGACCTGAGTACTCCACTCAGGCTTTGCTTTTAAAATTGAACAAAGTAAGACAATGACTAAAGAAACAAAAGTTTTGTTTTATGCTGTATGATTTCAATTTTCTGATGTGTTCAGAACATGCTCAGATGAATAAAGAAAGGGTTTGATAATTAGATTTTTGAAGATTTTTAACTAATGTAAGTGGATCAATGTTTTTTCCTGAAAAGTCTTTATCAGCTGGAAATGAAGAAGGTAGATCTGGGATTCTCATCCATGTAAGATTTCTCACGACTTGCATATGAACAATATGAGACAAAAGCAGAAGACTAGAACTGCATACTGTGGGAGATGGTGTATCTGCTTATGCACTTTCTGCAGGCTCAGGACGATTTCATTTTGATACATGTTACAGGTTCTAGTACACTCGTCTGTTTTCTCAGCAGATTTAGGAACGCTTAAGTATCTCTGCATTTTTAGCAGAGCAGCCAAAAAATTTGGCTTTTTTAGCCTGAAGAAGTTCTTCAGATTTTTTCAGTACTGTAAGCTTCACCACTTATTTATTTTTTTATTTATTCACACAATCACTTTTCATTGGTAACTCTTACTTTAACCTTCCTTGAAAATTCCACTATCCACATGTACCCCCGGTGACCTATATGAAGAAATATAATTGAGGAAATTCCCAGGGCAAACACATAAAATTTAATCAAATAATATGCTAAAAAATTAAGTTAAATACTAGATTAAACTATCTTGAATGCTTGATATTAATTACAAAGTATCTAATATCCTTATTACGTTGATAGCCCCAAAAATGAGTCAAAGAAGATGGCATGATGATGCATGTTATGAAATGATAGAAGATGCTGAAACTTATCAACACTCTCCATTCAGTCAGACAACATCCTCTGTGAATTTCAGTCAGAGGTCGAACAAAGATATTTATGAAGGAGAAATATTGTGAAGAATTGGCTCTGTTTGAGAGGATTGGAAACAATAACAGAACTGGAAATGAAGAATCCAGAATCCAAATTAAAGTTCCTTCTGTTAAAGTCAGCATGGGCATGTGTTTATATCCCTGCTTTTTTTCTGGTTTAAGTTCAATTCAAATATTTATATTTAGATATACATATTAAACCAAGTAAAATATGTTTTCATATTTTTGAGGTGTGATTAGCATAACTGAGGCAAGCCTATAAAATACTGTATGCAAAAACTATCTACTTGTAATTAAAGTTCTGAGACCTCTATCTACGTGTCAGCAAAATACTCAATCATAATTAAAACCAAGGAAGGTTCTCATTTTTCCTTTGCAAAACAATGACTCACTGTGAAAGAACATTTCGTTTGTCCAATTAATTACTGGTCATTCACACTGTCATGAAATCTTAAAGCTGGCACAAAGGGTTTGAAATTGAGTTTGGCTGGCTGAGGTAACAATTAAATGAGCCTTTGAGAAGCAGTTAGAGCAACCAAGCCTGTGGAAAACAGAGAGGAAACCTGAACCTGGCAGCAGCGTTGCCTGTTGTAATGGCAGAGCAGCAGGCTCAGAGAAGGGGTGGGCTGTGGCTAGCAAGAATGAGACAAATATTATCACATGGAGCATATGCAAAGAGGATGTTTTTTAAAACTCAATAAAAATAAACAGATGAAGAAAGTATCTGCTGGAAGGCAGGATGATGACATGGAAGAGAGGGAGAAGAAAGATTACACCATCTGGCACATACTCTGTTTTTGCAGAATAGTAATAGGAGTCTCTGGTTTCTCTGCTATTATGCTTCAATTCTTACCTCCCTTGATGTAGACACAACCATCTTCTATTGAAACCTGATCAGAAACACAAAGGAAATGAACCTTCCTATACTCCTAGCACAGAAGAAGATTCTGCACTAAGGTCCTACTGCCACCTGCTTATCTGAACATGCAAAACAAGTCCTCCATGAGAAGCCAGGCTCTAAGCATTTTTCAGATAATATTTCCTTCAACTACTGAGGAATAAGAGGGACTTCAAAGTGAGAACAGATGAGAAATTGAGCAGTCCCAAGTCAGCAGGATACTCCCTATAAACCCATAATCCCTAAAATTGATGAATGCTGCTCCAGGCTACAGGAAATAACATGATTCATTTGCTACAGTACAAAGATTTTGATTTCAAGAAAGAAACAAAACCAGAAATACAAATGTTTCTTCACAAAAGAACTTGCACATCAGTTACTTTTGACACTCAGAACATATTCAGCCAGTTGACTCCCTCTCAGTACTCAGCTCTAAGTTAAGTATCTCAGTCTAATCTGCCTCCTACCCTCGCTACTGATGAAGGACTTTAAAGGGAAGCATACAACATAAAAATACAGTAATTTCTTCTTTTTGGATGAAAATACTAGAAGTCATGCTACTGCAACAGATCCAGGCCACTGCCAATATCTGAATAAACCTTTTCAGTGGTTCCTCTAACAGGAAGCCTCATGCTTCCTACAAAGCTGATAAAGATGGTAAGAAACAGCTACCAGGTATAACTGGACAAAAAACCTCCCAAAAAAAAAAAACCAAAAAAACAAAAAAAAACACACAAAAAAAAAAAAAAAACACACACACCAAACCAAAAACAAAAAGCACAACAACAACAAAAAAAACACCACAAAAAGAACAACCCACCACAAATTGATAAAAGTGTTTTCAGCTGGAAAATAAAACTGGTCTAGATGTTTCACAAGGTGATGTTGGAGGCCAGAGGCCTCAAAATAACTTTCTTTAAGCAACTAATAGAAGGGAAAACCTTTCTTAGTCTATCTCATGGACAAAAACTGTAGCTCAACATGTCAAGCAGTGACTAACAGAGGAAACCAGAGAAAAACAGTTGCATGATATATTTGCTCACTTTTTCAGTCAACTAACAAATCACATTAGTTATCTAAATGGTTAATAAAAACCGATATAATCTTTGATTATAGTCTTTTATATAATATACATACTTTCGTTTTTTGCCATTAGCTGGGTTGTAAATGGTATTCATGGAGAAAGACTTTAAAAAAGACTGAAAGAAGATGAATCAAACAAGCATTCCTCTGGCATTTGCTGTAGGAGAAACAGTTGTTGCTTCCTGGTACTTCAAGCTCCATACAAGTAAGATGCTTTTTTACCTTAATTATTCAGATACCTTGATCTTATTGTATCTTCCTAGTAAAGCCATAGTTTCAGTTGTGCACATAGGGGACCAAGATTAGGGTAAGGTCTCCAGAGAGTTGAACTTGCTACAAAAGTTAAGAAACCTGGATTTCTAAAAGCCACCCTGCAGGCTCAGCTGTTGCCTTCTGTGACAAGTGCAGTAGGCTTTCTCTCACCAGTCACCTAAAATATAGGCCTTAGCCTAATGCCTTAGCCTGTGACACAAGATCCCCCCTACAGTCAAAAGATGAAAATGGTCACCTCCAGGTAGCTGCTCACCCGCTCCCTCCTAAAAAGGGACCCTGGAAATGCTGCTCCTTCCATTAGCTAGAGACAGAATCCAGACAACAGAATAATGACTCAGTCTGGGGGGAATGGACACCACCCTAAAGTCCCCCAACCAGAGTGTTTCAAAAGCTCTGCTCCACTACACGGGTGCTCACCCAGGAGCTGAGCTCTTCCAGAACCCATGCCCCAGCTGCAGTGACAGCCACATAAGCACTTGGTAGGGTCTCTGATCCTTGATAAGTTGAGTTCTGTGCCAGTCTGCACTAACATTATTCTTAGGTAAGAGTGACTTGTTATTGACTGGGGCCATCCTACTTACTGTTATGACATGGTTGACTGTCGGGAAGGGGCTGCCCTTGGGGGAAGCCTCAGTAGGACCAGCATCAAGGGCAGCAGGTTCTGAAACAAAGGTTGCCTTTAAAAGAAAACACCAGAAACATATTTTTATTCTGAATGCTGTTTAAGAAGAGGAGTTCCCTCCCTCTCAATCTAGTATACAAACTCCTGGACCTATTGTTACATGTGGTTGTACAACAAAAGCAAATAAAACTGCAATTATTGCTGTTTCCCAATTTTGGTGAATTTTATACTTGAACTGTTGAAACTATCAGTTCAAGAATAAGAAGTTGCAACAGATAGTGTCAAGAGAAAAATGCTTGTTATTTGTACACAGATTAGTCCTGTGGTCAAAATATTAGTATTTCTATAGCACAGCCCATTGCATTAATTCCTTCTTGTGACAGACACAAAAAAAGCAGAGATTTGTTTTCTACATTCTTTAAACAGATGAATGATTCTGCCATCTTGTGGGAGATGGAGAAATCCTAACTATTTGTACAATAACAGCAGGGCAGAACAGGATGGAACAGAAATATCTTCTCTTTTTCACTTGTTTCACTATTGATTACCTGAACAGACTTTTAACATCTAGTATATTCCAAATAGCTCCCAAAATAAAAAATTAATTATAGCCTCATGGAGGAACCTGAGCAATGGGGTTGATTTTTAAGATACTAACTTGACCAGAAACTCTGCTCAGAAGGTAACTCAGAAGTTGCACAGCAACTAAAAATCCTGGGGTCTTTTCCCCAATGATCTGATAATGTGAAATATATAGAGAATTATTTAAAATCTCTCACATTTGCTAAAATAACTTTGAAAAAAGAAAAAAATGTAGAATTATACAGATTTTTATCTATAATTAACTATTTAAGAACTGTTAAACTAGCAGAATATTTATATGTTATGGAAGACCACCCTCTATTAATAATTCCATAGCATAGTTTTACAAAATTAGTAGAATAATTTATCATTAAATAGTCTTTGGCTGATACAGGTTGTATCGTTATTCCTGACAATTTAACAGACATACAATATTGCTTGTTCTATCCCACTTTAATTCAACATGGAGCATGCCGGAGTAAAAACTACCAGTCTAACAAAGTATAAATGACAGATTAAGAGAACAAGAGCTGAAAGAAATATGGACCAGCTTCACCTCAAAGTAATTTTGTAGAGGTTCTCTTCCTCCACCATTCTCAGCAGGTAGAAACCAAACTACACTGAAAGTATGTAACACAAAACTGTACGTGACCATCTTTTTCCCTGTTGTTCTTGGGAAATTCTGAAGCTCAAGAATGTGGCTTTTGCTAGGAAAGATGATGCTTGAGGTGGAGCAGCCTGAGAGACACATTTATCCCTTGGCACTTGGCACTGCAAGCCTCCATCAGGGGAGTTATTTTGAGCTGTTCTCTTCCCACCAAAAATTATCTTGGGGAAATAACCTCATCTAGTTTACATCTCTTTGTTGCAACTGCAGTGAACTCATCTAGTAAATCTAATACCATGTCACAAGAAAGCAGGATCAAGTACAACTGTATTTTATGCTTACATAACTGCTTAGTAAGACCATTATTTTGCTTAGTAAATCATTCATTTAAGTGAATAATATTTAGTTAAGCACTTTGAACATAAAGATCTGACAACCAGAACATAATAAGAAGGAATACAACAATTTAATGTTATTATCATTTCTTCATAATGGCAGGTATCTAAAAAGCTACTAAGGCAAGCCTAGATCTGCATTTCAAGTTTCCCAACTCTAAGTGATTTAAGGCAACAAGAGAACACGCTCCACAGTGACAAACAACCCATCTACCTCAGCCACTCTGTCTCCCGCTTGTACCCCAGCCAAGTGTGATGGACCATCTTTTGGCAGCCGTGCAACGAGGATCCCCTGGTAACACAAAACATAGGTTTCAGAAATGACAGTTTCTCCCACTGTTCTTAGATGTAAAAAGCAAATGGGAAGTAATTAATTTTCAAGACTTATTGCTCTGCTGCCTCCATAAAATTAAAAACTAAATGCCTTAACACATTAGCAAGACCAAAAAAAAAAGAAAAAGCCTCCATGGCTGACACATACAACAACGAACAAAAGTCAGTAATTGTTTACACTGTGCCATGGGGAACAGACTGGAAAACAAAGATTTATTTAAAAGATAAATCAGTGAGAAAATGTGCGAAATATTTCTCTCAAATCAAGTTAGCTCCTGGGAATGAGCAAATGAGATGGGAGAGGCATGTGGATTGCCAAGGGAGTGACCCCAAACCGAGGCAGAAAATGAGAATTAAACAACAGTGTTTCAGCCATCAGGTTGCCTTTGCAACATCATTGGTTTGCATTTGTGTATCTCTCCCAAATCATCCCTTCTGGAGCTTCCCATCAAAATCTAATACCAAATCCTACTCTGGGAAATAAGCTACCTATGTTTACCCTTGTTAGCTTTACAAAGATGGAAACATTACATGAAGGACAATCTCAGAAAGTAAACAACAAAACACAGTAACTCAAGGAACTACTCATCAGTCTATTCCTAATGATCACTAGATAAATTTTGAATAATGAAATGCACCTCATCACTTTCTTTACATGAAGATGAGCCCTTTCCACCAGCAATGCTAATACCAAGACTCCCCATTTGACTGCACACAGTAATGGTTACCTGGAAAAGAATTATAATGAATAAGTGACCCGATTAATCAAAAATATTGCCTATTAATTATGTGAGCATTGAAAAATCTACCTTCCACTCCAAACACCAGCAGACATGCCTCTGGAGAGCCCTGCCCAGAGAAAAGTGGTGCTACACTTCAACACTGGCACATGCAAGACTTGTCACCACTGCTTTGAAACCATGGACTGAACAAAGACTCAGCTCAGTGCCCACGTGCACATACCTTTGACTTGACCTCACAATACCAAAGCTGGGTATCTAAAGTGAGATGCACGGCTACAAGGAAAGTGGGTTTTGTTGGGTTTTTTTAAATGGGAAATTCTTTTTCCATATAAGCCACAGGGAGCAATGACAACCTTCAGCTTACTCTCCTAAAAGTAAGCCTCATGACATCTGTCATGCAATGTCCCCCCTTCTTTGCATCTTTTACAAACTGCCTCACCCAGGAGGGGCTCCCCACGGACAGAGGGACTGCCCCACAGACATGTAGAGCCCCCCAGCAGCAAGCCCAGCCCACGCAGCAGTCCCAAACCTTCAGTGGGGGCTGTGGCACATCCAGCACCCGCGGCTCCTCCGCGATCCGGCCGCTCTCGCTGGGGAAGCCGCCTGCTGCTGACACAGGGGGCTGCACCTTGGTGTTGGATCCTGCAAGAGTCTTCCCTTTCATTGCCAACTTGTGCTTTTCTTGAAGCGTCCCTCTGGGATTTCTTTGATCTCGCATGCCGTCATTGCTATCAAAAAGGCTGCCAGAAAACTTGGAAATCGGTTCCTGAGGGTTAGAGATAAAAAAGGTAAACACAGCAACAGCAAGGAAAATCTGAAACACAGACCTTACCCGTGCCAACAGGAATTTGTTTCTCACTCTCACATTGCTGTATGACAATTTATTTCACTGAAGACAAAACTGGAACTTTACAGCAAACATACAAAGATTTCGTCTACCATTATTTCTCTGGGCATATCTTGCCCTCGACATTGGGGTTGAAACTGTGGGAACAGGGAGAGGACTGGGATTTTCTGTAGCCTTTCACTAGATTCCCTGGCACACACAAGCACAGGTAACACATATGTATCCATATGTGCATAAATTCTGCAGTGCCCTGTGAAAATGGCAGAGCACGAGAACAAGACTATTTTGGGCAGCCTCTGGCAGCTCTGTAGCACTGAATCCACTGTTCTGGGGGAAGGAACCACACGCACAAGGCCAAGGAAAGATACTTCCATACAGAAAATAAAACGTTTATTATAGTTTCTCAAAACTCACATTCCATTTTTGGGAGCATAGATGTGAGAGGGAAGGCAAGCCCCTACCTTGCATCTACATATCTAAGACTTTGTTTCAGTCATTGGATTGACTTCAGTTGCAAATGGCAGTGAGTGGATGTGGGAGTGCATTTTTTAATTTTAAGTTTCATTCATAAGTTAATGTTCTTTGTAAATTGGTTTGTTCTCTGTACTTCTTTTTGTTACCCACGCTTGATTTATTCCTGTTTTTTCCCCAGTAACAGTTCTGTAATTGGTTCTGTATTCTCCCTAAGTTTTGCCCCCCAGAGACAGTTAACTGTCCATCACTTCACAGACAGCCACTTGTTGCTGTCTATCATTTTTGGGGTCACTCCCCACTTCTGGAAGATTCTGAGAGAAGCATCGAGTGATTGGACAGAATCCTGATTGTCACCTCCTAATGTTCATTGTATGGTTGTTTTGTATGTTTGTTTATGATACGAGCCACCTCCCTGTAGAACCTCATTGGTTCCCTTTCTGTGTAACAACCCCAGCTATAAGGTCTCACCCGAGAGTTAGCCGAGACCTTTGGCACGCTGACTCTCGAGGTGAGGACCCCACGCCGGGGTTCCAATAAACTCGTGTGACCCAGTGTCTCCGGAGTCCCCCCTTTTTCATCCTCCAGCCAATCACCACGCAGGAGCAGCTCGAGCGAAAACGAGCTCACTAAAAGAAAGCCCTGTTGCCTGTGCCGAGGCTAGCTGGCTTGAAAAACAGGCACGGCGACAAGTGGAGACCTGCAAACTCAAGTGATTTAGGAGTACTCTGGAAATGGAACCTCAAAGGTGATGCGTACTAAAGCCTACTCTGAAACCTGGCTCTAGGGTAAACCTAGTCTGAGATGCAGTGAAGAGCTCAGAATGTCACCCTGTGCTTAGCTAAACCACAAGGGCTTGAGAAGAGAAATACACAATTAAAATACATCCACCAAACAATTAAATCTTCAGACAAGTTTGCAAAATGTAGCGATGTTTTCCAGCTGTCAGTTATTCCTGACAAAGGATTAAATTAAATTTAGACACGATGCCCAAATTCTGGTCACATTTTAGGAATGCTTTACTTATATTTAGCTGATTTTTGCTCCTTAATTTTCTGGGTTAAGGTGAAATCAGATCTTCATAATGCTCAAATCCTTCTGTCTTCTATTGGCAGTAAAATGATGCAGCAAACACACATCAACAACTCTGAAAATAAACCCCGTAAGTGTTTCTCTAAGCTTGGAAGTTTAATACCAAAATATAAAGCAGTGGCATTACCTTGAACAGCTGTGCAGCACCCCAGTGGACACTTTATTTTTCAATCTATATTGGCACTTTCCCACAACGTCTTTTTGGTTGGGATGGAAAGAAGCATTGCCAACCCCAGGGAAAGCATAAAAGGCATGATTGCTTCCCATTTTCACTTAAAAGGGAATTTGCTTAGCTTTGTGTCACATAAAACATTCACTACCTTTTTTCTCCTGAGAGAGATTTCTCTTTACAGTGCCAGGCTGACTAACCCAGACACATCTGCAGTGCTGTGGGTGCCAGGGAAGGCGGCCATGAGCAAGAGCCACAATTGTGGGCTGGAGGAGGGGCCACACCGGCAGCACTCACAGGGGCTAGGAAGGAAGCAGAGGTCCTGAAAGAGGAGCAGGAGCCCCAATTCCTCCCTCATCTCCCAGCAAACACCAGGAAGAATGAGGAGCAATGCCCTGAAAGGGAAAGGCTGCAAGAGTGCAATCACCACCTCCTTCCCGCAGGCTAGGACCAAGAGGACAGCCAGGCTGCAGCACAGGTGACAGACACACAAGGGAGAAACTACAGCAGGCAGGGGCTCACAGACATCAGCATCCTGGAAGAGCACCACCCAGAATTAACATGCAGTGGAGGAGCACTGCAACCTCACTTTTCTACCATCCAGGCCTACAGAGAAGCTGAGCTCCAAATGCTGCCAACAACCTACTTACCTGAAAGTGATGGAGGGAGCTTGGTAACTGGGGATGTAAGTAGGAGTAAAGTAAAAAACGTGTCTCATCACTGCTCAGGTTACTCATCTTAATCTGCAGGTTGAACTGTACTCTTGAGAGTTGGATGGATTAATTGCAAGCAAAGTGAAGGAATATAACATTGAACATAGCTCTGTACTGTCTGCACAAGCAAGGACGTGAGAGTATAAGCAGTACAGGTCCCCCAAACCCAAAGTGCTCTGCTGCACAGCAGTGTGAGCAGCTATAGCTTCTTCATAGATACACACTGTCTCTCCAGATTTCAAGACTACTTACATCATCAGGATCCTCAAGTTCCTCTGCTTCTTGCTCGGGACTGAACCTTCCTTCTCTCCATTTTCCATTAGCAGAGCTCAATTTGTATAGGTTACCACCATGAAAACCTTCCTTCCCTTTCAAAGAGGCCCAGCGAGAGCCCTGGGAGCTCCAGTTATGGCCACTGTACAGTTTAGGAGACTTGGGAAGCCACTTAATAGAGTCCTGAGGGATAGAGGACATTAAAAAGAAGGCAATTAATAGATTTTAAGAAAGCAATTGAGGTATGTAAGTGCAGAAACTGCCTGCCAAGTTCTGCAAGGTATTTTACATTCTTGCAAACACTCTGTTTCCCTTTTTTACCTTTAGAACTACCTTCAGTCCCACAGAGATACTTCACCAGTTAATGGGCATTACTGGTGATACAAAGAGCAAGCAAAGGCTGCTGAAAATAGTGGAAGCCTTTAAGGACTTATAAAAGCCTGGGACCAAGCCTACCTTCAGCATCGTAAAGAAGAATTAACGATCAACAATAGTCTTCAATAAAGTGTACTATTAAGAAAACAAACAAAAGTACTCAGACCTTTAGTGACCACCTCATGACCTGAGTTAAAAAAAAACTATTAAGTCACTCCTCTCTTCATTATTAATTAAATAAAATGTTTCATTTGTTGAATGACACCAATAGAAAGCACAACACTTAACTGATCTTTTAAGTATTGCTGATTTACAAAGTGACTATAGTTCAGTTATCCCAAAATGTTCATTACTTATTTAAATCCAAAATACTCCACATTTCTCACTCAAAAATTTATATATGACAAGTTGTGTCAGGGTTGCTTACGTACCTAAATTTCACCGAATTCTAGAAATAATTTTCAAACTAACCTATATCTTTGTTTGAAGCTTTCTTTAAATCTCACTTCTGCATTTTCTTACAGTGATACAAATACAGTGGTAAAAAGCAGCCTGATGCCAAATAATATACATCAATGGAAAAAACTAACAGAAAACAATTTTCAACAAGCTTCTGGTGGAGCAATCAGAAGCACATGGTGACTTTCATGTTTTAACAGGTATTTGATGCAGATTTAACAGTTCTTTAAGTTTCCATTTTCCTTTTTAAATGCAGAGTGGTTATGTTCACACACACACACAGATATGCTGCTACCACCAACAACTCAGATGTCACCATCTCTACTAGATCTAAGGTGGGTAAAGACAAGGAAATAGGACGAGACTGTTCATGCTGGACACACTGATTCATCTTCAGCTGTCAAAGAAGGTCGTCGTCTTGGGATTCTTCATTTGCTTTCAGTTTTAGGATGGCTGAAAACACATTTCTAGGAAATGGAATTGGACAGTATCCCAGCATCTCACTGGAAAACACCATAGACCTTTCTGTGAGTCTTGAAAAGATGATAACCCCATCAAAGGATTATTTGTATTGTACAAGGAAGGTGCGATTGGCCTTTTCCTGCAGGAAATTTACTGTTAAACCACATTTTGAACTGCGCTGACACTCAGTGATATCGCTATTTGCTGATAAATAGCCCGTATTTCTGGTTATTCTAAACCACATTGCTCAGGACACTGGAGCTGATTGTCAATTTAGTTGATCAATGGGAAAGCAGCACAATCAATCACAACACAGCAGTGGCTCCCTTTCCTCCAGATAATTCAAAATGCAAGGCAGGGTATCTCCTGATATTTCTTCACACTCATCTTGAATAAAGAAACATAGGGTACCCTTAAACTAAGACTTTGCTTTATGTTAACATTAACTAGGGGGATAGTAATTCAAATCAGACAGATGAACAGTACACTAGGTGAAATTGTTTGCTATTGGCTTGGACTGTTGTATTTCAGAATAGCTAATGTGACATATCTCAATGTTCAGAGTATTTCAAGACACAGCTTAAATCCTTGTCAACTTTTAAGCTCATTAGGAAGTCATAAAGCAATTTCACTCTAAAAATAAACACGACTACAGTGAAGCATTTACCTTCTTCCAAGGAAACATCTCATCCTTGTTTGACGCTGATCCCTAATCCTAAACAACAGCTTCTCAAATTCAGCCTGCCAAATTCTGTAAAACCAGTAAAAGGCTATTCTCTCAAAGTAACAGACAGAGATTTCAAATTAAGGTTATGCTGACAATCCCTTCATCATTTTAGGCATACACTCAGCCGCAGTGGCAGCCTCCTGTGTGCAAAGGAGCACGGTGATGAACATCAGTATATTTTACATCCCTATGCCCCCTGCAGTTCAGTTGGGACACAGAGCTGCAGGGCACTCCTGCTCCCCATCTGCCTTGTACGGCAGGATGCTTTTCCTTATGCTGACATACAGCTGTAAGGAAAATTCAGTACCTGTTCAACACCTGTAACCCAAGAAATTTTAGTCTTTAATGCTTTTGATCTACAGTACTACAAAGTAAAATAGAAACAACAGAACAATTCTGGAGAAGAATTGTCTACACAGGTCTACACAGTACTGTGGATAGCATTATCTTTATAAAAACAGTTTCATGATTTGCTTGTATCAATAGCAAAAGATGGAATGGAACAGCCAGAAATGCCTTTTTGTCTACATTTGCATATACCTGCTATATGCAAAACACCACATGAATTATACTTCCACAAAGTAAAATGGAGAAACCAAGCCAATGAATGCTATTGCTGTGAGTGCAAGCTAATATTATTTTGCAAACAAATCTCATCCCCAATTGTTTTTTACAACTTGATCCTTTCTGATGAAAGAAAAGGGATAAGGCTGGAAATAAGACAGTGAACTCAACCTCTCAGTCTGAATTTTTTATTGGATTTTGTTTTCCCTACCAAAAATAAAACCAATTCCTTATTCAGATGTATTAATTAAAATTGCTTTAGACAGGCAACAAGCTTCCATCACCCCTCAAGGTCATTCAGGTAACAGATAGTAGACTTACACTCCAAAAACAAAGCTCTCTTAAAAAAAACTTCCAGTAATTTATTAACTTATTCTCATTTTATTAAATAATATAGGACCATGCTTTGAGACAGGAGGCTACAGGCAAATATCCTAATATGAAGAAAGAAAAATCAGTTCTCCTTACAGAATTTTAGAGATTATAATTGGTCTTCTTACTACACAGGTAGAGTTTGGAAGTTCTTGTGTTTCATACGTGGGAAGCTAAGACCCAAAAAGATAAAAAACATGATTGGTTTCAGTCATTAGCAGCAAACACGAAGTGAGATGCACATAGATTTACATTTTCTTCAAAGTAACTGGAATGAAACAAAGAAGGCAAATTCTGTATTTAGGACTTTAAGCTTCATGGGTATGTGGGTGGTGTAACATTTCTGTTTTGTAAAAGCAGAAGTGTTTGGAGGGAGAAAATATTTATCAGCCTAGCAGTTATTATGTTCCATGGAAACACGTTTTTTTCTTCTCTGTACACTGTTAATGAGCCTAACTGATTTCCTAACAGACCATTTTGCTTCAGTATTTCACCAGGAAGTCAAGTGATGTTTTTACCCCCTTTCAATACATTTTTCACCTTTTCAAAGGCAGTCTCTCCATAACATAACTACTGCTCAGTATCATACCCCTGTACTTAAGAGGACAGTGTTCCCATGAAGCACAATGTGTTCATTCTGTTAAGATCTCACTAAAAAATGGCCTGGAAAATGAATTTCCTCCAGGAAACAAGTGGGGGGGAATGCTGTGTATCACCCTAAAACATTCTGGTAAATGAAAGAGATTCTAAAACAGCCTAACAATAAAAGCCAAGTTATGAAAGTCACCCATGTCTCTGAAACACCATACTGAAATCACAGTGACAGTGAAATACCCTGCTTACAGCCACAGCCTGGTCTCCACTGGCAAGCAGAATCCAGTTACCTAGAACATTTCAATGGTCATACACCTCCTACAACAATTCAACTCAAAAGCCCAAACACAAATTCTCACCTATTTCTCTGTTTAATAAAAAGATGGTTTGCTTAAATAGCACAATTATGGGAGAGAAAATGGTTTTAAAGACGCATTTCCTAGAACATAAACTTTTCTGCTTCAAAGTACAACATAACACATTCTACTAATCAAAAACTATTTCAGACTCATTCCCTTTTTAAAGTACAAAAGACTGTTTCTAAGAAAGCTTTGTGTAATTCACAGGAAACAAAAGCTGAACAAAATGCTGCTGAAACAAAAGCATCCTTGAATATGCTTCCACTGGAAGAGAGGCAATGTAAAAGCTGCCTGAACTGATTATGGAAGCAAGCCTTATACACTTTGCTAGCAGTAAATACATGATTTAATTTCAAAATCAGATACTCAAGTATTAATTATCCAGATAAGATTTTTTTTAATTTCCTGAAAATACGATTTTAAAAAATTGCTGTAGGTTATCCTAAAAGTATCCGCTATGCAAATGCTCTTCAGACTTGAAGAGCATTTTTCTCCCCTTCTGCATGAAGAAAAGTCATCAGTAATATTCAAACAAACCTTTCTGTTAGTTAGTTTGGATTGTGTTTTGGGTTTAAGTTGCTTAGTGGAAGTCCAGGGTGCCATTAACAAACTGTGAAGAAATTCACTCATGTTTGTAATTGTGTAGTCATGATTATTATGTTTAATGTTCCAGAAATATGGGACAATGCTATCTCCTATAAGCAACTTCAGAATGATTTAAAGCAGCCCATTTATTTTGGAATTAAGAAAAACTGGTGAGTTACTGAGAGTGATGATTGACTCTTTCCATCACAAGCACATTCCCACAACTTGCCTGAGTTTGCTTCAGGTGTGAAAGAAGATAGGACATGTAACTAGTTTTATGTCCAACTAAAACTTTCTCTGCATTATACTGGGGACGCTTACAAACTGACATCCAAGCTGCTGATGCTTTAGTGGTATTTCCAAGCTCTGTGTGGATCTTGAGGAAACTTACTGCAGTCTGCACTAGTCTTCCACAGTGAGTGTTGCTAACAATTTTATGTTTGGCTGTTACCACCAGCTGCACATCAGAGATTTCAGCCAAGACAACATTCCCTGGCAACAGATGAGCACATCAGAGAAACAGTGTCAACGGTTACTGCACATCAGGTGTCCACTTCCTGGTTTTAATGCTGAGGAAGGTTTGCTAAAACTCTTCTCTGAAATATCACTGAGGAGACACACAGTTCTCTCCACGGACAATAGTGATGCTGTATTTTCAGGAGAGGTCTTCTGGAAAAAGGCAAGCTACTTGTTCAGATCTCAGAGTTAATGGACTAATAACAACAGTGTTTAGAGGCAAACACCCTGAACAGGTTACAAATTCAAAACCAGACTGCACCTGAAGTTAGCACAGTCCAGCTACACTCACTGAGCTCTTTCCTCCAAGCCCTCTGCTCTGGCAGAACCCATGACTGACCAGCCCACTGCCTGCCAAAACTGCACAAGAGGGAATAAACAGTGTCTCCATTATTCACCAGAAGAGGAGACAGGACGGCCCCTGCAAAGCAGCTCACAGAGTTGTCCTCAAATCAGGCATGTGCTACCCACTTTGAAAAAAAAAATCACATTCTTCTTTCAGCTGGTGGAATAATGATTGCAGTCCTGACTTTACAATAAAAGGAGGAGACATTGTCCCTCTGAAAATTTCACAATTGCTTCAGGTGAAAGGGAACACCCAAAACAATTACTAAGTCAACACCAGCTTTTGTCATATTCCCTGACAGCAACCTAAGCACAGAAACAGATTTGTGTGTTTGTCAGAAACTGAAGATGGGAAACACTCATATCAAGTCAATTGAAAAACTAAAGTAATTTTATTTTCTGGAGTCAAGGCAAAGAATGGTGGTGAATTCTCCATTAACAAAAGGTCTAGACTTTCTGATCAATAGTATGCTTCTGTCTCAGTGGAAGGCAGACATCTACAGCAAACCTGGATAGTATCAACCAATATACTAAAAAAATGCACTTTTAATAAAATTAAATTCCTGGCGTCACTACTCTCTCTTAAAGCTGAAATTACAAGTTCCAAGTAGTGAAACCTGTTAAGTAGCTAAATCAGCAAAAAGATGCTCACCCAGCACTAGTAAAGCATCAGTGCTAGATCAGAAGCAGGCCAAGCAGGACATAAACAAGTCACTTGCTGGAAAGAACAGCATTATGCAAGTTTCCAGTACATACTTTCCTACAATATGGTGATTATCAAAAATATGGAACTTAAGCCAGAAAAATAATCTCAACACATAAATTACATGGAAGTTGTGGGAAAAGCCTAGAGCAGCACACAGGGGATGGAAAAATCCATTGCTGCACTAACTACGGTAGCACAAGAGTGCCTTTTTTCTTATTACTCTTTTAAGACTAGGAATTGTGACTTTGAATAGAGAACTTGTATGCAGTAACTGGCAGGTTAATATTAAATCCACTCCACCATATGGTCAGTTGATTTTCCCTGGTTACCTGTTTATAGCTAATAAAACAGCATGCAAATTTTGCCTCTTTGCATTAAACCCACCTCTCAAAAGACAAAGTAAAGCAGGAAAAGTTTATAGAGAAAAAACTCATAATCATTCAAAGTCATTCACTACTCGGGCTCCTCACACTATCAGCAAGAGGAAAAAAAACAGACTGGGAAGAGAGGGCTCATGTTTTCAAGGACAGACATTGCTTCACCAGAACATGTGTCATCAGCTTTTTCTGGCTATAAAACAGAGTTAAAACTGTCTGGAATGTTACCAATGCTGTTGGGAAGAGGAGGGTACTTCAAGCACTCTATGAAACGGCATACACATGGATCACTCAAGAGATGAGAGGGACTTTGGAGGTCTAGGCTGATGGAGGTTTGGTCAAATAAAATGACATGCAAGTCGCTCTGAATCGGCACTAGGAGGAGAAAGAGGCCAGCCACTTGTCTCTGTTTGCACAGCAAGAATCCAAGCATCTTGTCAGCCCTGAAAAACAACACTTCATCTGCTCTTATTCCATTCCACAGGCAGCTGTTGCCATACCTCAAGGTGTACCCTAGAAATTACACTTCCTGCCAGACTCAAACACTACACTACCTTGTACAGACTGCTGAAATACCTGCAGCAGAGCACAATCTCAAACTGCCTCACCAAAAGCCATAAACAAAGACATTAATGAGATATGGTGCTACAAAACATTACTGTACAAGCCTGAAAAACACACCTCCTTTTTCATCTCTCCCCAGACACTGACTGAAAAAACATAACAAAAATGCAGATTTCCACTACACAGGTTAACAAAGTGAAGAGAGATGGCAGTGAAAAGCAAGGAATGCCAACACTCTTCTGGGGATAGTAGCTGGTTGGTCTGATGATGGACTTCAGCTCTTCTAACCTCCCATTAAGCAATTGTTGGATTCTAGTCTGTGCTCAATTAATTTTCTTTTACAATTGAATGGAGGCAAGAATCTTCAATACGCAATTCATACCACCCATCTTTGGTTGAGATGACCACAAGGAAATGATACCAGCCACCCTTGGGTGCAGCAATGTGGAAGTGTCCCAAATGAAGGGACACCCTGAATCACCCACTTATTTATCTGTAGCCAGAGAAACCACAAAAAATATTCCTTCCACTACTACAAAAAAAAAAAAAAAAAAAAAAAAATCACCCAAGTAAAACATACTGACTGTTGACCAGTTACTTTGTGCTCAAGAGGATGCAGCAAGTAGTGCCTGCCTTGTGGTGAGTCTGTGGGCTGCAGCAGTCTCCACAAGCCTGCTGGAATGTACGAAAAGCAACAGCCGAGAGACAGAGCACAGATCACAGAGCTGCAAAAAAAATTACCTCTTGTTCTGACTGCAGCAGGAGGGAGTAAGTGTACAAGGGCAATTAATTATTTTCATCTGGTGGCAAGTCAGGCAAGGCCCAAATCCAGGCTTTACACATTCATCTTGCTGATACAGCAGACACTAAAAACAAAACAAGTCACAGCCTCGAAATGAAAAAGTGGCATCAAAGAGTCTTGCTGCCTTTGGCTTTTTTTAGAAACTGTCTTTTTTAGGAACTTTTAATCTCAAATGGGTTTGTTGCTGTTTACTTGGACTCTGGGTACAGGGTTTCCTACATTTTTAAACTTCTGTTGTGTTCATTCCAGTAAGCACTTTAAAAAGAAAATTCTACCCAAGGCTGGAGTCAGCTGTACCAAAACTCACTTTTCTTTTTGGTTTTATTTTAACAGCAGCTTACCAAGAATAACCAGGAGAACTCTCCCTTGGAAAAAACGAAACGGCACTACCACCGAACTGATCTAACACCTACAAACCTCCAGCATCCTCCTGCAAAACATGTCTGAAAGCTTAAATGAAGAATCTTTGGGAAGAGAAATGAAAACTAATGTATTTTGCTGGGTTAGATTTGAATACCTGCAGATGGCTTGAAACACCTACTTGTTCAGTATCAAAAAGACAGCAGTGCCTTTTGTAAAAGCTTCGTATGAAAATTAAAGATTAAAGTAAAAAATTATCACATATTGTAGGTGAATACAAGTTATTATGACTTCCCAGATCTCCTTTTCTATCTTCTCCCAGATATCCTCATACAACCAACACTTACTGGAAAAGACGTTCAGTAGAAGAAGGGGCATGGTTAACCACACAAAATTTCATTTTGTTGAAATTTGGGTTCATTGCAAAATCTAACACTAAATATGTGACATTTTTGCTCTGTACCTTAAGTCCCTGCACTGAACCAGCCAGTGGTCTTTGTTAGCTCATGGCACATACAGAACCCAGAGACATCAACATCAGTCTTTATCAGGCTTTTGCAAAATTGTTATTTACTGAATTCAACTCAGTTAATACTCACCTTTACAAACAAATCAGAACCCACAGATTTAGTAAGACCTTGAAATCAGCATTGGACAACTCAAGTGCAACACTGTAACAATGATAGCATTAATGCACAGATACTTTAATTGCTGTTTTAATGATACATCACATCTACTGAAGCTTTTAAAGATGTTTTTATTATGGTTTTATAAATTTTTATAAAACCACCAAAGCACTTTAAAGAATCATGCTTTCTTGTGTAACACATAAAACTAATTTCATACTGTGCTTCTGAAAGTCTATCGTGCTGTTTTTCAAGTTATTTTACAGATGGCACATTTAAAAAAAAAACAATGGAAGCATGAATTTCTAGTGACTGCAATGCAACAAGGCATCCAAACCAAGACGTTTCATTACAACTAAGATAAAGTGTGAGTGCATTATGTAATAAACAATAGCAGTTTGGTCATTTAATCTTAATTCTGTTAACAACAAAACTAACATTTGTGCTTCACAACCTAAGATCCCATGATACAAACATAAGTTCTCTGCTGTAAAATTCCCAACAAATTACTGTCCAAAAAGAAAAACATATCTAAAGCAGAAGACCAAATCTATTCACTTTCCTCAAGAATTGCTATATTTAAGACTAATATGACATACCAGACACAATAAGGCACAATGGGTGGTACAAACAAATGAATACAGTTGTCCATGAAACTTGTTCTCTTCCACAAATACTAAAATATGTACCGCTCAAGATAATTTTTCTCTTAAAAATGAAATACATCATCTTGTTACGAAAGTCCTATACAAAAATTTAAAATTTACACCATCTGAGCTGCCAAAAAAATAAAAAAGTGTATCGATTTCCCACAAAACTATATTTCTCACCAGCACATCCAGCCACTGGGATGAAGATATCCCAGCACTCTGGAAAAGAAAAGCATTATTTCCCCTGTGTTTAAGACAAAAATATTGTATTCTGCATACAGTAGTGTATTAAACTTTAAAAAGCCTAGGACTATTAAAATTACAATATTGATTTGGAAATTATTGGTTCACTGCCTGGATGAAATAAGGCACTTTCTTCCAGCGGGCCGCACTTTTCATGTGTATGGAGACGATGAATCAGGTTCTGGTTAAAAACAAAAAGGGGCTCAGTGAGGTCCCAAGAGACGACAGGAACATTTCAACAGCAGGGGAAGACACAGGAGGTAAAACCTGGAGATGAAACTCTACACGGAAGTGGTCACTCTGTCAATGGCATTATTGACCTCGTTTTTGTTTGAATCCAGTCCTTTAGCAGCATTCATATCATTCCGTAAATTCTCCACTGTCTTTTTCATGTTCTTTAATTCTCCAGGGTGTGGAGTGGCTCGCCTTAGAAGTGTTCTCTAAAAATAAACAGTGCAATAAGTGGGTTTGCCTTTGTCTCTCTGCAAAAACAACATACACTTTCAAGGCTTCAGCATTCGCATACCAAATATTGCGTATCAATTTTTTTCCTTTATTCCCCCCTTTTCCTTTTCAAACTACAATGCTCTGTGCTGAGCATTACTTTAAAAGCTGCTTGTTTATGAGGACAGGGAAAGAAGTTTTAAGAAGTCTCTAAGAGCAAATTTTGTCCTCTTTTGGACTACTAATCTGAAAGCCACTCAAGAAAAGTACAATTACAAGTAATGAAGCTAAGATTCTTTCATAACTATACTTAGGGATTTTTTTTTCTCCCCAAAACCATACAAGTGATTTAAGCTCACACTTAAATCATTCATCTGATTTTGAAAGAATCCCACAAGATCTCTTTACAGATTTAAGAAGTGTTTGTGTGGAGCTGCATTTGCCTTTCAACCCCACCACACAGTCTGGTTCTCTAGTTAATTGGGAACAAGCGCCTTGAGAGGAAGAGGGAGTATTTCTCTCCCACCTTAGACAGAAGACATATCATTGTGCTGAAACCTTTACAAGGAAAACAAGATTCACAAAAACTCCAGTTAGCATCCAGGCTGGAGACCAACAGAACACCATAAATACAATATACGTATAATACACGTATACATGCAATTACTTTTTAGTGGCATGCATGTAAACTGTGCAGAACTGATGGCCCACAAGTGGGTGCTTTGGTCAAGACTGCTTTGGAAATATGCCCTTCCTTCTCCTCACTAAGATCATAAACTTTTTTCCCCTAGGAAGGTTCTTGCCTCAAATCAGGCAAACCAAGCCCTCATCTTCAATATCTGAGCCCTCACTGCTCTATGGCCATTCTGAGGTTGGCATGGTTGTTAAGCAGCATCATTCTGAACTCCCTATCAGTCAGTGAACCATGCCTTTTAAGAGACATTTTCTTTCTGCTGCTTTGGAGTAAGCAACTACCTTGCTGGTTCATTTCCAAACTAAAGTTAAGAGGTTTTGTAGCCACTTTTTAAACTAAAACAATCCAGACAGTGCCCTGAAGTATCTCAAGATGAGATCTAATGAGGACCACCAGCAACGTCGTAGAGCATCAGAGAAGCACGTTGAAAACGTGACTGAAGCAGTGTTAATCTTTACAAGGAGTTTTAATTGTTAATAAAAGCTAGCAAAACTACAGATCATGTTGTGTTTTGGTCTTCAAGATATGCAGAGCCCAACTTAATGGAGAGGTCTTGTAAGTACAGTGACAGATGTTCCCACATCCTTTGTTTAAGTGGGAAACTAATGAGCAACATTCCTGCTGTTTATGGACACCATGGTTGGTTCAATGCAAATGATGGAGTTCAAAAACACAAACAAAAAAAAGAGCAAGAAAGAGACAGAAAATAGAAATAAGAGAGATAGGAAACAGAAATTAGAGAGACAAACAATAGCAAACTTAATGGAGACACATGCCAGATTGCTGGAATCCTAAATTAGACCCTATATGCTTTCAGGCAGTAAAGCTTCACAGAAGCAGAGAAAGATTCTATCTTCTTTCTGAAAAGAAAACACCCTGAGCAGACAGAGGAAAACAAAGCAAAACAGAAAACTGTCCTGCATCAGAATATAAAAGTTATATTCAAAGCAAAAAAAACAAAGGCATTTAAAGTCAACATTAAAAGTTTCAGCAGCCAACATGAACAGTTCCTTCTCCAAATGTACACACAAAGCATGCAGTCCAAGCTGAAATATTTATAGCAAGAATTCTCAAGAGACGTTTTATACTTCTGCATTTATGTCACAGTGTCTGAAGGTATCCAAAGGCTTGGAAAACATACCATTTCATTTTCCTCTTCATCTTTTTCATCTTCTAAGAAGCGAATTGCACTGACTCTGTTCACTGCCCGCTCATTCCATGTTTCATCTGACATTTCATTTACCAAACTCTCCAATGCACCACATCGTGGTAGGTTATCTGTTAGAATAGGAAAATGTAACAAGATTCACAGCAACATGCATGTGAAGTCACACAATCAACATGCTACATTGTTCATAACTGCAATATCTGAATAATCACTCATCCAATACTTACAAGTGGCTATTTCTACTGGTTTTGGAAGAAAACAGAACTTTCATTAATTTTGTTATCAAACACTAAATGGCTTCTGCATAAGTTAGGTAATTTTGTACTTGGACTGTTTCAGAATTTTAGAGTACTGGTTATTTAATTTAGTATACTTGCCACTATATATGCTTTTCTTGTGGAACATTGCTGCCAGCTGACATTAGCCAATTTCCTAAATGGCATTCCATAACATAGGATCATTGGTTTTACTAACCTTGTCCTTTCAGTATTGCTAGGCATACACAAACAACAATCTAAATGCCAAGCCTTCTACCCTTGAAGCCATGAGATTCATCTGGAGAGGACAAAATCTAATTTCTAGTAGTAAGGCCTTTAGAGATAGTCAAGTCAACCTCTGTTACTCCACGCTGCTTGAACTAGCGTAATCCTCTCTTAATTCTAAAGGGGTTGATTCATGTATTCATTTTAATTCTTAACTATTCTTAAAATCCAGGAGCTGAAAACAGAAACATTTCTATATTCCTACTGTTTTCCTAGTTTGTGTTTGCTCCAGCCATATATGACTGAAACTCTGGAATTAAATCTGGGTACCTACAACACAGATACCCATGGCTGAACTTTTCTCCTCAGGCCCCTTTGTACTCAGTGGAGAAGAATCCACATGATTTTCTTTTAGAAGACCATTTTTGGATGGGATAAATTACTCTCCAGTCATTACAGCAGAAATTTAAATATTAGCTCAGATGAATCCCCTTAATTTTTCACATTCAGCTTTAAAAGCTTGAGGACAAAAACCATTCAGAGATTACTGGAGCAGCAACACAGCCAACAAAAAGTTTACAGTTCCACCTGGCCCAGAGGCAAGTTTCATCACAAAAGGGCAAAGCAACTTATACTGCGATTCTACATTTGTTAATGAATATAATAAAGTTACTATACGGCACCTTTGCTTGAAAGAAAATTAGCTTGCTAAAAAGTAATGACGTCCACTATTTGCTTGTAATTTATTTTGCTGGTAAAGAGATTGCAGTTGGAAAGACATGATTTTTCCGTATATATATGATGTACAACCAATGTACACAAATATGGATACCACGACTGGGCCCAATGGCAAGCCTCAAAATAGTGATATGCGTAATTCTTTTTCTTCCAGATCTGTATTTTATTTATTGTAGCTGCTGTCACTGTATTTTCAATAACACTCAGTGCAAAGTTTTCAAGTCTTCTGAAGATTAGTAGGGTAATAGAAAAAAAAGGTTGAAAATTCAACCAGAATTTTTCTACTTTGCTCACTACAGCTCATGCATGTTTTACAAACCTTTATGGGACAGCTCAGTAAACCAAGAAGTAATACTTCTGTACATAATGAGAAGCTGACTCTAGGCACTTACCTTGGCAACCAGGCTCAGAAGGCATTTGAGGAAGTAATACACATGTTAAAATCTTTTCTCCTGTTTCAGGGTCTGTGTCAGTCTGAAATGTCAGCAGAGGTTGTGACTGGTTATCAGACAACCACAAAGCCTTCAGCTTTAAGGTAGTCAGTGAAATGGGAAGATACGTCAGCCTAGTTCAAAAAAGCAAAGTAAAAAAGTGAGGCCAATCCCTGGGAGACTTAATAGATGGTCGTGACATCAACCCAAGTACACATTGCTGAGTTGGAACAAACAAGACTGAACTAACACCTCTAATAGAAGGCACTGCAGTAGTCATCAATTCCAACTACTCCATTCTTTAAAAAAAAACAAAACAAACCTGCAGCTTAACTTTATTATAACTTCATAATCCTCTGAAGCTGAATAACAGGTAAAACTATGCTGAGCTTTCTCTACTGCAGTAGAGTCCTGGAAGGCAGGCAGCTGGCTCCCATCAGCAGCTTTACATGTAAACAGTGGCCAGAAGAGAAATACGTAAGTGCTTGTGAGACAATTATATTGCATAGATGAGATGCCACTCACTTTTCTTCTGTTTTGAGGGGTTTTCTTCATTTAACTTACTACTAAGAAACTGAACTTATTTGCTGGTTTATGCTTTAATCCTCTCATTTTTGCATGTTGATGTTTGAAGCACTAAGATTCATGAGAACCTGCAAGGTCAAAGTGGCTTTCCTTGTTATTCACACTGTATCGTGAAGATAAAACACTCAACATTGGTGCCACTTGACATTACAGCTTGGTAGCTTCACCTGAAGTTCTATCCATTGCCTAGATTCTCAGTCTTAATTCAGAAACATATTAATCCAGAAGGTCTTATTTAAAAATCTAATCTCTTCCTCAGGGTCAAAGTAATCCAAAAATCACACTCGTGGCAACACACAGTTTATGCTACTTTTGGCCCAGGGGGAAGACACTTCGACAATTTCAACAGCAACACTAACATGAATGTCATAACTGCTTTTTTATTACTCTGTTCTTAGACATAATATCTTTTGCTATAAGAAAGTATTAAGCAAATACAGCAAAAGAACATGAAAATACAAAAATCTCTTGCCTGTTTCCAGCAACATCCAGGACATGAAGCTCAGTGGCCTGTGAAATTTCAGCGGGAATTCGAGATAATCTGTTGTCACGTACAGAAAAGACATTAAGACTGCAGCAGCCCCCAACCTACATTTGAGAAGAAGGGAAAAAAAAAAGCAAGTCTGGTTTTGTTGCACTACCATAGTGTAACAAAGGCATGCAGTACGGGTCACAGAGTATGTCAGAGCACATTCGAGTTACAATGCCTGCCAGACACTTCCCCCAGAGGTACAGACTGCAAACAAGTGTCATCTTAGAAGAAGTCTGACCCGAAGCAAGTCTGTAGGAGCAGTCTCTTGAACATCTGTATCTGCAAATAATGGATATCTTTATATATAGGCCACAATCTAGCTACGTTTCAGAGCTTTCCACATCTAGAAGAAACCAGTGACCAAAAAGCTACTCTGTGCCCAACATTCACAAAAAACCCTACACTTTTTCTAGCTCTTCGTTTTACATATTAATTCATTCTTTCCTCATGGCACCTTTATATCCAAGCAAATTAAATGGGGCTTGAAGCAAGGCAAAATACTAAATACACCAATCAACTCCCAGAAGTTGTTGAGTTCACAAAGAGCTCACTAGAAGCGGAAGACCCAGTAAAATCTTTGATGCCCTGATACATTAGAAGCACCTCCTTTCAACACAATTCCCACATGAACTGGCCTTCTTTAATCTGTTTTAATCTAATATCCTCTGTCTCTATCAATTTACCCAAATGTAAGCATTTGCGTTCTCAAGCTAATTAGTTTTTTGGGTGCAAATATGGAATTTGCAGTTTTACCTTTAAAAATACACATTTTGCACCGAAAGTCGCTGTTTTCAGAAAAATAAATCCCCCACATTTGATTAAAAAAACCTCATTCCAACTTTATGTACCAGAGAGAACTTCTGTAAACAGGAAGATTACTAGTTGTAGCAATTCAAAAGCTGCTTCAAGTAACTCTTTGTTCCTATTAACAAAGGAAACTTACCTTTGTTTGCTTATTGTACAGAGTTTCAAAAAGCACTGTTGTTTGCCAGTTCCAAAACTCACCATACGAAGGGGAAAAAAGATTTTTCTTTTCTTACTCCACGTAATAGAGGCAAAATATCCCAATGCCATTTGAAGCTTTCAAGTTAAGTGGACTTAGAATCTAATTATAGAGTTAGAGTCCAAACTAAACACAGTGGAAAATCTCAGTTCAAAAATTAGTGGACATCTGTAGTGACATACATCTAAGAAGGTTCTTCCCTCACACTATAGCCAATAGATTCAGTCTTGGCCAGGAGTCCCCAAAACTAAAATCATTGTGTTCTTGCCAACTGTCAGTTGTGTCTTTGCAAAACCCACAATTCAGTCCAAACCCAAGACTGAGATTATAGACAAATAGCACAAAATATTTTAACTAGTCAAAGGAAAAATAGTGTTGATTTAACCTACGCTATTTACTAAGGAAAAAGCCACTTTCAAAGGCTGTAACTGTGACTCACAAAATAAAACAAATGGAGCATTTACATCCCACTCACCTTCCTTTGTACCTGAAATGCTTTTTAACGGAAGAAAACAGCAATCAGCTGCTCAAGGCTTCTGATTCACAAGCTATTTAGCGCAGAAAGTTAAAGTGCTACATTCTTGACAAAACAAAATCTGTGATATTTCCCTTAAATCACTGCACTGTTAAGATAGAGCTATTTCACAAGATAATCAGTTTTCCCAGCCCTGTGTGTTCAACAGAAGCATGAACCTTGCAAGCCATTTTAGCTTGTGAATCAAAGCCCTGAGAAACCAGCACTCAAATAGTGAGCAAACATTTGTTGGTTCAAGAATTCTGCTATTCACTTTCAAGCCTGTATAAATGCTTAAATAATGTGCCTTCACATGTTTACAGAACACAGCGTGGTATTAAAAAAAATATATACACACTAAGTGTCTAATCAGTGTTTCTAACATGAGGAGCCGTGATAAGCAAGAAATACAGTTAGGGAATGTTGATGAGCTGGCAAGTGGTGCCCTCAGTGTACACAAAGTGTTCCCTTTTCATGAAGTTTGCATTACTCCTTCTTGGAGCATGGAGATCCAAACAGGCTAGCCAAACAAACCAAGTGAAGCCATGCAGCCCTGATGAGACCAAAATTTCTATACTTTTGACAATGGAAAAATGCAGCAGTGGAATCAGGACAGCCTGAGTCATCATGCATCTAAAGCAGTTTAATGAAAGGTAATAGAACCATGGACTGAAGAATACTTACAGGGTTATCAATTTACCTGACCCATAATTTTCCAAGCGGCTAACAATTAAGAAAATACAAGAGATGTTCAATTTATTTTTCTTTATTCATACTGGACAAGAGCATGCCAACAAATGGAGACAGAACATACATTCTTCTACTGCCAAAGAGGGCTGTAACTCTTCAATAATTTAAACTTCAGTTAATTTAACTTTGCTCTCTATCAGTCAACAGGCTGCTGTTCAAAGGTTTTGTTTCATTCAAAGGTAGTGAAGACCTTTTATTTTAATATGGTAATAGGGTAGATAAAAAAGACACTGAATTATTTAAATTAAATTGCTTTTACAAAATGCAGATAGCATTTAATGAGCAGCATCAAGTGAGATACCAGAAAGAAAATAAAGACAAGCTGACAATTAAGAATCAAATAAAATTTTTGTCATTTCCAATGAAGATGGCACCCATCTAGCAGTACAGAAAGGCATCAGGACCAATGTTTGAAAACCTAAACATGAAGCTGTACCACAGAGGCAAAGGGCACACACTACAGGGCATGCAGAAAGGAAACACTGTCCTGACCACCATGAAGTAACATGGTATCAGAAGGTCGCTGGTTTGGCTCAGAGTGGTTAACTGAGGAAGAGCCATGCTTTCCAAGGGTCACATGCTCACAACAAACTGTGCCCAACCATCCCATATGCACCAGGGACACAGGGGAGGCCACAAGCCCATTCACCAGTTAAGCACACACTTCACTTCCGGCACAGACTTCACTTAATGGGGACAAGCATGTGCTTAGTTCTAGGCACATGAGCAACTGTTCCAAGGACTGGAGGCTTAAAGAAGTCCTCACATTCTTCTGTAGTGAGCAGGACATCAGGAAAAGATCTCACATGAGCTGTGCATGCCTAAGTCATACTCCTGAGACTTAGTTCATTTTAACAACTTTAGTTTAAGGGTTATTAACTTGTCACATCCCACCAACTCCAAAGAACAGCGAGCCTAGATAAAAACTGAAAGGAAAACCACAAAAACAAAGCCCACACGTCAGTCAGGCAGTAAATGGTCATTATTATGAAGTGCTAACTTTAAGATCATTGGTACTATGAAGATGGAACAAAACTTCATATTTGCATTCAGGTGGGCTTCATTGAGAGGATGATTGTCACTAGGAGGCCTCTGGATTCCACACAAAACTTTAACCCTTTAAACCCTTTAACTTTAATGGATGATCTTATTGCTCTTCTGTCTCAGTCTGAGGCTCATCTTTCCAACAGCTTCCTCATTCTGAGAAGCAGTAAGGCTTGGACAAACATAGACAGGATGTCAGCTCGGTTGCTAACACTCCCCACTATGTTCTCATCCTGACCAGCATTTAGCCCTTACCCCTCCTGCTTTTTTGCCATTCATATGCCCACTACTAGTCCTTAGACAGTCCTCCAGAACTGCAAGTCTTAACAGAATGCTTCTCTGCTGGTGTTTCTAATGACTCTAAAGTAGATCTGATTACTACTCAAAAGCGATGAATCAATTCTCCTGTCATTTACCAGTTAGCATCTTTCACACAGCTATAAGCAATGCAAGAAAATTACATTATGACAAATACTGTAATGATTAGTCTTCAGTTGTCATGTGAATAGCTAAAAGTCCAGTGACGCATCTCTTTTATTCAACTTTCAAAACAGCTGTCAGTGTCAAAAACTCTCACAGATCTATACAAGTCTGATAAATATAGTGGCAGTTTAAATACAGTTCCCCTTGTGTTGTAAAATCTTGTCCAGTGTGTCATATCCAAAATTTTGTTTGGGTTCAAAGTAAATAAAGTCAGAATTTTCCTTGGCTCCAGATAAAGCATACTAATTCTTTAACTGCAAGCAGAGAATACATTTAGGGGTGAAAAAAACTGCCCAATTCATTATTATGAACTATTATTTTGTTGTTATTATTTACTTTAAATTGGCTAGGAAAATCTTCAGCAAACTCACTTCAACACCTCCAGCATCTCTGGTGAATAGTAGGAGAGGAGCTCACCAAGACAGCTCCTCAGCCCTCTGACTCAAGTTTTTCTGCACTTTTCCATAGTGCCTTTTTTTTTTTTTCCTCTGAGACACATACTTCTCAAATGAGAAAAGGGACAGAACATCAAAAGTTAAAATCAGAGAAAAAAAAAAGTGGTCCCCACTTGTTTTAAAAAAAAAAAATTAAAGAAGCACAGTTATTGCCAAAAAGAAAACCCTGTAGTTTTACCTAATGGAGTAATAACTCTCACAATATACCTCAGAGACAGGAAGGACACATTAGCAGATCTCTGCAGGTTGTAAAGACTCATTAACAAAAGCATATAAACTGGAAAACATTCCAAGGAGGTTATTTATGCAAGTGCCAAAATCAACACACCAGTTTCATCAACGTTCCTGTGCCAGGGTGGGATTTCAATACCAAAGAGTCACCAGGCAGGTCTTTCAAGTTTAAGGGGAAAAACATTTGTAACTATAAACAGGTTTAGACATTCTCAGTTCTTGCTGAATTCTGTTTCACCACTTCAGTCAGAGAGGGACTAGGCTGCAAAACGAGATACTGAAGATGAAATCGGTCAGTGACTCAAGCCTTGGTCATGCATTCAGTTCTTCCACATTTTACCTTTATCAGCACAAAATACAGAAGAAGCTCTGAACCAGGAAACTTTGACGGAGTATTTGCATACAAACTCCTCAATAATCCCAAGTGAAGAAATTTTACACCAAAAGATAAAGAAGTTTTACAAGTCTGCCTTGAAGCAATCTTACAATGTAATGGTTTAACACACTGACTCAAAATCCAAACCTCTTAAACTGTTGACAAAACAAAACCAAATCAACATCTTTCTATCCCCTTTCCCCAGAAAAATACCAAAAAAACCCATGCCACCACAGAAAAGCTAAAACTCAGATTATCTCACTAGGCTACATTAGAGCAGGGACAAAATTTCCACTATCCTATCTATAAAAGTGGTCTTTGCTAAGGAAAAATTCAGGGAAAACGACAGCGACAAGCACATACAGTACTGGGTACATGTAGTCTTCTCTCTCGCTGAATTTCACTTTTTTCTACACACAAGACTGTGTCTCTATCCCTCTCCAACAGAAACCAGTAATAACCTCCCCCACATCCATTTTTTATCGGGATGAAGACCACATATGCACAGCTGCTCTAGCACTCTGTAAGGCAGAGAAAGAATAGAAGCGGTAAGAAAAACACATAACGGAAAAGAGGGAAAGATACTGAGGAAAAATATCTGCAGTGTATACTCTACATCTGCATCCAACTCTGCTTCTGTGAAGGGGGAACCAGTGTACAAGTACTAATTTTGAAATGCAAAGCTCCAAGACCCCAGTCTTGGCCATACTGTCTCAGGAAACATCTTAAGCAATACAGAGCAGGCAGAAGTGTTGAAAATTATTTCTGTCAGAAGCTTCTGGCTGGCTTTAAATCTCAGTTAGTCAGCTTAGGATGAAAATAAACAGAAAACATAGTATGCTTTCTCAGTGTTAAGCAGAGCCTTCCAACAGACAGAAAAAGGGTGACGCATTTTTCTGTCTTACCTAAGTGCATTACCAATGCATTTTGTGTTATTTTTTTCCAAGTTAGTAAATGATGAGAACAAAAATGGAAATTGAGCATTTCACCCAAGACACCAAATTGTTCCTCCCTGCCACCCAAAGGGAAACTCAGAATTGGAATCTTTGCCACTATCAGCTCCCTAAAACTGCTCCTGAGCTTTGCGAGCAGCAAACAGTATATATTGGTGTTATATCTATGCACTCAGTTCATGTAGAACAATTTTCTTTTAGAGCTATGAAATGTGACTCTTCACTTAATTCCTCAGAATTTTAAACAGAAAACCGGTACTACGGAATCTTCATGTTTGGTTTAAAGCGAAATGCTGCTGGATACAAAAAATACTATACCAAGAAAATGCAGCTCCAGGAACAGATGAAACATGGGCAGATTCCTTTGTTTTTGAAACTACCATTCAGCACTAAGTAGGCACTCTACTCTGGGAAAAATGTATACTGTACACCCTAAGCCCAAGGAATTCAAAGTGAAACTTGAAAAACTGAAACTGAGAACTCTTAGCTAGGCAGTAGGTTCTGCGATACATACATATTAACAGTATTTTTGAGGCACACCATTGCCATCAGTTGTTTATGCTTTCTATTTGTAACATTACCAGCTTGGGATTCAAATGAACTGATCAAGAGTGAGATGACCCTGCAGTTAGAGAAGGGCTGACTTCCTTTAAAATCAAGTATCGGCAGAGCAAAACATAAAATCTTACATTACATGTAACTTCAAAACATTTGTTCTAATGAGACAGACACGTTGGTATGGACACCTTTAAAGGAAGAACAAAAATTCTATTTCAAAGTCATTGATAGGCAGCCAAAGAGCTCTGCTTCCTGTTTCCCTGCCAAGCTCCCTTGGGAACCACCCTCTTCCATTTTTACTTCCTGGGCTTCCACAACTCCCCAGCTCACCTCATTCCAGACACTACCTTCCATTTCCTCATTATTTGCCTTCTCCAAACACAGGCTCATCCCTGTCTTCATTCCACTTCTCTGCAGGTGTCCCCCTCCCTCATGTGCACTGATGTTCTCTAGACACATTCCCATTCCTCACTTCACCCCTGCACACTCCCCAACTCCCTCACCGACTAAGCAATACATCCTGCCTCTGAAAAACCTTGCTGGTTCCAAGTCTTCAGTATCTTGCTCAGTATTAATCCCTCTATTGTTCTGCACTGAGCTCCTGACCCCACTGTACCCCCAAACAGATGCACTCCATGTTCACCCTGCTCTACCTGCTTCTCCAGCTGAGCCTTCTCCTCTTGCCTGCTCCTGTCCTTGCATCTTCCAAGCCACACTGATCGCCCTTATGCACCATCTCCAATACCATATATTCCATTAACTGAGAAAAGCGCTTATACACTACACAAGCTATTAATGGCCAATCTGGAACAAACTGTACTAGTAAAACCTTCCATGTAAAACTCAGAACAATTGTGCTCAAAGGTGGAGTGGACATAAAATTGCACATGATACAGGTATTTTAGCAACAAAAGTCTGCTGAATGAGCACAAGATCAGAAAGATATTGAGCTATTAGAGAACACCCAAAAGAGGGTAACAAAGATGGTGAAGGCCTTGAGGGGAATCTGTATGAGGAGCAGCTGAGGACACTTGGTCTGTTCACCCTGGAGGAGACTGAGGGGAGACATTGCAGTTACAGCTTCTTGTGAGGGGAAGAGGAGGGGCAGACACTGATCTCTTCTCTGTGGAAACCAGTGACAAGACCTGAGGGAATGGCCTGAAGTTGTGCCACAGGAGATTTAGGTTGGATATTGGAAAAAGGTTCTTCACCCAGGGTTGCTGGGCACTGGAACAGGCTCCCCAGGACAGTGGTCACAGCACCAGCCCGACAGAGCTCAAGAGGTGTTTGGACAATGGTCTTGGGAACATGGGGTGACTTTTGGGGTGCCATGTGCAGGGCCAGGAGGTGGACTCCTGATGGGTTGATGATGAAAACTGCTATCACATACCAACCCAAATAGTTTTCCCAGGGTCTTGCCTCTTGCTAACCATCATGCAACCTGTCTGGGTAAGCCCTGTCACAATTCTGTTCAGAACCAGAAGCACCACAGCAGAGAACCACACTGCTCTGCTAGAAAAGCTGCAGTACTCACATGTCCCCCCTCACCTTCCCTCGATTAGGTGAGTGACCCGTGCCAGCTCAGACCCAGGACACTGGAACGGTTACTGCCAGTGCCACAGCAGCATCCTCTGCCCCTGTCTGATCCCTCTTTGTCAGATAATCAGCTCCCCCCATCTCCCTGCCACCTCACCTCCTTCTTGAGGTATGTCCAAGCTCCATAAGAAAGTGAGCCAGAGCTGATACTCCTCTCAATTTCCATCCACTGGCTGTCACCTGAGTACATAATCCTCCTGCTCCTCAGGTGACTGAAAGTGGAGAACAGAAGCTCAGAGCCACATGTTAGATGGGAAAATTAAGAGGGAGAGTTACCTGGACAAAAATTACAGAGAAAAAGTAGTACAAACAGAACCAACTCACCACCCCATGCTTCAACCACAGGATGCTGCTTCCCTAACTTCTTTTCACAATTTACTGCTGAACTAAACTTGTAAAGCCTTCATTATATTTAGTTTCAAAACACAAACTCTAGCCTCATTTCAATCCACATACTGTTACAATAGACAATAAATCCTAGGGGTCACAGTTGTAAAAGTTGAAGTATCTTGGTCACATCAGGTCCTTAAATATAAGGGCAAAAGTAGTCCAGAGATCTCTAAAACCAAAAAGACTGTCAAGACAGTCACTGAGCCACTTTTCAGAGTATGAAACGCTCCCTTTGATATTGGTCACAGGAGTGAGGTGAGGAAGAATGTGGCAGTGGTTTCATACTACATGCTGAAGAGATATATTGGTGTTGCATTCACCCTACCAGAACTCCGAGTCTTCAAATAGTGCAGGACCTGACATCCACACTGGGAATTACCAGTTAAAAGCTAGTTAGACCCAAGTTAGTTACAAGTTAGTTAGATCCAAGTCCTTCTGTTCAAATACAACGACATTTTGCACTTCCAAGCCACCAAATCACTACAGTTCAGATCTAGTGGACAAGTTTCTGGCTGTGATCAGTTTGGAACGAATACCCTACTGGACCAAAGTTGCCTACTACTTCTTGCAGGTATTAGAAATCAAGAGTTTCCTGTTTCTACAATCTCATCTGCACAAAACTTACCTCTTTGGGCAAAGACGTTAATTTGTTTCTATCAGCATTCAAATTGTTCAGCTTCTTTAGTTTTCCAATGCTCTTCGGCAATGACTGTGCCAATAAAAACAAAATAATATACAAACAGAACTCATAAATACAGTCAGGAAAAACCACTTAACTCACTTCTAAAATTAATTAACAGTCTGATCCACTTTCAAAATTGAAGTGTAGTTAAACCTCATTACTGCCAGACTTTCAAAAGAATATCCAAAGGTTCATATTGCAGAACAATTCTAGGAATGTCAGTCTCTAACACAAATTCATTCACTAGTTATCTCTGCACTATGACAATAGACACACAACAGCTGTGTACAGAATCCATGTACGTAGGATATATTATCTAACTTTACACACCCAAAACTGCTTTTCAGTTAGCTATCTCCTAACTCAGGTGCTATGAATCGACTGTTGGAGAGGCATCTCCTTAACGGTCAAGAGCTTCTAGCTCAACCAAGTACACACGGAGTTTAAGAAATGCTCAAACCTAGTTTATTTAAAGACAGCTACTCTCCAAGTGTCAGTGTCACAAGAAGTTTCAAAATAATGGAAGGAAACACCTAACAGAAGGAATTCTGAGATTTTATTTTAATTGACCACGTATCATATTTAATACCTGGCTAGAGCAGAGCAGCAGAGCAAGGAGCAGTACAAGTTCTGCAGTGCTCAGGGCTTCTATTCAGTTCCAGCAAGACTGATCCAGATAATGCACAGCAAAAACTGGCAATAATGCAATACAGCACAAACCCCCCAAGAAAAACACAACAAAGTAAGTGATACCTGCACTCCACATGCTCCAGTTCTCTCACTGGTCATGAAAGACTCAAGAGTGAATATGTAATTGCTTAAGCATTTGAAGGGTGGATTGTTACTACACAAAACTTGATCTCCAGCTTTCATTTAACAGGTAAGAAGATGCATTTAAAGAAAATGCACTACTTAGCAGTAGCAAGGGTGAGTAACCTAACGAGCTAAGTGATTCAGCACTTAAGAGCAGGTCTTATTACCAGCTGCCATTTGAGCAGCTATGACCATGCATACCTGCAGTTGGTTTTCTGTGAGAACTAGTTCAGTAAGGCTTTCACAGTCTCCAATGGAATCAGTTAGTTGAATCAGTTTGTTTTGATCAGCCTTCAAAATGGAGAGCCTCCTCAATTTTCCTGTTCAGAGAAAAGACAACATGGATTTTCAGTCTAGTATCCTCCAACACCTTTAATTACATAAATTTTTACTGCTGCAAAACTTCCAGAAATCTTCTAAAACCATGAATTTATTTTTTTTAGGCAAAATAAAAGAACCCAAGCACAGCTTCATTTAGTGCTTGCACTATTTTTGCAAGTTTTAATTTCACTGAATTCATACTCAATATAAATATTCATATCCAACATTTAAGTGTAGTAAACTGTAATACAGTTACAATCCAAATTATATCCCATGTAAATATCAAGGATGTGTCTACCCAAATGACTATAAACAAGTGAAAATTATCTTCTTGTTCCTCAATTATAAAATGTTTATTAATAAAAGGAATGTTCAGAAGATCACCTACACCTAATCAGCCACAGTGAGAACATCTTGCGCTGAAGTGACAGCCCAAATGCAAACAGGATCAAGGTCTCTTTGTCCCAACAGAGAACCTAATTAGTCAGACATGAAATTCAAGTTTATTCTTTAGATGAGAAATCAAACTTCTTTGAAGGTGATTTTCTCATGAAGAACAAAATACTACTTCAGGGCAAAAAATTCACTTTGTTCTACTCCTTTGTATCTGAATGGTCTTTCGTGCAAACGCTGACTCAGGCAGAGCTCAAGATAGAGAATTCAGGAGACAACACTGATAGCTGCTGATACCTCCCTGCCATCCCTGTGTGGCCCAAAACAGCTGTAATGGTCTGGAGTATCAAGTTCACTGATGATACTAAATCATGAAGGGATGTCTGACACATAGAAAGATAGCAACCTAAACAGAAACCTGAGGTTGAGCACAGAGAGGTGCAGAGCTCTACACCCAGACAGAATAAATCTGTGCACCAGCACAGGCCGGGAAGTGAAATACACAGCTATACAAGAGTCCTGCTGGAAAGGACATGGATGCTATGGTGAGCACTAGGTTGAACACTAAATAGCAGTCAGTGAGCTCTCATCAGAAACAAACACCAACCAGACTACATTAGAATTATAGCAAACAGATAAGTGGAAGTTGGTATATCTTATCAACCTGCAATTAGTGACACCACTATAAAAATCATTCTCAGTTTCATGTGATGTCCTGTCTTTCCCCTCAACTCCCCTGTTCAAGTGATGGGGATCCAGTAGGAAGCTATCAAGACAGCCAGAGCACGTGTGAGCTGAGGCTGAAGGAGCTGGTTTTGTAGACTCCTACCAAGAGACAGCCAAGGAGGCATCTGGGAACTACCCAGAACCACTTGCAGGGCAGTTATGGACACGAGCCAAACTCTTCCCTGCAGGGGCAGGTGAGGCAGCAATGGCTGCAAATCACAGCGTGGGAGATCCCATGGGGACATCAGAAGCAACTTCCTCAGTGGGAGGTGGTGCAGCACTGGCACAGGCTGCCTGGGGGTGCTGGAGCTCCATGAGAGCTCTGGAGGCTGAGGAGACATGGCCACAGCTGACCTGAGCCACTGGTGCTGCTGAGAGCCCTGCTTCAAGAGCTCTACCATTCCCACCAAGGGTTCAGTGGTCAGCTGGGCAATGCCCAGGAGCTTCCACAGACACCAGCAAGGTTCACTTCTGCCAACAAGCTCCATCCAGCCAGGCGCACAGGCTGCTGACTTTCAGAAACTACAGCTCAGTTTCTGATGTACAACAACTGTACTGGCTAGCACAGGTCATCAGAGAGGGCTGCTACTACTCCCTGTCAAACACATATTAGGCAGCTGTAGGACCCACAGTTGTCACCCCACTCCCCCAAGTCTAACTTCTAGAGAAACTTTTCTTAGTCTTATATAGAATATATTGGAAGGGGCAAGGTCTGACTACTCTTTTCCAGATGTTAAATACAGCTAAACCACATTCACGAGTCCTCCTTCCCCTACACCTTTATTTTCAGGAGTTAAAAGAAAAAAACAAAAGTCCTCCCAAGGAGAAGGCAACTCCTACAACATGGAACTTCCCAGAATAACAGCTGATGGGTAGAGAAAGAAATGCTTGTTCATCTACTTGTCGCAACTGCTGCATGGATAAAAAACATGCACCTTAAAAAAGGCACTGGTAATGCTTCAGGAAATATTCCTCAGTTACTGAACCCAGTCTAAGGGGTCAGACACAGAAGGTTGTAGTTTGAATCCTCAAGGTAAGGACTAATGGGCTGCAAGGCAGTCTTCCACTAGGTTCAGTAGAGAACTAATCACATTGTCCAGCTGAAGATAAATACACATCACCATTCAAATTCTGTATTTTTTGTAGTGATACTTTCAGCCAGTCTTATCAAGTGATCCACAGCATGTTACAAGCTAAAATTTTACAATGTTAAAGAGTTCTGATGGTGAAATGGATACAGTGGGAACTGAAGGGACATATTAACTTTTATGTTGTTTGGGAGGTATCAAGTGAAGACTGAAAGAGGATTATGAGGGAGTTATTATGCAGACAATTAAAATGCAACATCAGAGTTATGCATTTGCTACTAAGCAAAGGAAAAAAAAAACATGAGACAAGCTCATCTCTTGCACAAAAAGACTTTCAAAACCCAAATGACTTCCAGTTACAGTGGATTAAATGGTTCTATGTGATAGCATTCACTTTGTACTCACCAATACCATCAGGTAAGACCTGAAGTAAATTCTGAGAAACAAGCAAGTCTGTTAAAGAAGTCAGACCACTAATTTCTTCAGGAAGGCATTCCAATTTATTTTCAGAAACGTCCAGACAAAGCAGGTTTTTCAGGTTTCCTACTTCCTGAGATACAAGGAAAAAAATCTAAGTCATGCCCAAACACGTAAGAAAGCACTTTCAGAAATGTACCAGCACAATGAAATTCCACAAAGAAAAACAATTATCTGTATGACCTCTTAATTGGCCATTCTTTGTATGACCTCTAAAAGCAGAAAAAAGCAAATAATTATGTAAAAAACTTTATATGTGATAAACTAACCAAGTGATTCAGTCACGGTTTCTTATTTTAAATATTAAACTGGCTTCAGTAGTCAGGCAAGCTATGCTGAGCACACCCAGGCAAGCACCAGCCAAATCTGGAGTTTTCCTCAAGTAAAGACTGCAGAGTTGTTTTTTTTTCAGAATGGCAGATTATCAACCACTATATAATTAAAGTCTACCCCTCCCAAGCAACCCTAGGCAAATTAGGATTAGTCTTTCCTGGCTGCTACAGCAACATGCCATGACATCTAGGGATTTCATATCTTTGCATCTCCCAACTACAACAAAAGGAGAAATAGGAATTGGGGGTGTTGCTCTAGCGAGCATATTTGAACTGTCAAGTTATACTGCCATCATCTACTATTATTAATGACTACTTAAGTTTTTATCATGGCAATCTAACCATTAGACAGAGAAATACCTTTGCCTCTGTTAGCTATCAGAGCACCCCCCCACTCCCCATGCACACAGACATTCCTATGACTTGAAGATAGATCTCATTTTAGCCATCCATATCATCTTTCAGAGAACAGAACGACTGAGGAAGAAGTGCCTTTTACTTTTACATATATGAAATTTTCATACAGCAATGGCCTTGATCCTAACTTACAAGATCAGTTCTTTTACTTCTGAAATGTCTGCCTCTCAAGAGGATCTTTCATTAAACACATACCCTTTATCCTACAAGTTCATCCTTTGGACATTAGTTAAAATACACAATAATGGCCAGTTTCAATAAAAATGGCTGCTGAAGTCACATTTGTATGAATGATCATCTCTATTTATTAGGCCAAGCCAACAAAAACAAAGTCAACTAAACCCACTAAACTGTAACTGATCTGCAAGACACACAGTTGACAATGAGGTCCATACAGCAAGTAACAACAAACTGCAGGAGGACTAGAAGAAAGCAGGTTTTGACTTGGCTGTAAGGGAAAAAGAAGGGAGAGAAACCATCCCACATATTACGAAAGTTCTTAAAAAAGGGAATTTAAGAGTGCTATAAGCTTTAAACACTAAGTTCCCTCATCCCATGACTGATGTCAGATGGGGGATTTGCCTTCATAAATCAAAATTTCTTTTTATGGTAATAGTTCCACTACTGTATTTCTTCCAAACACCATGCTTAAATGGATGAAGATGACTACAAAAAAATGAAAAAAAAAAAATCATACTCAAATATTTTAAAACTGCAGTTCAGATGGATACACAAAGTGAGGGTTAGCTCAGACAACTAATGGCTCCCTGATCTTAGGGCAAGAACTATAAACAGAGGATGTGTCATCCTACAAACTGAACAATGTACCTATTAGGAAACAATTCCTTTGTCAAAATGCTTAAAAGAAAATTTCTGACACCCTACAGTATCATGGCCAATCCCTGGCAGAGGAATTTATTAAGAGAAAACCCTTACACACCCAAAACCAAACCCAGGCAAAGTAGACTGAGAAAAATATTCCATTTTAACACACTTCCCTGTAGGAATGAATGAAAAGGTTTTCTTTCAAAAACATCTTTAAAACAGTATCAGTACAGCGCATTTTTACCTGAGGTATTTCAGCTAACTGGTTTCCATCCAACCAAAGGTCTTTTAGGTTGAAAAGTGCACCAATTGTTTCTGGCTACAACATAAAAAGCAGGAGAGTTAAGTAGGATAGGAGCTTCAAGTAGAAAAAACGGCCACCCCACAATTACAGTCTAAATAAACCAACTCTTAGTGCAAGCACTATTTAGAGGTACCTTGGTTAGATGTAGCAAGGGTGACCGTAAGTATTTGGGAACTCCATCATACAACTTAATTGCTATAGCTTAAGAAGCTACCATTCTTTCCTGGCATGCACTAACAAATTGCCAGCACACCCTTGATCTACTGAAAATGCATCCAACATTTACCTGAATCAGCTTAAGGGAGATGACAGATATATTTTTGGTATATCAATCTGTGACAATGTAGGAAATCTCAATCCTCAACAGTTTTGCCTCAGCCCTTTCCCAAAGATTCCCATCCTCACCCTGGAAACTGAACTGTTCTTAGCCCATCCAGCTCCTGACACAAGTCCACGAGGTCATTGTAACTGCAAGCACAGACAAGATTTTGTGTCCCTCCACTTCTTTTTATTTCCATAAAAAACACTGTACTGAGCTCTCATTTTCTAGAGATCAGCTGCAGTTTTTGAGTAAAGTGATACTGTACTGAACAAGACTAAGCAGATATGAAAGCACCAGCTCACTGTCAAAATTCATCCGCACCTATAAAAAGACTCTCCCTCCATGTATTTGTCTTTCTTCAATTTTGGACATCCTACAACCTATTTAATCTAAATGATGCATAAAACAAGACCAATGTGCAGTTTCAGTGGTATGCTCTCTTACCAAATGATAAAGTTCATTGTTTCCTAAATCAAGTTCTTCTAGTCGCTGCAGCTGGGCAAGTGATCTGTGAGATGAGATAAATCAAAACAAAACCACATTAGACTAAAGCAACAGAAACCCCATGTATTTGAATAGGCTCATTTTACTGAAACTTGAATTTCAAATTACAAGGCACTGTAGGCAGACAGTTATTTTACCAGGCACAGACTGTTTGCAGTATATCTTACCGAAAAAATAATTTGGTTTGTCAGTGTAACTGTATGCCCTTGAAACTTAAAACATAGTACAGGCAATCAAATCATTAACTTTTTTTATTATTATTATTTTAACAATAAGTCCCCTGGGGTAGCAACTGCCACATACTTTAGTACAGTTAGTTAGACTTATTTTTAGGGGAAATTTACAGTTATGAACTGGATAAAAATTCCCCATAGTAATCACATAACTATGTGACTCAAGACTCAGTATCCATCATTTATTTTCTCAACACAATGAATCAATTTCTGAAATAATTCAGTTTTTGAGACTACAAATAGAAGGAAGCACAAAAGGATGCAAAAAAAGTTTGAACCCACAGACAAGAGAGGGCCACCCTTCAAAATCAGGCTGTCATAGAGCTCTTGCTTATTTTCCTCAAAGCTGCAGTAGCACAAAAACCAGAGAGAATTTGTCAGCTACATTACTGACAGTCAGAATTTTCCAGGAGCAATAAAACTGTCAACATTTTTGATAGCTTCACACTGACACTGCATGGCCAAACTTAGCAATTCCCATCTTCTGACCACTGACATGAAAGTGTCTTATGGCTCACTGCTATGAACAGCCTCAACCAAGGCACTGGGTAGACTGACAGGAAAAAAATACCCCAAAGCAACCAGGGAAGAGATTCTAACTAAAACAGGCTAAGTCTTTGACGGTATCTATTAGATTATCTAAACAAGCAGAACAGGAGTCACCTAAATTCTTGAAAGAAGCAAGCAGATAGTGAAGGAAGGAAACTCCCTCACTAGAAAAAGAAGAGGCTGCTTCTCTGCAGAAAAAAAGGATGCCCAAAGTATAAGATACCAAATTAGTCTACCAAAAGACCACCAATTCCTGTGCCACAATACAGACAGTACAGAGACATCTAGATAACTTTTTTCTCCAAAAATTACAGTGGGCAAAGTCCAACTTCAGACATCTGTAGGCCTAGTTTGCTACCAAGGGTTTCATCTCCAGGTTTTAGAACCTTTTGGCTACTCAGCCCTGAATACAAATACTTACTTAAACGTTACTAAGGTCTAGAGTGAAAATCTCTGAGATCTTACTGCCCTACTTTCACCACCACTTCCACTGCAGATGGGCTGGTTCAATGCATGCAGGAGGTGTTTGGTGCTGCTGTATTTCATAAAGAATACTTTTTTATAGAACAAAGCCACTCCATGCAGACTGCAGGCTCCTGCTACTAATCAAGTACAAGTAAAAGTAATAGATCTAAGTAGATGTTGCTAAAAGAAAGCTGTATCTCATGTTGTCAATTGGCTTTGAAATTTTTTTCTAGCTATCATTCAGTTTCATATGTTAGCAGATTTTAAGAATAAGAACATTTTATGTTAATATAATGAAACACATGCAATGTGACTTACTCAGGTAAATATGTCAGCAAATTTTCTCTCAGTTCCAGTGAAGCCAGGTTATAAAGACTGAAAAAAAACCCAAAAAACCACATTTTAATACCATCTTACTTTTCATATTCCACATTTTAAGAAGAAAAGTGTGCATTTACACAGTTTAAAACAAGTTGCTATAAACTGATTTTTTGTTGTTTTAATTGCGCCAGATCATCCTGTGAAAAGCAGAATAGAAAGACTAAGTTTTTGCTTGTTTCTCTATGATACTTCCAACAGATTAAAGCTAGAAAGTAAACAGACAAAACACAAATTTCCATTTGTTAAAAGGTTTGTAGCTGCAAGTTACTAAACAGTATATTATATTGTATCTGAACTGCTTTTACTTACCTTCAGAATGTGGCAAGGACTACCAAAGTTACAGAGCAACAGGTAAACCCATCACTGTCCTAATGACAGGGTGCTCATTACTCTAAGTGACATTATGCTGCTAAGCGGCTCACTTAGTCCATATCCCAGGCTTTTACTAGCATCACCATAGCAACATTCAGATTTCTCAGGGGTTTATTTATGACTAAATGGAACACAAGGAGTCAGACATTATCCCAACACTATAATCTGCTCTAATCCTCCACCATCCCAGGGAAAAATGAAAATCAGACATAGTGACTGCAAATAAGTTTTCGACAACAGAATTATGTTCTATCCTGGTGTGCAGGGAAGGGGGGCAGTGTGCTAGGCCTTGAATAAAATCTAGATAAAAAACAAGAATTCCACTAAATCTGAAATAGATGTTAAATTGTACCCTTTAGGAAGAAAAAACAAACAAGTCCATGCATTCAGACTACATAAAATTGAAGTATTTTCCCAAACAATACCAGTTTACCAAATTACAGAATAATTAGTTACCTCCAGTAAAAAAGCAGCTGATAATAAAATATAATCCTCAAAAAAAAAAGAAAGATCTTCACATTGCAACTTCAATACAGTTATCTACACAGAGAAATGCAACAGAATTGATGTAATGACTAACTGAAAAGGAAAGAAGATTTTTCATGGATTCACATTTGATGGTGTCTGAAAAATAAATCCCTATCTCATGCACCTGTTTCATACTGCATTCAAAAAACAGTGAATGAAATCTCACAGGAGCTTTGATTACAGTCTCAGCAGCCCTCTTCAGCTTTTAAAATAAGCACATTTTACCCAATGGGTTCTGTATTCCTCCAGAAGTATAGTTTAAATATACCATATAGGCAAAGATACTTTTGTAGAAGTCTATTACAAATTCAGTTAAAAGATAAGTGAGAATAACTCTGCTACTGCCACTCAAAATCATTGACAGAAATAAGCCATCACTCCAACAACACAAGAGAAAACTCGCACATAAAAATTTTAACACTATAAAACACAAGTCAAGATGGGACATGGTATCCCCAACATTTTCACGGAAACCAAACAAGTGGAGCAGGAGAGGAAAGGGGTGATGAGAACCATTTCTCTCCAAAAGGAATGTGGATCTGATCTTGCTCACACTGCCACCCACAGACTGCCATTATGTTCGTGTTTACAGGTTCTTCTAGAAACCTATTTCAACCTTCCTCTGAATGTTCCACTTTCTCTTCAAGCTTCTATTAGGTGAGGTCCATGATTCATTCTTATCAAGAGAATACAAAAGGGATGTGCACACCTCCAAGTTGCCTTGTAATCTTGTGTTTATACATCACCTCACATCTACTTAGCTCCCTCCCCATCATGCTGAAGCGTCGATGAGTAAAATGGTGCAATCTCTTAATTTCTTTTCTTACCTCAGACACCACTTTGGCTGTGGCTGAACAAAAATCTTTGTCAGAAAAGCACATTCAACACCAAGAACTTGGGAACCACCATCTTAACCAACCTCATCATATCATTAGACTGGGGCAGGCCATCAGCCCAGGAAACTGATCCTGCTTAAAAATAACCCAGCAGGGAGAGTAACACAGATCTCCAATCCAACACAAAATAAATCCTCTTAAACACCTGGGCCAGGACAGCTGCCAGGAAGGTGCAAGGAAGGCAGCTGTGCTGCAGCACTGTGAGCACACACTGGCAGCTGTGCCCTTGTGAGAACCTTGAGAGCATCTTTGCAGAGTGACTGTGGCCCACCACAGTCCCAGCCTAGGCTCTCTTCTTGTGGGAGTCAGCTACCTGCCAGATGATGTTTTCATCCCTAAGGACACAGCTTTCTGAGGGAGAAACGCTTTATTTATTTTACAGCTATTCTCACCCACAGCATGTTCACAACCGTAACTCTACCCCGGAACAAAAGAAAAGATACTGCCCCACACTCCTTTATCCCTTCTACTTCTTCCAAGGTCTTAAGTCCAAATCCAATATAAGCAGACCCCAATATCAAAATTAGGCTTCCCACCAATATACAGACCTAAGTCTATGAAATTTAAACCAGCAAAGCTGCATCATTAGAATGAAATACTAGGTTTAAGATGGATCCATTTGATAGAAAGTCAGAAAACAAAAGGAAATCTGTGACTTATTCTTAAATCTTGACTAGTTACAGAAATGGATCTGGCAAACCTGTGTGCTGCAACCTAATATGCAACAGCTATCATATACAGTAGTATAATATAAAAGACATGCTGATGTACTGAAGCACTAACCTCCAATATATTAAAACCCACAGGTATTGCTTGTCCTTACATTTACCAACAGGTTCTTAAGAAACTGTGTATGTGCTAAAATTTTTCTGATTTTAAGTTTTGTTAAGAAATGCTATTTTAAGTCTTTTACAAGAAAAATTCTATATGGCTTGTTATTTTTCAAGTATTTTTTCTGATTTAGTAACACTCTCTCCAGAAAGTGCAATTCTTCCTCTTCTCAGCTACAAATAGCTATTTTTCACAATATGCTAAATGAAATAATTTCTTTTTTCCCTATGCCCTTAATTTTACAGGTGCACTGTTTCTTAAGTCCCTGAAAAGAACTAAAGCAAGTCATACCTTACTGATTTCAGAATCTTCCCCTAATTCTAATCTCCATCTTGTAGAGAAAAATCAGTCATGGGAAGTTACCATAAAACACAAAGGCAACAGCAATCTAATTTGTTCAGGCTAAAGACAAATCCATAAGCAGCTGTTCACCAACTGCATTTAGAAATGCAAATGCACCACAGAGCATTGTAGGCTGCTTTCCAACAGTCCTTATTCCCCCCAAAAAACCTAACAGAAAATGCACAAGCAAATGGAATTTATATTCTAAAGAAGAAAGGAAAAAAAGGGGGCAAAAATACATAAGAGAGAAAAAGAAAACAGCCTAAAAAAAAAAAAAAACCAGAAAAAATACAAAAAAGCCCACTATCAGACAATACTATTTCACCACGGCTTGTAAAAAGCATTAATATTGTAATAACTCTCACTACAAAAGCTACCACACAGACCTCAAACACTGAGCATGTGTGTGAAATTACAAGGAAACAGACAAAGCAGGCAGAGGACAAAGTTAACTGAAATAATTACAAGTTTTCCATCTCAGCATTCCAGACAATTTCTGGTGTAAAGGTGGAACCAAGTTTAATTTAAAGGTACAACATGGCTAAAAATGTCAATTTCAGTATAAACCAGATATACTTGTTCAGCACTCTACCTACAGTAACTGTAGATATTGGTATTCATTGTGTGAGCTAGAAGAATGAAGAGAATGTGAAATCAATAACTGAGAACAAAACTAATAGCAACAAAGTAGACAAAAAATGCTGGAAGTGTCTTTCCTGATCATTCCTGTCAGGTTTTGAAAGAGAAACACGCAATTCAAGACAATCTACAGACAGGGAATACCACAAATATTCCCTCATCAACTGCAGCAGTCTACTCTAAAACAAAGGTCAGACTAGAATCATCTGCTAAAACCAGAAACAAAGCCTGTTGTTCTTTTTCTTCCAAAGCAAGTCAGTTTGGATTGATTACGAGATTATCAGCACCACCATGTTCCACAAAACCTTTTCACAGACAGATGACTCTCTAAACAACAGAGATTCATTGCAATAGGTTAAAAAACATCACTGAAGTTAAAAACAAAAAGGGAAAAAAAAAGAAAAAAAGACAGATGTTCCGTAGTTGCTCTGGATGAAATTACATTTTCAGTGTACAGCACACATAAAATGTACTTTATTTTTTAAAGGTATAAACCACAAAACTGCAATGAGTTTATCCTAGAACTTTTACCTTGAGGGACAGTTGCAGCATACTCCTATATCCATAGGGACAGAAAGTCAACCCTAAGTGTAACAACAGACAAAACAACACACTCCATTTTTATCACAGTCCCTGTAAAAAGACTAGGAGCTCCAAGCCCTTGGCAGAGACCAGCAAAGGTTCATGATAAGACATACACTATTTCCTTGTGGGAAGAAGAAAAAAAAAAAGAAAAAACTAAAATTACAGAAGTGGAAAGAGAAATGTGGGAAAAGCTAGGAGAAAACAAAGACAGATGACAAAAAGAACTCATAAAAGCTGAAGATGCTCAATCAATAAAAACTGAACAATGCCCTTCTCTTGAGTAGCAAAAGCTATACTTTCTGACCTTATGTCAAAAGCAGCACACAGCTGAGCCAGCAAGACAAGAGTACAGGCTTTGGGCAATAAGGAAGCAAAGCTGGAAGAGATCAAGATCTAAAGCACCTACAGAAATCCATGGCCCGATTTGCACCCCTCCCAGCAAGTTTCAGCTGGTTAGGGGAATATAAAATCTCAAATGTAATTTTTCCTCATGTTTGTAAAACTGCAAAAATAAGAGGAAAAGGGGACAATAGGCATAGCTCCCATATTGATACAGAACAAGAGAAGGTCCTGCACAATAAAGATACGTAAGGTGAGAACACAGTACAGATTCTGAATATGGTCTGGTATTACAGTTTTTATGCAGCAGCAGCAATGACTCCAGAACACAGCCCAAGGATGTATCCCACAGAAATGAGAGATTAAGTCCACATTTTGACCAGTGCACCAGTTCCAACAGATTTCAGTTCACTGCGCCAGCATCTGAAGATTACTGGTACTTAGATACCCTACTTGGGTATGCAGCACATACACTTTGAAACATTCATCATAACACTAAACTGGGAAGGAAAGGAGTCTAAACTAGACAAGCTACTGTCCTTTTTTTTGTGCAGAAAAGGAAAATGGTTTTTCTGTCTATTCAAGGGTCTTCCAAGAGATAAGGTAACTGTGGAACTCTGACCATGGCATAAAAATGCATGAAACTAGCCATATTTAAATATATTACAGCCCATCCCCACTGGCCAAATAAAACTACCAGTAACATGTATGACCTTGCCCCAGGACACACCAGTTAGATGACTATGCACTCACGTGACAGGATCCTAGTAAGCTACTCCCATCCCACAAGGCTTCTAGCTGCAGATCAACAATGCACTGAGAATGTGATGCTCAGCAGCTTTTATTCCCCAAGAAAATGACAGTTAATCAATAACTAGCCAGCTCTCAAAATACCACTTACTCAGACTCTAAGTACTTCAAGGTACAGCATATATCTTTGGGATATGCTTCTGTTCCAAGTCACTCCCAAAAAAAACCCTTTCTCTTCTCCTCTCTTGACTGTCTCCTCAACTGCACATAGACCCTGAAAAGACCAAATGTCCAAACTCCCAAGGCTACATCAACCACATCATCCTGGTCTGCACAAAAAAAGTGTGGCCAGCAGGTTGAGGGAAGTGATTCTGCACTGGTGAGACCCCACCTGGAGCACTGCACCCAGTTCCAGGGGCCCCAGCACAAGAAAGGCATAGGCCTGCTGGAGCAGGTCCAGAGGAGGGCCACAAAAAGGGTGAGAGGAGCACCTATCCTAGGAGGACAGGCTCAGAGAGTTGGCATTTTTCAGTCCGGAGAAGAAATTTTTTACAATGAGGGCAGTGAGACATTGTAACAGGACACCCAGAGAAGATGCAGATGCCTCTTCCCTAGAAGCCAAACTCCAAACAGGGCTTTGAACAACCAAATCAAATTAAAGATGTTTCTGCCCACAGTAGAGGGGTTGGATTAGACAATCTTTGAAGGTCCCTTCCAACCAACCCAAACCATCCTATTAAATTAGGTGCTGAAGTTGGATTGTTTCAAGAGCTCCTGTAGCATGTACCTCCTTGTAAAGTTAACTACCACTTCAGTTCTTCCCTGAGTCTGCCTTATTTCACCCAGTTACTATACCTGCCAGCAACCTATCTTCCCTGTGTCTGAACAACCAGCTCCATGTGGATTTTTGGTGTAATGACATTTCCAATGCAACAAAAAACAGCATCAGGTGCATAAGGAAGAATTATGTTTCCAGAAATTACTCAGTGTCTCTTAACACATAACCATGTAGTTGGTGGTCTATATGCTCCAGGCATGCACTTTTCTCACCTTTTTTAGAAGGTTCAATACTACATACCTATTTTGCTTCCAGTTATTGCATAACGCTGGCATATAATTACACAAAGTTACCATGAAAGAACCTTGCAATTCATATCCATTATATGGTAACCTACAAATAGTACAATAGTCCTGCCTTGGTTACCCTTTACTCATAGAAACTTGTTTTACAATGTGAATGATAAAAAAGAGCACCAATGAACTTTCATAAAACTAATCTGACAGAATTGAAAAAGAGACCTTCTGCTCACACCATGCAATAGGGGAGAGTGATTTATGCAAATTCTTAGGTACTGAATGCCAGAAATTCTTGCATGAGCTAGAAATTACAGGAAGTATTAATTTCCTAATTGAGAGCACTTCCTTATTTCAAAACAAACTGATCTTCACATACATGAAGTCCTGTGGTGCTACCTTGGAATAGAAGAGAGAAGCTAGAAAAGCAACTAGAAAGCAAAGTTAACTAGATTTGGTTTTCATGAAATTGTTATTTTGTCTCACCAGTATTGTTAAAGACCATTCTTCCAGAAATATTTTTGAAAGCTTTCCTTCTCCTCCTCCTCCTTCTTCTTTTTGGAGGCAAACTAACTTCATGTAACTTGCATCTAAATTAAACATTATTCTTTCCTCTCAAGTTTCAGTGTGTAACATTCAAGAGAAAGGCATGAGGCCTTCCTTAGCAGTCTACTTCTAGAATTTGATAAGCAGAACAGCATTCTAGCAGTAATTCTTATAACAATATCTGAAATTAGCAATTATGTTCTTAATATTTGTAATTTTCTACAGAGCTGGGAGAATTGGACACAAATTAGGGTGGGGAAATACTCCTTCCGAAGACTGATTTTAAATAGGGACCCAAAAAGTGAAGTTGATAATTTTGTCATCCTAGACTTAAACAGCAAGGACACTGGAAGTCAGAGAAAGTGCATTGCATAGTCAGTTACTTGAGATGAATTGTCAATAACATTAATTGGCTCATAAGAAGCTACATATCTTCCACAAGTAAAAACAGGATAAAAAGTCATTATGTTGTCAGTAACTAACTGAGGGAAAAGCCTCAACAGATGGCCAGTAGTACAAGCCACATTCAAATTTTAAATTTTACGGCCAAGGATTTCCCTAAATTACAGAGATAGTCCAAGTTGGTCTTATTTGCTTATCAAGACTACTGATATGGATTGGGAAGGCTAAGTCAATTCTCTATTACAACAAAACTTTGTTTTTAAAATATCTTCTGCTCCATTCATGCAACATCAATCTTCAACAACTTCAATAAAAATGGAATTATTTCACTTTTAAAAAATACTGCTAAATATATGTTACATACGTTTTCTTGTGTAACATACAGGATGCAACATCTCTTATTTAAAGGCCAGATGGCACTGCATGCACTATTACATTTCTATTGTTCCTGAAATAATCTTCCGAGTTCTTAACATTCAGTTTTGTCATTTACCAACCAGCTGTGATTAACACTGAATGCTCTACCTACTCAAACTCTGTAAATATTTCTTGCCATGCTAAATTCAGTTAAGCCACAGTAGGAGTTTTTAATACTATTTATATCAGCCTAGCCAGACCACCTACATATAGTCCTCCTTCTACATATTTGTGAGACAAGCTTCCCCATCACTTCTGTTGTATCATGTAAGACTCCATGCTAATGAGACATTATTATGCTAAGCCTGAAAAGAGAATTAAATTATCTTGTTCCACACGATTTTAAGAACATTTTCCATTCTGTGTGATGCTACCAGATGCATCAGCTACACTTGAAGCATCCAGGCATACACTAAGAAAAACACAGTCATGGACTGGCCCAGGAGTGCGTGCCAAGGATTAGTATGCCATCCTGATGTGCTTCTGGCCCATCTGTATTGAGCAGGTTACCCCTGCCTTTGAAGATCTTTTATTCTCTGGCCACTTTTTCCATGATCAGCATTAGGGATTCTGTTCCAGAAGTTGCTGAAAACTTCGAAACCTCTAGAATTAAACATATATATGCAAAACCATCACCCTCAGTGATTAACAAAAAATCTCTGGGTATTTGTGGTTCCATGACTGTTGAAAAGCATGCCTGTAACAAATCCTTCTGTAAAACAATGCTTCTAAGCACAGCATCATTTGTTCTGTTCTTTTCATTATGTTCACTTTCATAATGAAATGTACATTTCAGCATTCTACCTGCCAGCTGCAAATGTTAAGAGGAAAATATCTCTGCTTACCTGGTAATTCCCTTTCAGTAGTAAGGTTCCACAGATCCATTCAGCCTGCTTGCAGCTTGGGGGTAAACCAGACTCATCAGTCATCAGCATCAGAATATCCTTCACATCTAAAGAAATTCACCCCTCCCCACATCAAAAGTTTCTGAAGCTAAAATAAAGCTGTGCTACTTTCTTGCATCACAGACTGTGCAGTTGTCTTAAAAAAAAAAAGGGGGGGGGAGGGCGAAGCTGTGAATTATGGGGATACTATAAATTATTATATTTTTGTGATCTTTTGTTGAATCCTCAGGATTTTGAAATCATTTCCAAGTAGGAGACCATCTGTATTTTTAGGGGAGGAATAAAGATTGCATATGGCAGAGAAAAGCTTTCTTCATCTGCCATGTAGGGAGCTTTCAAAATATCCTACCTGTCAGTCATGAATAATCTCTTACTTTAAAGCTTAGCATCAAACCAAAAAAGTAATGTGGCAATCTTCATCTTTGCCAGGCACAGACAAGACTGTTGAAAAAATGGTGAAAGCTAAAAACTGGGTATGAGTTAGGTGCCTGGTGTGCCAATGGGCAGCAGGTATAAAATCATAATTTAAAGCACACTAGGGAAGCTCTGCCCTTTGCCTCAGCCATTTAAGAATTTAGTTGATTTTGCCACCCCTACAGAATGGGACAGATAACTGTCTTTTTCAAATACGCATTTCATGCTGAAAGGACTTTTTTCAGCTAAGGCAAATTCCTCATGAAGCACTGTTCTAGAAGTCCAGTGCTAGATTAAACATTAGAGACACATAAAAGGCTTTCCAAAGTAGGTACCTGGGTCTTATTTAAGCCTAAGAACCACAAATAAATAATAAATACACAAAGCTGACACAATCTCTCTTCTCTTTCTAGACATTAAGCTGTAAGACCACTATGCAGATCTCTAAAATCATCACTCCTTACTGGTAAAAGGCCAGTATTACAGTGGTCTGAAGTCAACACTCCAGAATGAACACATATGGACAAGGTGCTGGGCATTAGAATATTCATGCCCTGGGAAGCCTCACAAACATCCCAATTTATTCATTTATCCTTACATACAAATACTCTGATTTTTCAATTTCAGGAAAAAGTCATGCTCTGTGTTTTGGGTGCTATTGAATAAGGAAGTACTGAAGAAAAAAAATAATCCTAGAAGCAAGGGGAAATTCCTAAATGTTACCCACGCTGGGAGGAACAGGTTATGCCTGCTTGTTGGGCAGCTCTAGACACCGACGGCCCTGCAGAATAGGCAAGGAAATTAGACTTGCTCTCATTAGACTGAGAAAGGCTATAAAAGGCACTCCTACTCACAGCTTAAATGGTGTAACTTGTTTCTCCAAATAGTTCAACTAGCCAACAGGACAAGCCCTGCTCCATGCTGCACCCACCTAATTATCAGCTTAAGTATCACATTAGCATTAGCATTCACTGTTTTACTCCATATAGCAACCAAACCACTTGTTAAGAGAACACAAATCACAGAGAAACGCAAAAAGCAGCACTGGTAATATTAGGACATCTACTCTCTTACCCAGTCCTGTGTTTGTCACACATCTTTCTAGAAAGTCCTGAAACAATACACGAGCTTAAAAGAAGTAGGTTTAATCCAGCAGGAAGAAACAGCACACATAACAGCACCGACTGAAAAGCTGACTGAAGTGGTCACACAGAATAAGAAAAGTTGACATACTCAGAGCATGGCTAATGCATAGGCAAGATGAAAGACAAAAGATTCAAGGAAGGGCTTGCCTATGCTCTTCAAGCATCCAGCTGAAAATACTCCTTTAGGCAATACAAAGGAAAAAAAAATACAAAATATCTGCGCAGAAGAATGCAAAACAGCACAGTAAAATTACTGATGGATCTCTATGTATCAGTAGTTTGTACACGTTCAGACACTGGCCTGGGACAGTGAAGCTGAACTCTGGCACTCACACAACAGACCATGGGAAAAACAGACTAGATATCTGAATTCACAAGGAAGACACACTTCCACTAAGGGTCCACCACAAGGCAATTCAAGTCTATTATCTGCCATTAGTAAGAACTTTCTTACTAACATTAAAGTACTGCTGTTTGTAAAAGATTTGCCATTGCTTTTGCTGCTTTCCCCATTTAAGACAGTAAGGCAAATTTCCATCACCACAAGATTATAAGTAGGTGGCTAAAAAAAAAAAACACCAAAAAGAGACGCTAAGTACATACTAATCCCTGTCCTACATGAAGATGAGTTAGAGATTTCACTGGCTGTACTAGGCAGTTTCCTAGACAGCACTGTAAGACTGTAAGCAATTAGGATGTACTTCCCCAAGTTTCCACATACTCTAGTGGCCAGAAGACCTACAGCAAGCACAGGGACTTATAGTTTTCCCCAAACAGGTCCAAGTATGGTAGAATAAATACCAGTATATATTTGTTTGCTCACTATTTGGCAGATCTCATATAGAGTACATTGGTCCAACCTATTCCATCAAATAACAACATGCATTATTATCCAAAGCATACTGAAACTCCAATAAGGCATTTGCAAACATATCCAAACACCTTTTACAGTCTTACTTAGTCTGCTCAGCCAGAAAAACAAAATTAGCATTACTTTTCAATTTCCAGCACTGGGGGAATGGGGTCCCAGCAGATGAAAAAGAACAAAGGAGGGAACAACAAGTACAAGTTTGTGGGTTTTACCTTTGGAAAAGCCACAGAGCATTTCACTGTTTTTACCAAATACAAGGTGATTGGCAGCACCATCAAATTCACTTTCAGTAAATGATGAAAATTTTGACAACTATAATAGGAAAGTTGCACTTGTTGGTAGCCAGGCTGAAAGAAATAATTCTTACTTATAGATCTAATGCTAAAAAAACAGTAAAATTCACTCTTAGAAGTGATCCATAAGAACTTCAGGTTGCAGTTCCAGTTCACTACAAGACCTCCCAAAAATTTTGAGTTGGAAACAGATAGGATGTCCCTGTTGGACATTCCTCAACAGACTTCATGAACAGTTACACTGTGGGTGAACACCCCATGAGTTTCCCTCATGCAACATTATCATTCTTCTGAGTTAGAAACTATGTATTTTCAGTCCAAGCTTCCTGTTGACTTCCCAACATATTCCCACCTATTCTGAATACCTGATGAGTCAAAAACAACAGCCCCACACATCTGTCTCTGCTTCTTTAAATATAAACCTAGTAATAAAAATTTCTACTAATGAGATTAAAATGTTTTTGTAAAAATACAATATTCATATTATAAACAGCTAATGTGGGAACACTTCTCAGATCAAAGCAGGCCTGTCAGACTTGAATAAAAGTCTATCCCTCCAGAAGAACTCACCAAGTCCACCAGGACAGGTGTGTGGCTCTTCCTGATGCAAATGAGGACCCCAGATTTTTCGTTTCAATATCAACGATCAGATAACGACTTTAAAAGAGGATGGATTGCATTGCTCCATTGTGCAACAGCTCACACTGAAACAGTATCACAGCATTTCCATGAACTGCTTAGGATCAGTATGAGGCAAATTTTTACCTTTCTTTCTTGCACAGCTCCACATACCGACATCTCTACAAATTTTGGTATCCCCATTTTATTCACACTTTTTTCCAGTCATCTGCTCCAAAACAGAGGCTATCACCACTCACACTACCAAATGAGAGGCAGAAAAAGCAAGAAGCCAGAGCCACCACAGCCAGTGAGCTCTCAGGGAAGGCAACAACCTTCCTGCAGCTACTGGCTGCAAGGCAGCAGTCCACACCATGTTTCTGGGAATCATGCTTGTCAGGTTTCTTGCATTTATTTTCAGAATCGGGCAGGATCCCAAATTTTTGGCCTTTATTTTCAGTAAATGCAAAGCCTGAACATGCCTTTTCTTAGCTGCCAGCGCTGAAAAAGCTGCATGAAAAATTTTGTGAACTTTGACAGTGAAGGGAGAATATCACAAAAGTCCTGGCCCATGCAATTTTTAGGTAAGACTCTGCCCTAGTCACTGGGCACACACTATCTGTACCTGTTAGTGCTTGCGGGAGGTTTCAAAAGATATTTTCCACTTCTGTTGCAGCTGGTGTGGTGCCAGCTGAGAGCTTTCATATCCATGGGAAGTGGCTAAAGTAGTGCCAGTCTGAACTTGACTATATTGCAGGAGCTCTAATGATTAAGATCCTTTCTGCAGGACTCCTCTGTTTGGAAATATCTGTATTTTACTGAACTAACAACAAACCAGTAAAATGGGCAATAGTTGTGTGCAGCTATTTGCCAGAGGAGAATGCTAAAAATGTTTACATATGCTCAAGGAGAAACTGGACAAGTACACAAAAGAGAGATTCATTATGAGCTATCAATTAGACAAACCAAAATCCAAAGCTCAGGAAATCCTCTGCACCAGAAAGAGACAGGGGATGGAAAAAAAGAGTCATCACACACACCACATACACTATTCTTCTAAACCCTCACTAGGCATCTACATACAGCAACAGCAGAAGTAAGCTGGCCTAGATGAGCCTTTGAGCTGAATCAGCACAGTCATTCTCATAAATTTAAGTGAGGAGACATGGAACTACTACTTCTCCTTCAAAGTGGAAGACACTCCCTTCTCTCCACTAAGGGGAAAGAGATTTCCCATCTGCAAGTGTGGATGTTTATTTCAGTCAAAAGGGGACACAAACATTGTTCACTTCACTTTCCACATGTTTCCACTTCAAAAGTCTGTCCTTGCAACACTGATCTATCTTCCAGAGTAAACAAACATTTTAAATAAAACTTATAAAATTTTATCTTAAGAGCTGTTCCATGAGTTTTCATCTCCACAGCTCCTGATGAAGTTTTTTTTCAAAACCAGGCTGCTCCCATAGCTGGTTAGGAAGCTCCTGAATTTCCATCCTGATCACAGCCAGCTTTTACCCATCTGTTCTTGTGCCAGCAATTGCCTGGTTTTGAGCTAAGCTGCAAGCCATCTGACATGATCAATGGATCAATGGTCTACTTAGGAAAGCAAAAGGTCAGATCAGCATGACAAAACACTGAACTAATTTTGCACCTAAAATTCCAAATTATTTTAAATCCTAAAGAACCGAGTTGAACTGTACACATACACACCTTAGGTTCTGCATTAACCTGCAGATGTCAAGTGAAATGTCAAGTGAAAATGCCATGTTTTAGGGTTTTTTTAAACAGATCCTTCCAACTTGAATGAACAGGAAAAAATAAGGGTAGAGCTGTAAATAATTTTATAGGTGCATTAGATACAATTATGCGATTCATTTATACAAGAAATGTAACGATAAAGAAAAAAAAAATTAAAAAGTAATAAAGTACAAGAACTTACTTCCCAATGTTTTCAGGTAGTGCTTGCAGAGAGATGTCATTTACTGAAAGACACGTCAGATTCTGCAATTCAGGAAAGCTTTCAGGCAACCTATGGAGATATTAATTCAAATCAAGGACTTCCAGAAATACTCTCTTTCATGTGAGCAAGACTTTATTTAGCAAATACGCACAGAGGGAAGAAAGCCCAGATTCTAGCATGACTCAGAAAATTCTAAGGATCATAAAAAACACCCATGATTTAGGGACTTTAAAATTTATTCTGTGTCAAAGAACAGGTGATATACCACTCTCGTCCCTGCACCCAATTTGCAACTTCAAAACACCATAGGGCTTGAGAACATTTTAAGCATTTTCACAAAACTGAAAAATAAAATCAAACACCTTTAAAAAAAAAAAAAAAAAAACAACACAAACTTCTTTACTAATATTTTCCTGTATAACCAAATGGTAAAATGATTAAATTTTATTCTTATTCAGGCTCCAGTTACACACACGCTTATAGCATGGGCCATTCTCTATTAGCTGCTAGGCTGCTCTTCAATTGCTGTTTTTTTTAAGAAACATGCTGTTCACTATGAAAACAATGTTCTGCTGTTCCAGCATTTCACATTTACTGGTTCACAACACAACAGCATGTTAATCCCCCCTTCTTACACTATAAAATGCAGTCATATGCAGAACATTTCCAAAGTTCCCAAAGCCTTTAGGTCCACCACACAGCTGGTCTTCTGCAAGGTGTGGGTCCCTGTTCCCTCACACTGAGGGGCTCCTGTGCCACTTGCTGCTCAGTGGCAATACCAAGCAGCTCAGTTTGCAGCTGCACAAGAGACAGGATGAGGTAAAGGGGCCAATTAGGTAAAGAAGCAGAAGCCCCTGGCCCAGCGACTCAGCTTCTGCTCGACTGCCAGAGCATGCAATCTAAGATCAAGCCGTAGTATTTGGTTTGGTTCCTGCTCTCCCCATCACCCAGCTCAAGGCACATGGTATGACCTGCAGGCAGCTTGCCAAATGGAGACACACCAACAGGCAAATACAACTCTGCACAGGGGGCTGAGGAGAAGGGAAAAGGCAAATTACAGTGTGGGGCAAGAGGGAGTTTTCATATGATCAATTCTGTACTGCACTGCTTCATATTTTGTACCTTATTAACAGAAGATGCTTAATATCTTCAAAATGTGAGCTCCCCTGGAACCACTCACTGCCATTAAGCCTCTAACAGATTTAAGAGTGGAGTTTAATGGTTTCATTGTCTTTTGCTCAGCCTTGATGTTAACAGGTAGTTGGATCAATAATTATTGTAGGTCCCTTCCAACTAGAACTATTCTATTTCACTATAGCAAGCAGTGGACTTCCATATCAATAATAAATCTATACATGTGTATAAACATCTATAAATAAATGCATAGGGTTTTTGCTGATATAAATAATATATAAACCTGAAATAATCTGAAAACAGATGAAAAAATGGTCTGCCAGCCACCTTTAAAGCTCAGTTTCATCACTGATTTAAGTTTGACAATGAGGCAACATACTGTATTAGTGGTAGGACATTGATTAAAAAGATCTCCAACTGGCTTTTAAGCTTAGAGGAAATAAGGACAAGAATCAATGGCTAAAAAAAGAGTTCCAGAATATTACACAAAAATAACTATTTGATTTTCCCACTTTGCTGGGCAAATCAGTGCAAAAACTTACACTCTATTTTATAGGTAAAACTGAAATTCTGGATCTCATCACAGAAATACCTGGCAACCATAAGTAGACAGTTCCTGGAATCTGTGCTTTCTAACTTAATCAACTGCTTGGAGTGATGTTTTCCAGGACATGCATACGCTTTGGAGCCATTTTATCAAGAATATTTAGAATTCCCTTAAATTATCAACGAAGACTTATGATTATCTATTTCAACACCACTGAAAAACTCTTGTGAATTCCACAAAGCTGTAGCTGTGCATTACAGGTACTGTTTAAGGAAACACATCACTCAAGCCTTATTGAGCACACAGAATGAAGAAGGATAACTAGAATACTACTACTGACACTTCTGATTTCAATACCACAAGATGCAGAGCTGAGCTTTATACACTGCAACTGACGCCTGGAAAAAAGTTGCTCAGTGACCCTCACCACTTGTGCATCTAAACACCATTTCAGCTTCAGTTTGCTTTGCCGGATTTTTGTGGTATTATTATCTTCACTATATAAATAGGCTACAGAGCCACGGGGATTAAGATGACAAGTGTTCCTTTAATGCTCAGCGATGTGACTTTCAGAGAACTTAGGAGGCACTATGGGTAACACTCAAAGCACACTTCTGAAGAATCTCAGCTGCACACGTGGGAGAAACAGTCTTGCAAAACCACTGGAGCTGCTTAAGCTCTTACAGACTCCTGTTTGTTAGCACTGCAGCAGCCCAGCCAGCCAGCTAACCCTGCAAGTATCTGGCTACCTCAGTACAAAGCAAAGCAGATCAGTGAGCACCCACTGTGAACACTCTGGCTTATGTGACTTGCTCAGCATCACAAAGGAGCTCTGTGGCAATTGCTGGTTCAAGAATAATTCTCCAAAGAGTATTCAAAGGCTCTAACTAGCAAATCACCTCTTCCTTGCCATCTCCACCCTCACTTTACTTGACAAATTTCAAATTCTTCAGCAAATCGAACAGAGAAATGCAAACAAAACTCCTCTCCCATACTAAAAGCGTGCATAACCTCAAAGCTCATCAGAGCAGAGGCTGGCAGCAGACACAGCAGCCACTGACAAACACAGTGCACTTCTGCCTCATGTTACTGCATGTCACTGTGTCCCAATTGACGGCAGAGTGATGAAATGCTAGCCCAAGCTTTAATCATTAGTAAAAGCCATTATCTGCAGCAGCTGATCTAAACTCTATTCCAAATCATCAGGCACCTGGGTTTGTGCCAATTCATTTGCTCTAACCATTGCTGTGCCTTTCCCAAGAATGAACATGGTTTTCCTATGCATTTAAGAAAAGGAATGAAAATCATTTTATACACAATCAGATTTACCAAATCAGATTTTTCTGGTTGGCTAACAAATTTCATGCCCACCCAAAGAAAGATGCATCACTTTTTAAATCTGATCTTTTGCTGCAGTCCCTACCACAGACAAACACTTTTGGCAATATTACACAGACTCTAGGTCACAATTTTTAAGAGCTCATTTAAAATTGTAATTGTTACAGCAAAATTGCAATTCTAGTATGTCATGTACTAAAAAGAAGGTGAAGTTACCTAGTCAGTGGATTGCCACTGAAATCTGCTACCTGTAGTGCTCTGCAGAATGAGATGCTTTCTGGTATTTCAGGAATATCTGTAGAAGAAGAAAAAATGGAAAAAATTGTCAGCAACTGTACTGCATCCGCACTGAAATTATTGCCTAATGACAGTAACTCACTACTGCAACAAGTTATCTTGGTATCTTTCAAGACATTTCAACATGCAAGACTGCTCCCTGTCCAAGTACAGACCTATAGAAGTAGACCCATTTTGTGCTTTTTCACACTCCATTTTCCCCTCGAACTCCATGTTCATCTTCCTACTACTCACCTGTCCTTGGACTGATCTTTATCAGACTCTGCCCATCAAAAGAATCAGACAACCGATGTGCTCGGGTTGTCCTAAAGAGCCAATTATAATCTGAACCTCTGGTGAATTGATCAATACATGCCCACACTCTATAATGAAAGCAAGTACATAGGAAAGGAAAACAGTGGAAGGAAGAAGAGAATGTGCAAGTCTCTCCATGTGTAACATACACCCATGGAGCAGAAACATCCTCCTTTACACCACAGTCAAGTAATTAAAAAATTATATTCACACTGACAGGTCACAAATGAGTGCTACTACACAATTTCATACGGCCAGGAAGTAAACAGAGATGATCTGTACGTAAGAACAGGTGGGTTTTTTTCAAGGAACTTCAATACAGCACATTTATCTACTCAAATCAAGTATGTCTTAGAAATAAAATTGTCTTCTGGCACTCTTACAACAAACTGAATATCCACAAATAGGCTGTAAGTCTTCTAATTAAGTACCTGTTTACTGTCACTGAGAGCCAGCAAAAATTAAACAAATATTCTGGTTTCCTTGAATGTCAAAATTAATCATAAAGATGAATTTTTAAAGTAATTTTTTTAAAAAAGCAAATTTCTAGGTAAACATCAGACTTCTGTTCCAAAGTTTACAGTTATTTCCACTGACCTCACTAGCCATGTATGATCTAAATACATTGAAAAAAATGTAAACTTGTTCTTTTCCTACCTAGCTGAGTAACTCAGAATTGACTACCTACATATTTCGTTCAGATGTTCTCCCCAAAAGAAGTGTGATGGAGAAAGAAAGGTAGAAAAGAAGAAAGTACCTGCTCACCAGGTTCAACTCTTGCCATGTAATCTCACCAAAAACATCTATTTTGAATGCTTTCCAACTCAGAACAAAATCACAGAATGGTTTGAGTTGGAAAGCATCACCTAGACCCTACTCGCTGCCATGGGCAGGGGCACCTCCCACTAGATCCAGTTTCTCAAGGCCCCATCCAACCTGGCCTTGAAGACTTCCAGGAATGGGGCATCCACAGCTTCTCTGGCCAACCTGTTCCAGTGCCTCACCACCCTCACAGCAGTTAATTTCTTCCTGAAATCCCATCTAAATCTAGTCAAATAGACACTGTAACTTTTATCTTGCATTACAGCAACAACAAATACTGACATTGAACTTGGCTAACCAACAGCAAGTAAAGAATGTGTCATCCACTATCTAGTCTTCATACTATTCTTCCCTGAAGTAAAAAAAATTGTCTGGGGAAAAAAAAATATACACATAAAAATGCAACATATAAAGCAGGAGATAAATCCTCAATGCAGAAGTTTCTAAAACTAATCATGCTACTGATTTCCTCCACCAAAATATAGTTTCACTGCCATATTGCAAGTAGTTTCTCTTGTACTTTTGTACAATGTACTACAAAACCCAGAAAGTATGCATTCTCAGCGAAACTATTTTGACATGCTTTTTGTGTTATAACAGTCTTGGATATCATCTGTAAAAGTCAACAAGAATTCAAGCTAAGAAAAAATTACTCCAATAAATGATACCATTTGCAATAACACAGTATAGCCACTGCTTATAGTTTGGATGCATTTGCAAATTACTGAATCTGCTCTGGAAATAAAATGTGCTTCCCCAGACCATGAAGTCACTACATGAGCAAAACTCTTCAATAAGAAATGCAAACAGACACAGACAAAGCAAGCAAAATTTAATTTTTGTGATTTTTTTTCACATCATCTCTAACCCTGGAGACCAGGGTAAAGCAATGCTGGAAGGAAGACTTTTCCACGGTCCAGGGGGATTGGGTTAGAGAACACCTTGACTTCACGGGCCCTGTTGGTACATGTTCACGTGTGCTGAGGGAGCTGGTGGACACCATGGCCAGACCACTCAAGATCATCTCTGAAAGGTCATGGGGATGAAGAGAAGTGTCTGAGGACTGGACAAAGGCAAATGTCAGCCCAGTCAACAAAAAAAGCAAAAAGGAGGACCCAAAGAACTGCTAGCTTGCTAGCTGCACCTCAATTCCTCCAAATGAAGGAAGGTGATCAGGAATATGGATTCACACCTGATCAAATGTATGGCCTTCTATGATGAAACAACTACCTGGATGGATGAGGGGAGAGCAATGAATATTGTCTCTTTGGGCTTTAGTAAGGCTTTTGACACTGTCTTCCACAATAACCTTGTAGGCAAACTCAGAAGGTATGAACTGAATCAAAGGACAGTGAAGTGGGCAGAGAACTCACTGAGCTGTGCGTCCACACCTGGAGAGCTGTGCTGCATTCTGGGCTCCCCAGCAGGAGACAGGGAGCTCCTGAAACAGGTCCAACAGAGGGCAACAAAGATGATTAAGGGACAGGAGCACCTCTCTTACAAAGAAAGGCTGAGGGAGCTAGGCTTGTTCACCTCAAGAAGAGAAAACTGAGAGGGGAACTCATCAATGTCTATCCATATCGGAAGGGAGGGTGTCAAGAGGATGTTTCCATGCTCTTCTTGGTGGTGCCAAACAACAGGACAAAAGGCAACAAATGGAAAGTGATGTACAAGAAGTCCCACCTGATCCTAAGGAAAAACATCTTCACTGTGCAGGTGACCAAGCACTGAAACAGCTTGCCCAGAGAGGCTGTGGAGTATCTTCTTCCTGGAGATATTCAAAAATCAGCTGGACACAATCCTGTGCAATGTGGCCTAGGAAAATCCTGCTTGAGCAGGGAGGTTGGATAAATGACTCACTGTGATCCTTTCCCATATTACCCATTCTCTGATTCTGTAAAGTGCATTTTCCTCCCCCTCACTTGATACTTTTTCATTATCCATTTCTCTCCTCTGCCTACCTGAACAAAGGATGGACAAAAAGTCAGTGCAGTTCTCTGAAGTGAGGATCAATATACTTTTACAGAATTCAAAAAGGTTGAAATATAACTCATTTTCATTGCCAAGCACCTTAAAAAGATTTCTCAAGCAAAATACAAGTTATGAGAAGACACTTTATCACTACTTGTGAAGAATAGTGTAACATTGCATTGAATAAATGAATTCAGAAGAGGAAAAAAAGAGGTGCATTTTACTATAAGACAAAAAAATGGAGTGGTAATTGTAGCAGAGAAGATAATAGTACATAATAAAACCACTGACATAATCAATTGGAATGCAGCAGAGGATATTAAAATATATAAAGAAGTCCTTGAGTCTCTTGATGGATTAAGAACCTTTCACCATTAGTATTGACTACTCGATTTTGTTACAGACATTTACATGTACTTACCTGCCAATATCAGCAACAGTAAGTTTTCTTGCCGCTGCTGGATAATCAGCTCAAATCCTACTTAAATATCTAGGATTCTTCTAATGCTACACTCTGATGAATGCTTTGCATTTACACGATGCCCCAGATGTTCTGGCATGGAGATTGTGCAGCACTGCTAATAATAAAGCCATAAACCAAACATAAGCCCTGTGACGTGTGACAGTACAGATACACTGACAGCAGAAAAGAAGTTGTGGTAGCAGCAGTGGATTAAAATGAAGCCCAGCAGTCATGTATACAAGAGGGCATGTGTCCCCTTCTCCATTCAAAACACCTCTTCAGATGTTTATTGTTACAGTTTGCACAAGAATTTGCTAACAATTTAGTAACTTTAGAAGTAAGTTGACACTAGGGAATGCTGTATTGTCTAGATGAGGAAATTACTTCTAAAAATCCTTCTGTTTGATGATAATTCTTTCTTCCCCACCACTCCCTTTTTTTTTTTTTTTTTGTGGGGGGCGGGGAGGAAGATTTTTACAACAGTTACATCACTCAATCCACATTCCCTCACTTTTCTTCCTCTAATGGCTGGAAGAGTGATTTTTATACTGAAAAAATTTTTGTGTGGCTCATTTTTCCAGCATTCTATATTAAATTTCAAGAACTGATAATATTCCATCTACACAAAGGCTACAGTACAGCCAGCATCCTTTATACATACTGCAATATTGAACATAATTTCCAATACCTAATCAATATTTCAACAGCAATGGCCAGGAAAGTCCTAGGCCATGACAGGGTTGCCAGACAAGAGCTACTCAAACAGCAGCTCTCAAGTAAAAGTAAAAAGCATTTTTGCAAGAACTTTGCTGAAGTCTCAGATATGAGAGATGCACCACATTCCTGAGAGAGAGTTTATCACACTCAAGAGTCTTTCAGGGAGCAGCTACTGGATGCAGCTACGGAGGCAACTCAGAGCACCCTGTGTTAGGAGCACTGGAGCTGGCACACTGCACATACCCCAGCCAAAATCAGCTGAACAGACCTGATTTACTTGGTCATAGTGGAAAGTCCACCAAGAGGTATATACAGTACTTTTACGTAAGACTAAACAACTTAACTGCTTAGTGACTAGTAGTAATTCATAAATGCAATTCAGCCGTTGATTAGTTTACACCGAATTTATATCCAAGGGAGCCCATTCTAGACTCAAAAACTGTGAATCCATGCAGCATTACCCCTCAGAAGAGATAACCAGCAGCAAACCAGGTCTCATCTATCCAATTCAATACACAGATTATTTTTCATCCTCCTCTTTTAACAAATATAATAGACATTATCAACTATGGTATTTACACATACACCCACACACATAAAAGGTCCATTGAACCATTAAGCACTCCAATACTCAAATGATTTAGGAGCCTAAAGATTCTCTTATCACTTCCAGGGAGGTTCCTCTGTGCCACCCACCTCCTCAGAGGGTTCTCTGAAAAGCCTGCCCTTGGAAAAGCTCAGTTTTCCAGCCCTGCTCTCCACCTCTCCTCCCCCTACTAAACATGTAAGGAAACTGCCCACTTTGTCAAATACCTTTCAAGTGGGAATTTGTGCTGCAAGCATTTGTTTGTCTTTTTGAAGAGCTCTCCAGCTGGAAAGCCCAGCAGAGCAGGCTGCTGTGTCACACATCCCTTCCCCATCACATCTCTCTACACTCCCAAACGCAGCCAAATGCAGCTCCCAAGAGTCTGATCCTGCAGGGGGAAGGGATGGAGGAACGTTACTCATCCTCTCCCTCCATTTCCCTACTGAGATCATGACATTCACAATGACCAGACAGGTTTCCCTTTTTTTAAAACCACGAGGCTTTGCTATTAGCCCTGAAGTCAGAAGTAATCAACCTCTTTCAATGAAGTGCTATAATTTTTGGGGCACAATGTGACAGGAGTCATGCGGCTCTTGCAAAGTCTATTGAGATTAAGTTGTTGAACAGGCTGTAACATTTTCCTCTTCAGGCTCTTAGGCTGATGATATACAACATACAAGAATAAAGCTCTTTTAAGACCTGTCTTTAATGCTTTAAGGAAAATTCATAAACAGGGACAAGTTGTATATTTTCAAGTAAATCCCTTACTGAATAATTAACAAGAAACTGAAGAGGCATGTCTCATTTATCCTCCTCACTGCTTCTGGAAGCATCCCTTTTCAAAACAAGAGCACCAGGGAAAAAAGTCCTCAAAAAACAGCACTTCATGTATACATATATATTACTTGAAAGAAAACTGTGCAGGGACATAAGAACAAGCTGGGTTTTTGAACAGATAGCATGTGGTAATTCAACAGACCATCCTTCTCAGCTGCGGTAGGCAGCAGGAACAGAGATCAGGAGCTGTAAATATGAAACAGGAGGAAACAAAAAGGGGAGGAGAGAGAGGGGAGAGCTGAAGACCAGATCACAAGGAAACAATAGTTCCAGGTGAATTAAGTGGAAGAGCCCAGGTTTGACAACAAATCTATGTATTCTACCTTTTTACTTATACAAGCCAGTCAAGAGTTAAAGAAAAGTTAATGGATATTTTTATAAGAATTTCCACCTTGGACCTCAAGGATAACAGGAATTAAATACTTTTAGTCTGAGAAGCAAGAGGGTAAAAAATGTGAAAACTAGTATTCTACCTAAGAAGCTGTGGATGAGAAAAAGTGTTTTAAGTGTTTTAAAAGTGACGTTTCAGATTTATTCCAGATTAATTCTTCAGTAACTTCATTGTCATGTCATCTTACATTCTCAATAAAATAGAAACCCAAACCCAAGCAAATCTGTGAATACAAGAACTAACAATGCTTGTCTGCAGATTACCATTTTATGATCTCTAATCTAAATTATCCAGAAAATTAAGTTTTTATTTTATGTCACTCCTATATGTACTGTCTGGTGTTTAACACTGTAGTTGATACTTGAGGCAGGCCTAAGGTTTCTGCCTCCAGCTTGGCCTGCTCATCTCCATAGCTTTCCCTTGAAATCGTATGAAGGCACTATTGCTGGACGCACACGTAAGTACATTAGCAAAGTCTCATCAGAATAAACAGTTAAATCTAGCAAAACATGCCATGATGGAAAAATCCACTTTTCTGTAATCCATTTAAAAGTAACATCTTCTAGAGTTATCTAAATAAATTATTTTATCATGACATTTCATTTATCTTCTTTCTCAATCACAGTCAGCACTTGCTGCTTCTTCCTTCTCCTTGATGAGAAGCCCTGAGCAAGGACATGGTCCAGTAAATTCTCTCCTTACTTTACTTCTCCTGCTGCATATAGCGCTCTCCTCTTCCTCCAACCTACTGACATCAAATTAATTTCAGTGGCACAGATTCACAAATCAGATTCACTTTTACATCACTTCTTCAAAGCAAGTAAAAATTTCTACATGTCTGAGGCACTCTGCAGAGCTCTAGAGTCCAAAAGTAATTTGCAGCAGGTGTTTCTTTCTTCCCTAATATGCTCCTTTGTACATCAATCCCTAAACTTCATGTATAAGACATTAAAGTGACGATGTTTTTAAGTACAAATTTTAAACTAACCTCAAGGGAGAAATGGGAGATAATACAAAGAAAAGGTATTGTCACAAGAAATTAGATGTGTCAAAAAAACCCCAACCCAAACATCAAAACTCAAACATGCAACACAACTGTTAGCAAGCAACCACCTAACAGAGCAAAAAAAAATCTCTTATCTCCAAGTCTGTTTTGCTTTCATTAGCACCAAAAAAATCCCCCAAATCCCCACAAACCCAAAAACCAGTCACTGTTCATATGCAGACTGAAGCTTAAGTTATTCTACCACCATACAAAACACAATAGTCTCTGGTAGGATGCTCCATCACTTTCAGGTGTACACACCAGGTTTGCAGCAACTGCATTCACAGGATGCTTTCTCGTATCAGATGAGACATGTCCATGCAGGAGTAGGAGAGCAATTCTTGTTTGTCTGTAAGCACTCACTTGGACACAAATCAGTTCAGAAGGCAAACAAGCAACATCCAGCAGTTGCATATGTTAACAAAATAGATGCATTTGTCAACTGTACTGGCTTCCAGCACAGGTTGCTGTCTTGGCTTTTTTTCCTTGTCCACTGAGCAGGAAAGCATCAATCCCCACCTATTTCTTAGCATTCTAGGTTTTGCTGTTTGCCACCAGACCTGTATCAGCACATTCATGTTAAGGCAGCTGGTGGCAGGCAGAGGAGGATTTCATGGAGGAAGTCTATGCTCAGATGCTGTGGAAATGCAGCAGAGGTGGACAGCCAGACTCCAGGCAAGAGCACAAAGCAGCAGCAGCAGCTGCCAGACAAGAGAGCAGAGTCCATGTGAGGCAGCAGGACAAGGTCAGAAGACTCAAAAGCGCTTCTCCTTACTTAGCTTATCTCTTCACTGTAAAATAGCTGGATCACCAGCCCAGGCTGAACCGAAAGAATTGTTCAAGCCTTTCCTCTGTCAGAATTTCTAGTTTGAAAAAATACTGGTTATCCTGTTTTCAGTAGGGGAGAGGAAAAGGGGAACACTTACTTGTTTTGTGGGCAGAAGGGAAGTAATCCTACAGTACAGATTACAGGTATACCTTGGAGAGCAGATAGCTGAATTAAAAAGGGAAAGCACTGACGTGCAGGCACTGATACAAACAAGTGAGCTGAGTCTCAGAGAGCAAAGCAAAGATTCTACACCACCCTTCAGCAGGATGGACTGATGGGTGCTGTGCAGGAAAGCTTCTGCCTACTCACCTGGCCCTCTAATAACCTGTTGAATAAAATATCATAAAACATGTGGTGCCCTGAGGATGACCAAGATCTCTAAAGAGACTTTCAGTTAAGTTGTAAAGTGGCTAAAAAGAATAAACACTTCAAATAAAGTGCAGAAATATCAAATCACCTGCAGCTGAAAGGAGAACAGTTAAACACCATCGTTTTAGAGTTCTCCAAGCACCCTGAGAGCTGAAGATGAAACAAAATATAGGTTTCTAATTTGGCAACTGTGATCCATTTTGGAAGCAAGGAACACTTAAGAATAAGGCTCATGGAGCACTTGGGATACTGACTTGCAAAGTCTCGGACCCTGCTGAGACCTTGCACAGCAGTAATGTAGTCTTTTCTCACACAGTGTAGGGACTATTGACATGCTTGTGAGGAACCACCTCTACTGTTACAGTAATCCTAAAGTAGCATATTTATCTTTGGTTAAATCTGTAATTATTTTCATAAAATGACAGCATACAGCAACTGTGTGGAGAGACACTTTTGAAATGAGAATATCCTGATGTCACAAGACTTGTGTCCAGAACAACCACATTATCAATACAGTTTAACAGAAACTACAAAAATGGATAGCAACTAATGTATCATGCAGCCAGAATTCATCTCCATGGTGGGTATGAAATATGAACCATACACATTAAACAAACAGTATAATTCTTATTGGATATCATAGTAAAGAACCATGTTGAGATTTTTACATCATGCAGAGCCAAATACAGCTTAGCAAGATGGGCTCACACAGATTTCCTCAATAGATGCCACAGCAAAACTCATGACTCCTCAGTTCACAAAGTAACAGATCTCAGCTCCACCAAGAGCTGAATCAGCAAACAGAACCGGAATAATCAACTGATAATATAAAAAAACATTTAATTCTCCCATTGCACTCACACTTGCATCTTTTCCATAGTTTTGAGTCTTGGGGCTTGGACATAACACCAAACTGCAAGGTTACAGACCACTTCCACAGAAGACTACACCATCTGAGTCCCTTTACCTGCTGCCAGCTGGAAAGCCACTACAGTCAGTGCAAAACTGCCAGCAGAGAGCAACTAGAGCCCAATGCTATGGGCTTGCATGACCAAGTCCTTGGTACACACATTCAATGGAAGCAAGAGGAGCAGCAGAAAAGCCTGCCAAGCCTTGATTATAAATAGACAGCAACTCACAGGTAAACACAGCAGTGCAAGAAGCTCCTCTCCTACAAAAGCAATGGGGTCAGCTGCATCAGAGAAAGAGGTGGACAACAGGACAGTTCAAATGACACTCCTGAAGCTGGGAAGGATAGGAAAGCCACTCCAGTGTTTAATGCCTGGTATCCCAGCTGACAGCGATTTTCTTTATATGCTAAAAGAGCTGAATGAAACAAGTTGCTGACAATCTGTCAATGGCTGTGAAAGGTGTATGACATTAGGAACAAAAAACCTGGCTTCCACAGCACACTTGTTAAGAAAAAGTGTGTGCAGGATAGAAATTTCTTTCAAATAAGAATACAACAGTTAAATTAACACCTTCAGGGCATTTTAAGGAGCATACAATATCATGACAAAAACACATCAGTGGAGTTTGGAGGATTTAATGTTTATCACAGGTAAACAAAATCCCTCTTCTTGGAGGAGAGGTATACTAAAAAGGATTGCACCACCTCTGCAAGAACACAGCACACATACATAGTATACATAATCCTGAGTATCAGCATGCATTAAATTAACTACAGAAACTTTATGCATCGCCCCTCCTGTCTAGAAGAAGCTACAGAACAAGAAAAGCCATTAACGTTTTAATGAACCCAGGATAGCAGGGCCCTAAGCGTTAAGAATTTCGCCTCCAGGGGTTGTGCAAGAAGGAAAAGGGGGATGGAATCCCTGAAGGAGATCTCTGGGGGATGAACAGCATGGGTAGCAACCTGCTACAACTCACAAAGATCTGAAACACCGGGCATGCCATCAGAAGAAAGCAAAGCTTAATGAAGTGCCAGTCAAGGCACCAGGAAAGAACTGCAGAAATTCGAGCACATTTTTCTATCATTGGAGACTGCATTTAATGAATCACAGGGTCTTTCACAACTTACCTGAGAGAATGTCCAAGTGCTGTGGGGAAAAATAATAGTACACAGGCACTTCTGACTGTGCTTAGAGCAGAATCTCCCCCTCCATCATGCAGAGCAAAGACTTGCACTGGAGCTCAATGCAAAGCACCTGAGCCCTACCTAAACTTTAGGGTCATCAAGCAAGAATGATTCAGCGACCCAGTGTCTTCACAGAATTCACCTGTGCTATGAGAATCCAGGAAAAGATTGAATCAACCTTGGGGAGTCTGAGGGAACCAGCAGTAGCTTCAGACACACAGCAGGTGAGCATCTATCTCAGAAGATTCCTCAGGGAACACTCCTGAGTTTCAGACATGCTTTGCCAGCAAGCCAAAAGCTCAGGCATCCACTGTTGAAATCCTATGAGTGTTTTCTTTAGCCTTAGAATGAATACATGAGCTTTTTGAACAACTTGATACCAAGAGGCAGAGATAAACTGGATTGCCAAATAACCTTCAAAGTGTTCACCAGTACTATGCTGTTTGCTTAGCACAGCTTCTTAGCCCTCTTATATTCCAGTCCTTGATTCATCCTTTCAACCTCGGTGCAAATAACAGCCTCAGCCAGACTAGAAAAGCACAGTAGGGATGCTTCCTAGGAAAATCTGCATGAACACATGGGCCTTGCAGGGAATGAGAAATAGTATCAACATGCAAATACTCCAGGAAAAGTTTAAGAATATATGGCTGCTAGCCTTCCCAAATCCTTTTCCTTGTGCACCACTGAGGCTATCCTTACCCTCCCCAGACTTCTCTCACAAACACAGGGAGCATCAAATTTACATCTGCTCAAGATTTTTTAGTTCTATTTCTTTGAAGGATTTTTGTAGTTCTGAATTCAGTCATTATCCAAGAAACTGCTTAAAGAATTAATTATTGTAGCACATTTTTAACATATATACTAGCAGGTCTTGGGCATTTTAAAACACCTGAGAATTTAAGAGAAACACATTTCAGAGTCTCCCTATGGACCCTTCCCAAGTGTCTGCAAAGCAGGGCTCCATACACAGCACTCCATAAACTGCACAGCACAGGTACACAGAGCTACCTCCAAAGATCAGGAGAGACTGATCCCTCCTCTAGATTCAACACCCCAAGGCTGCTCCAAGCACAGCTGGCCACTGCAGCCTGGAAGAGCACACAAGTCCACTTGTATGATACACCCACCATCTCAGGTGGCTTCTAAGATCATATGCTGGCCAAAGGGTTATAAAATAGGAGAAAGGAAGACATGTTACCATTTTATTATGGCAGAAATGAAGGATTCTGTTTATTCAAAACCTTTTCATCTTTCTGTGATGAGAGGTTAAAATAGAAAAACCTGTTCTTGTGCAGAGAACATTAAATGAATTTATATCTGCATTTTTAAGCTCTTGACGAAAGAGAATGACCAGCACTGAAGGCAATTAGTGCACCAAACTAGACAACTAGAACAACAAAAAACACAGAACAATGACCTCTTATTTCCCAAGCTCAGATGTCACCATCACACTTTCCTATTCATGCAGCATACTGCATTTTGAAAAGCAGGGCTGTTTTTCTCTGCCTGAGAGGAACACGAAGAATTCCTATTTTTTTTTTATTCCTAAGTAGTTTTGGGCAGTTAGAAAAAACAAAACCTTTTAGAGTGCAAACCACTGAACAGGACAAACCTGTGGCAGGTTTAGAACAAGACATACTGGAAGGTGGGTTCAAAATACAAAGCTAATAAATTAAAACACTGTAAATCTCAAAAACCTTTCACGAGAATTCCCCCTGCAGCATCACAGATGGTGTGTGTTTTACCTTTTGATTTGGAGAACCATGAGACAATCATAAAACAGCCAAACATTGGAAAGTAAGGCTATTTATCTTCCACCACAGCTCACAGCCCCCTGTACCACATTGCACAGTGCATTTTTAATTTGAAGAGTCAAGTCATGCAGTAACTGTGACATAATTAAGCAGAGGGAAATGATATATCAGTCACCTTCTGCAATGAACCACAGAGAAAAGAAAGCAATGCAATAAAATGGGCAATTAACACTGAACCTTGGATATAGGAAAGCAACTGCTGCCTGCCACCTGCATTAGTTCAACCCATCACTGGAAAAAATACTTCCCTGTGCAGTAACTTCTAATGACACACACATCTACCCAGCCATAAACATTCACACCATCTGCTCTTGTTACAGTTGAGTTCTCAAGCCAACTTCCAAGTTAGGCTGACAAGAGTTTACATGGCTCTGATCCACCAGCTTTTTTCCAACTAGTTATTCATTTGCAAAGAAAATTACTAAGCCAGTAGAGGGTTTCCTTTTGTATAAGGTCTGTCACTGACAGCACCCAACTCAGCCAGACTCAGTAGCCAAATACCACATCAACTAACGTTCATGTATTTCTAAAATGTTTTAACTTATCTGTCTCTTCAGTCTCTGTTTTTTTTCCAGTTTTCTTCTCTTAAAAAGTTCTCCAAATATGCATAAAATTACATGGTTCACAGAAATTTTTCAGCAATTGCCTGGAGACTCATCACGCTTCATCAATTACATTATCAGATAAAGACAGAATTTAAAGCACCAAACCGATAAAGGAAATATGCTATAGAAACGTGAAGTACCAACAATATTTTTCAGTCACAGAGTCAATGGGAAGTTAAACGATAAAGAAGAAAAGCCCCCCCCCATTACACTGTTTATTTTCTTGAATATTCAATTACAACTCTCATTTATTTACAAGGTTACACAACCTTGATTGCTCCCACCACTTCCATCACAGTTGAGAGAGCATTTTGTGCACATCCACTGCATGTAAGGAGGCAAAAACAGCTGAAAGTTGCTCTAATTTGCTAACACAGATTCACTGTTTTTAGATCACTGGGTCATAAGGCTGCTCTAAAGGTGACCCACCAGCCCTGAATTTCTTGTAGAACTAGTAAGTTCACCAGGCCACAGAAAAAAAAAATGTTTTCACTCCATCACAATGCAGGACAATATATGCAGCAAGCATTGCAAGTAAGCAATAAACCTATGTTGTTTCCAACAACACATTTTAGAAGGTAATTCCTCCCAGCATTCTTATCTGAATTTATCTCTGCAGTTGACAAACAGACAGATTCTTCTTCCAAAAGTACAACTAGAAATACCAGCACTCTGTCTCTTGCTAATCCCAGGTAAAAAGCAGAGCAGAGATAAAGAACTGGACTTCTAACCCACAGCCAGGTTCCTTTTTTAGGACAGAAAGCAACTTCATTTTTTTTAAATTCCTTTTCTTTCATCTCTAAATGCCAGGCATTTCAGAGAGCTTGGGAAAAGAAGTCAACATTGTGACAGATACACATATAAAACTACCACAAAGTATTTTTTGAATTGGAAAATAAAGCAGGCTCTCAAAAACACCGAACTACAGTCAAGCATTATTTTATTACTGTGTTTCTACCACAAGCTCCCCTCTGCTCTTTCCCTCCTTCCCATCCAGAACTAGAGATTCATTAATTAGACAAAAAAGTGTTCTGCAGGACATAGATAACAATTTCGGAGACAGAAAAACCCTACTAACCCAGTTTTCTAGACTATGTCATAGGACAGTATAGAATCAAACAAATTAACTCTGAAGATTACCATTTCGAGACAAATCAAGTTCCACCAGCTGCATGAAATTCGCTATTTCTGGAGGGAGCCGTTGGATTTCATTATCACTAAGTCCAAGTTTCCGTAACTTCACAAGCTGGAAGAAAGGCTGAAAGAAAGAAAAAATTACATTTCAGAAAATATTCATGTAACTCACATATAGGCATGATAAATGATGAGGAATAACTGGAATGACTTTCAAAATGTGAGCTAATTAAAGTTATTGCATGGCATTAGTTATGCAGATCTCCTTCACACCTGTATCAGAACAAACGTTTTAATTTTCACGTCAGCAAACTATAACCTGTGTTTTAGCTAAAATGAAATTTTATGTAAAAAAAATAATCCCTAAATCTTGCTGTTAAAGACCATTGCAGATAGACACTAGCAAAATCCAGAGTGCCAGCTTTAAGCCATTAATGGAGCAAGGCTACCAAGCAGAGTAATTAAAAGCATCCTAATTACACACCAGGGCTCATTAGGAAGTTAATGCAGAGAGATGCTTCTAAAGAACAAGATCCAGAAAACTGATGAAGAGGGGCTGACAAGGTCTTCTTCACTGGTGAACACTAAAACCAACTACCTTACAGAAGCAGCCTCCCTCAGGAAGGCTTTCTTTCCAGCCTCAAACACCCTCTGTTCTATGGCCCAGTTTCAGAAGGACTAATGAAAGTTAGGCAGGATTTCAGGTCTTCTTCGTCTGAGGAAAAACCTAGTCCAGCCCTGTCCACAGTGAGAACACAGACACACAATGCAGACAAGATGTTAACACTGCCTGACCCCAGCTATGGGCTCAGGGGGTCTGGCAGCCCCCAAGACAAAATAACAGTCAAAAAGGCCAAGCTGAAAGTCAGGTCAACCCCAGGCACTGGGAGCAGCTGGTGAATGAAAGAGAAATGATCATTTAAAATCTACTGAGATGTAGGCATTTGTTAAGAAAGCTGTGGAGCTCTTATTGCAGCTTTCCTTTCTCCCAGGCAGGCCTTTCAAGGAAAGTGACTGCAAGGGGTGAGGGTTTGTGCAGAATGCAATGACTTTACATACAAGACATCTTGATCAAAACTGAATAGACTCCTCCAATTTGGAGTGAGTTTTGTGCCCCTGCACCCCCATGGTTTTGCCCCCTTAGGGTGACTGGAAGATACTTGTAAATTTGGGACAGCTGCTTACATTTAATCACCTGCAATCCCTTCTAAAAAATTAGCACCTCTTTTAGAATTTTTATTTTATTTAGGTGACAGAGTATGTGCTCTAAATGTCACTCAGATATGACTTAGATTGATTCAAAAAGGGGCAGTAAGGCATCTCACTAGGACACAAGACAAAAGCAGTTTCATGAATCTGTATTACAATACAGGTTTTCAATCTTGAGTGTCTTGTGGTCAAGATCATAAATCAGATTTTTAAGTGCAAAGTTTTACACTTCTACATCAATCTTTCAATATACACTGTGTCACAGAAAAATAAAACACAACTGAAACTAATGTATTTTCCCTTAAAAACACGGGTTCCTTTTAGGGGATAAGAAAGATAGAGCTTTAGAAAGTTTATAAACACTCAACAGTAAAAGCTGCACCAGATCTGAATGTGGAATTTCAAAGGCATTTTTGAGTCAGAATGGCACTCCTCCACTCTCCCCTATATTAAAAGTGCTTTATAACAGAGTTGAAATTTTGAGAGGAAGGTAAAATCCTCTATAATTCCAAATTTATAGCTCCCTAAAAACTTATATTCCAGTTAAATAGCCACAAATGCTTTTTAATCCTTCACTGTCCCCAAAAGATCTGTAACTGCATTTTCATATCATTATCATTCTTACCTGAAAACAAATGTAGCCCTTTCTCTAAATATTTATGAATAAAATAATAAACCAAGAATCCATCAGAAGCTTACAAAAGCACTTAGACACTTTTGTGAAAACATAGCAGGAGTATGCTCCACGGAAGAGATCCCAATCTGTCCTAACACTCCAAAATAAATACTTGCCAAAATGTGTTCCTCAAAGCAGTGTGTAGCTGCTAAACTATATGACAGTTATAAATATTGATGTACTGCTACAAATCTTATCCTGAGGAACAGTTGTCCCTGACAGATATTCAACGGCAAGTGAGCAAAGATAGAAGGGACATGGTTAAAAAACAGAATAGTCATCAAAAGCCTGTTAAGAGCTGGATATCCCCAGGAAGGTTTGAGGGCCCTCACATGTGTCAATGCAGTACATATCTATTAAATGTGCAGAGCAACATGCAACAAGCAGTATTACACAATATTTAAAGACATTCCTGTTTCTTTAGCTGACTATTACTTAAAAGAAAAATTAACTGGAAGCTTTATTTTCCATCAGCATAACAATTTTTGAGAATGACACCATTTCCTAGGTAAAATCAAACTGCAGCTACATGAATGCCATTTCTTTGAACTTCATTTGTTTCTTTTCCTTTAAACTACAGGACTCAATCACTCTTGCATGTTTAGTGCATCCTACTCCCATTTCAGTAAGTGTTCTTCCTTTACCTAAGACACATCATTAGTGCTCTGAAGCACTGCTGGAGAGACAAGCAACTCCTTTTGACCATATATGTTTTACCTTTCCAAAAGGCCACAGGGAACAAAGAGAATTAAAAGCTTACTCAGTAGAGTTCAACATATGTAAACATATATATAAACCTATATATATAGTGTGCGTGTGTGTATGTATATGCACATATGTGTATGAACATCCGCAATTTTTTAAACACATGCCAACAAGGAACATGTTGCTAATTTGAGGTATCTAACACAGTTCTGCCTCTGATAGGCTCTAACACGATCCAAAGTGCAATGGGGCTGTTGGCCAGAGCAGCATATCCACCCAGCACGCTCTAATAGCTGGTTTTGATTGCAGACCCGACGCCTCTATGAGTATCTTGGCAACACTCGTAATGCTGCTTAGTTTAGCCAGCCTAATTAATAGTGCCTCAATGAGAAAAATAACTCCATGAGCATAAACACTGAAGTAGCCTACAACTTGGTATTTAGTAACAGTTTCTAACCCTCAAGTGAAGCTTTTCCTGCTATGAAAGAATTTATAGAGGCTTCTATTATTTGGATTTTCCAAGAACGTACATCTTGAACAGACCCCTTCTCACACTGGAAAACTGATCAAGTCTCTCTCACCTGGACACAGATTTTAAAAAAACTTCATTCTGACAAAACTGGGTCAATGTAAGCCAGCGGAAGAAAAAAAAGTAACAGATAAGTGCATGACTCACTGACAAGTATAAACAGACGGTGTGATCCCACAGCCCTCATTTTTTATACCTTTTTTTTTTAAAAATACCACTACAACTGGCACTCAATTTTGGGGGGGGGAAAAAAAGTTAAGAGAATTAAGCCAAACTAGTAGGATATTTTCTTCCATGAAAATGGCCAAGACAACAAAACTGGGTTTCTTTCAATGGTTCTCTCATGAACCAAAAAATATTCATGCCTGAGAATTTTCCCTGAAAATTCAGCACCTTAGCTGATGAGAATAAAAAAAGCATAAATGGAAATAGATGAAAACAATAAACAGTTGAAGTAAAACACATAGGTAGGAACAAAGATATATTTGCAGCTAATGCTGTTTAGGGGAGGAGCAACACTTCAGCAACATCTGAGCTGCTCAAGCTTTTGTAATGCTAGAGACATGTCACACTCCAAACCCATCTGGCACAGGTAGCATAACTAAATGTTTACGGTGTTAAGCAAAACATTTCCATAAAAAGGCTACTACTAGCAGCAAAGAGAATTAAAATTAGAACCTTTACGAATCCACTACCTAATTCTCACAATGGGCTAGCATAAGCAGTGGAAATCAGAACGAGGAGGAGAAGGGAGAAAGAGAAACAAGTTAATTTGCAGTTTTCACGGTTACACACACACCAGATAGGATGAGGGTTTGGTGGTTTGTCACTTCAGGTATTTCTTTCTTTTTTTTTTTTTTTTTTTTTGCAGGCACTTGAGCTGCTGCTGACAAGGTTAAGAATTTGTAAGCATTTGCTCTTATGTCAAATTTCCCTATGACACCAATATGGATTTTCCACACATATATGCTGCCTCAGATTTAAAGGCTTCTTCAAGCAATTACATTATTATATTAAAATTAATTAAGTAAGCTATAAGACAGAGTATGTTATTAGGTTCTGTTTCTTAAGTACATATGTATTTATTTTTCCCATTTTCCAGACTTAAAAATGACCAACGAAAGGCTATTTGTGCTTTAGAACTAAGAAGTGGTACATATTAATTTAAACACAGTTTAACTCCCAAATGCATTCTTGTTTCAGATTTTACTTCAGGCTCCATTTTCTTCTCCTACATTGTAAACAAAAATCAATGGGTACACCATTTCATCTGCTTACTTCCAATCACCAGCTATGTGTCCTCCTCCGGTCATCGTCAAGGGAAATTACAGTCAATCCTTCCCCACACTTTTTATATTGCCTCAAAAAGATCTTTTTCTGAGGTCTTTCTCGAGGCAAACACAAGTAGAAGAGGTAATTTTGGTAAGCAAAGCAGCGAACAAGGGATAAGGCATCAAATCCATGAAATAACGCTGCAACATAGCTACTCCCCAACAAGGTCCCCAGTCCCTTGCTTTTGGCCCCTAGAAGTTACGATTTTGTCTGCATTGTTGCATGGCTTCAGTGAGCAGAGGAAGCCCAACTCACTTCAGGTGAATGCACTGCTTGGTGGTCAGGATACCATGAGGAAAACAAGGATTAAATCCCACTGAACTCAAGCACCCTGCTTCCTCAGAACTGGTTTCATAACCAGGCTCTGCCACAAGCATATGTGCACATTCCCCATCTGCCTGAAGCGCAAAGACAAAGAGGCAAGGGTGAGCTTTTCCTCATTCCTCTCCACCCCACTTCTGTGGAAGTCATGAACAGAATGGCCTTTCACAAACTATGAATAGGGGTCACTCAGTGGTAAGGATTCCAAGAAGATTGGACACTCAGTGCCCTACACTCACCAACTGGTGGGATTCCAAAGGTCACTTCTTTGGAAGTCACTTCCAGTCAGCCAGTGGACATACCAGTCTGGAGCTCTCAGCAAGCTGTAATGCACCCTGCACTCCACTCAAGCCTCAAGACATCCACCTTCTGTAGAAATCAACAACTAACTTGTGAGTAAAAAACTCTTTCTAGGATGCAATCCTGTCCATCATTATCTTAAAATCCAACCCAGAGACTTCTGCCAGTAGCACGGGTGGGAGCACTGAGGAAAACCAGCAAGAGCACAGAAAACAGACACCTTTCCCACAGAAGCACATCCAAACCAGCTGCACAATAAAATGCTGAGGAAGCTGAATCCTACTCTGGATTCATGAAGTGTGAAAAGAGATCTTAACAGACTCCAGTAAAGCCTAGCACGGGCACTATCAGTTTGGCATCTCCCACAAAGCCTGCTAGCAACATCAGGACCCCTCAAGTCACTCTCTCTGCTTTCACCTGCGAGCACGGACAACTGGCAAGGGCAACAGGGTTTCACAAATACAGATCCCACGTGATCCTTTGGGGACAATAATTTTCAAATAAAATACTCCCTGAGATACTGAAACAATTTCTGAGGACAGGGTCACGGTGCAGCACAGCAGGGTCACCACACAACACATGACTCTGCATCAAAGAAGCAGCTGATGGATTCCCTCTGCAGCCATGAAGAGATGCAGCAGCAGCTGTGATGGACAGCAGCACACAGACCTCTGCCCACCTGTTTTGTGGCAAGCTGGCAAATGGACAACTACTCCATGCAGCTGAGGTCTCTAACTCGGTCTTCACATTCACCATGAGCAAAACCAGAACTGTTACATACGTTTGGCATGATGAAAGATTGTTTCACACACCCAACCATGTATGCAGAATATAGTCAAGCTGGACTTTGGTCTCACAACATTCTACTGCCAACTTTGTCATTACAAATATTAATGAAAGACATCATGGAGGTGGACATTCAAGCAGGAGTCCATACAAAACATTAATAAAATTACTAGATTTCACAATAAGAGAAAAATATTAATGAGAGATCACATTTCAGGGGCACATATCCTAAACAGAACCAGATGCTGCAAATCTCCCTCCAATGGGTACTTGAAATGAAAGGCCAACAGAAAGATCAGCCAGGCAAGAAGGGCTGCAGGGGAAGGCCTACAGAAGACAGAGCAAAAATGATACCAATGCCTTCCTGAAGCGAGTATTCTGACACCCCATTTTCAAACCATCTGCCATTTTCTGAACCACGACAAGTATGGGCCAATTGCAGGTCCTAGTCTCAGTTGTCACCATCCCTTTAAAAAAACAAATAGGGGACTATCCACTTTCAAAAACCAATACATTGCAGCACTGAATCAAAATACTGCACTACCAAGGAGTGCATTGACCAGGCTGTCTCATACTGCTCCTGGCAGGCAAGGATTTACTTTCTTTTTCATGTCAATTAAGCAGAAGCAACAAAGGTTAAAGAGCATTTCATGCTAAAGGTAGAGCACAGTGGTGTGAGGGACTACCTCTGCCTTTTAAGAGAGGCCAGAAAACATCTACTACAATGAAATACGGATTCATTGCAGTTAAATGCATTTGCCATTTGGAGAAACAAAAAACAACCAAAGCCCACATTAATCTCTCTAATGAATTTCTAGCATGCATTTTTCCACTATACATGACTGTTGGCAGGAGGTAATGTCTTTTTTTTTAGACCAACTGATATAATTAGAAAAATAACTCTATGTATAACCATAAAATTTATTTTAGAGGTACAGATATATAATGTCTGCCCACAAACCTTGCCTCACCTATGTAAATCACAAAGAGAAGGGAATGCTACCAGTTTACTACAAAAGTACACACCTCACAAAAAAAGAGTTAAAGGTATTGAAACATAACTACTGAATTACTTTCTTTCAACTCAGGTCAAAAATCAGTAGAGCTGAGCTGTTACTACAAAAGCTGCCATTAGAAAATACTTCAAACCAAGCAGACTTCAAAAATCTTCTGAACAATTGCAGGGACACTAACAGAGACACTAATGACTTTCCTTTGTTTGGGAAACAGCAGACTAAGTTCTTCCTCTGCTCCCATCAGACTGTGGTCTTTCATATTTGAGGTCAAAAGGTAAAGTATCTCTTCAAATCTGAAGCCATACAGAAAAATCTGGAAACTAGGAAGAGAAAACCTAGATACACTTATCTGGTAATAAATTTCTTTGCAGCCTTCAACACAGAGCTCTATGTTTAGAGATATGTTAATATGAGGATCCAATGTTACTTCTCTACAAATCATTATGGATTTTGATAATTCAAGCACATACTGCATGATAGTACTAATTGACTATACTCACAACAGGTTACAAAAGGTAACATATTCTCAAGATACTGAAGTTGTAAAGTCACAGGTGTTCTTAGCAGGTATTTTATACAGCATTTGTCATGCTGAAAAAACTCTTAAAACTTTCAATAAAGCTACTTTTACTGTGTGCATACAGTGTGCTTCTGCTTCAGCTTCACCCAGTGGCACAGTTCTCTCTCTGACACTAACTGTAAATACATGCTTGTTTAAATCATACAGTGGTAATTCTTTAAGGATTTACAGCAAGATGGGAAAACCATGACACTCTCAATGTAGAAAGTAAAGTAATAAATGTAGAAAGTAAAACAATTAAACATTTGAGGATGAATAAACCATGAAAACCACAGCAATTCAATCTGTATCATTAAAAACACCCAAGTTAAAGACAGGCAAAATCTTTGATATGCCCTCTACAGAATCATAAAACTGTTGAGGTTGGAAGGGGCTCTAGAAATCACCTAGTGCACCCTTCGCTGAAAGCATGGGTCACCTAGGACCATGTCCAGTCAGGTTTACAGCATCTTCATGAAAACAGATTGCATAACCTCTCTGGACAATTTAGGCCAGTGTTTGACCATCCTCACAGTAAAAAAGTATTTTTATATTTCAGACAATTCCCTCTGTTTCAGCCTTTGCCCACTGCCTCTTTTAAGGTCACAGGGTACACCAAGCAAGGTTTCATGCTGATTAACATGTACTTATATACAACCATGACCCTTTTTCTTCTTAAAGCTAAACTATTCTGGCTTTTTTAGCCTTCTCTCCTGCGAGATGCTCCAAGCACCTGTGCTGGGAAGCCATCAAAGAACTTCAGAAAACTCCTGAATTGCTTATGTCCTGCTGTGTTGTCCTTCCAGCTGTCATATCGTTCAAGACTCATGTGAGCACCCGAGCCTGCAAACATGAGACTGCTTCCTGTTATCTGAAGAAGGCATCATCCAATACTTCATCCTGATCAAGCAGTCTACAGCAGACACCCAAAACAATGTCATCCACTAATCCCAACCTGCTCTCAGCTGGCCCATCCCAAAGCAAAACTTCACATATCCCTGCTGCTCTCTCATCCAAAGGGCAACTCCCCATCCTTGCCTTCCTGGCCTGTCCTTAAAGAGCCTGTGTTCATCCACTCAGCACTCCAGCCATGTGAGATATCCCACCACATCTCTCCAAACCCAAGGAGATTGATGCACTCAAAAAAAGGAAATAAAGTTCCTATGTATGTTCACCTTAAGCAGCCATAAACACAAATTTAAAGAGAGGTATAGTACAATAATCATGTCTTTCTACAGATTACTGGCCACTGACCAAACAAGTGTCTTTCAGGCTTATGGTTGCATAAGGATAGAAACAATGATACAACAGAGAAATTCAGCCCAGGACAGGTTTTGTCCTGAGACAAAGGTGTGGTATGCAAAGAACAGAGGGACTGTTTCTTAAGGAGCTTTCACATGATTTTGGTAAGATAACAGCACCCTGGATTTCAACACCACACGTAACACAGATACAGCGCTGAATGTCAAACAGCAGCAGACCAGCAGCATCCCTAACAAAGAAACTGGGGCACAGGAAGAGGCCAGGGTTTAACCAGGTCTCTTGGGAAAAGGGTCTCACATCTATCTAGTAACTCCACAGAGAACCTTTAGTATTTAACACCAACAAGAAAAATTCCAGATGACAGATACAATTTGTAAGCTCAGAGATGTGAAATGATTCAGAGCTGCACTACATTAGGTTTACAAATGCTACATAAAGATCATTCCCCAAAGAAAAAAAAAGTTCCTCGGACTCTTAGGCTAAACTAAGTGCATAGAAAAAAAAATTATTTTTTTTTTTTGGCCACTGGAGTTTTTCCATAAACAACATCTGCTAGAAGTATCACAGGAAAGTGGTCTTTATTCTTTGAGTTAAAGAACTAAGCAGCAGCAAGACAAAACAGCAGCAAAACAAGAGTTATAAGCTATTTCCACCACCCACCAATCCAAAGAATGCTGTGATTTAACACAAAGGCCAAAATATAATACTGCATTCAAGAGTTCCTAAGATTTTTTTTATCACTGGAAAAAGAAATATGCAGGGATTCGGTTTTGTACTGCAAATTTGAGTCACAGAGAAATTAAGCTGACAGGATGTATTTGCCCTTAAATTCTAATGTATGGGAGTAGAAAACAACATTTCATCAACTACAGACTGATCTATAGAATTGAAAGCATTTTATTTTTATCTGATGCTTTTCATTAGAAAAGCTATTGAAATGCATCAGGCAGAATGTGTTATTTTCTTCTATCAAAGCAATTTGCCAGAAAGCCTACTCTTCAGTAAAGAATAGTTTTTGACATGCAGCAAATGATATACTACACATTACAGCCTGAGTTGAAAAATTCTTCAAGTTTTCACTCCCAAGGAAAATAAAAATGCCACAGGTTTGGAAAAAAACACACAAACAACATTTTTAAGTCGCTCTATGCACACTAGCAACCACTTTTTTTTTTCCAATAAAATCAGATACATAAAATAATCAACAGAAGGCACTTGGGATCCAACACAGGAGAAGGAATTATTTAAGCAAGTTAAGAGCTACACTTTACCACCAACTCTATAGATAGCCCATCCTTTTCAGACCAAAGGGTGCAGCTCTTTAATTTGTCTTGTAAACAGAAGTGGCAAGAAGCATGCTGACAGCTAGAAACTGCTGTTCTGTGGGAAAACAGCCACATCTGCTGAGAAAGGCTTCAGAGAGACTTCATTATTGTGGAAAACCACCAGCAGCTTAATAGTATACAGCTTGCTCCTCCAGCACATCCCACCAGGCTGGCTTATCCTGCAAGAAGGGCAAGAGCAGAGGAGGGAACCTGGAAGGCAGCAGAAAGGAAGGGGAAAGAGCAGAGTACAAAGAAAAGAAATGTTTGCAAGGGCAGTCAAGAACCCAGCACAGAAGGGACAGGAGAGGAAGCAAAACATCAGAAACAGACAGCAGACAGAGCTCTTCAGGTTGGAGGAAATAAGCAAGATCCTGGAACATGAAGGACAGGGGAGGATGGGAAAGTATGAAAATGCAGGGTGAGGAGTCTGAGACACCAGTGCTAAGGACAGAAAAAAGTCACTGTAAACATAAGCACAAGTTCTGCATCACGTAACTGGGGAATGGAGCAAAGAAGGGACCCAGGGATCCAGCAAAGCAGCCAAGGAAACCTTGACAAAGATTCATCCACTGACATGGGAAACTAAACGTGCAGCAGCAAAACTATATAAAAACCCTTTAAATTACTATACAAACAAAAATTATTATCTTGCATTCTTGAAATGCTGACAGATACAGCTTGGTGAAAAAAAGGTATTTGTAAGGAAAAGGGGGTCAGAGAAACAGTTCTTTTTCTGGTCGACATATTAATGCACAAGGAAGCAAACATGGGGAACAGTAGAAATAATGGGGGCAATGACATCCACCTTTCTCTGCTTCTCAGACATTTCTTTTCAGGTGTTTTCCAGCTGAACCCTTCCTATCCTGTCCCCTTAGAAAAACATGAAGAATTCTACATACATTTTGGTCAGCTTACAGAACACAAATAGAACTAGCAAAGTAATTCCTTTGAAATGATTCAAGTATATTTCTTGTTTCTCCTGAGGATACTTCACATGACTCTCATACAATTCAGAAGTGCTGGGTCCTTCTGCTAGTCATCTCCCTTCAAGACGCTACAGCAATTTTCTAAGTTGTCTTCTGTATTTTCAAAGGATTTTTATGTGTATTTTTTTTCTGTTGGTTTTTTTCATTAACATCCTAACATATGCCATGTTCTACTGGACTATTCTAGAATAAGAGAGGTTTTAAGTATGCTAGGAAAGACTGCAAATTAAACAAAGCCTAGGACTACCTCTGTATCTCAAAATGGAGATTTAGGATGTATTAAGAGCATATTCTTTTACTGGTGGATTGGATCAAACCAACCAAAGAACACCTTTTATTGACAGAATGGGGGCAGAGAGAATCAGGGGGAAAGGGGGGAAGTGTGTGCATCCAACACAAATTGCCTCATCAGCTTGAGAGAAATGCAGCAGGTCACACATTTCATCATGCCACTTGCTGATATTTATCTCCCTCAGAAAGCTTTACATCTGAAGGGATAAAAAAAATATATACAAGTGGATGGAAACTGAATGTCTAGAAAGCAAGCCATCATCACTGTCTGACTTGTAGCCACAGCAAAGCTGATAAAAGAACTCACCAATATCTACTTGATTTCAGAGAAGCATTACAAGGCCTCCTGCCTGCTGTAAAAGACCTTTCAGACCACAGCTGCCCACACTGGGAAAATGAGTCTCAGCTAACTGTGTGCATAAGGAAGAGCTGAGCAGCAGAGTCAGAGTTTCCTCCTCCATCCATGGCAACTTCTGTTGCAAGTCACAGAGTTTACAGGGCGATTCCTCTTCATTGTACCAAGGTGAGGCTTTACAGCAGCAATTTCCTAAGGGGCATCACAACCATCTCAGGCAACACAAACACCTTATCAGTTTTAAGGGATTATATTATGGCATCAGCACAGCCCACAGATGATTCACCAGGAATTGGCACAGATCACTCTGAACTTCAGGACCTCATCCAGCACTGAAAACACCTAACTAACCAGCTACTGAGAGTTACACAATTCTCCTGACTTGTTTAGGCTTCAACTGAGCCCAAATCTAGCTTGATTTTGTGTTACTACCTTTATGTATGTAGAGAAGAAACTTAATGGAGGTAAGGTCAGACTAATATAATGAATTACAGTAAATTAAGGATGTAACAACCACTTTTATCTATGCTAACCTAACAGTTTGTTAATTACACACTGATGATTTCCCTCACGTTTTCTCTACCAGAGGTATGGTCTGCCCCACCTTTTTGCCCTGATTTCCAATTCTGTATCTGTACTTTCCATTGACACTACACTTTTAATGTAACAGGAATGAGCAATGTGTGCTGTAGCTACCTTCCACTGAGAGATCTTCCATGATTCTCCTCAAACTGACTCCAAGAGCAGAACTTTTAGAACTACCTGCTGGTAGAAAAGTTGAACAGGGCTCTTCCCATCAGTTTCAACTTCAATAGATTAGTTTCACATGCAGTACTGAAGCTCTGGTTTTGTGCCTCAAAATTCTGCAGAGTCAACACTCATATGAGGTGATGACGCTATATTCCATTTATCAGAAATCATTAGGAAGGAACTGACAAGGAAAGTTCATAGGTTCGTGCAGGAAGCACCAATAAAAATGCCTCCTGCATTGCTGACAAGGCACAAAGTACTTAGGACAGATATAAGTATGCTTCTGTGGTTGTATTTCATCAGATTCCTCCTAGTCCAGCTAAAAACCCACAAACATATTCCTACAGTATATTTAGGCACTCCTGTAACATGATCCATGCACATTAAAAAAAAAAAAAAAAGACAAAAAACCCCCTTCTTTCTAACTTCAACTTTTGCTTGATTCCACCACAATGCCAAGCAGCCTGGGTTGGTTTTTGGAGTTTTTTAACTCCCTGAGCTATTTCTTACACGTATGGGATATAATGCATGATATAAGTCACACGTTACTAATGGGAAGAAGTGGTCTTTTTAAGCATCAAAAGGGAAAAAAAAGACTATTTTATATATTAAGGTTCAAGGAACAGAAGAGAAACAATAAATAGTTGCACTCTATTTACAGAAATTAATATAATATAACACCATGAACAGACATCATTGTTTACATTTGTACACAGCAACCAGTTAGTGGTGGATTTATTATTTCTTTTTAAAATCAGAGAGCCATGGGTTTCAATGGGATTTTAGTCACATGCGCATGAAATACCCCTGTAACATGATGTGTACAAGCCTGAAAGCCAACACTAAGAATAAAGGCCTAGTACAAAGCGACTCCTGAGTTTGGTCTGTGCACAAAGACAGCAAAAACTGCTGGAAGTAAAAATAGCACCCAGACACAGGCTATGTAAACCAGTTTTGCTCTACTTCAGAAAGATAAAGAGTTCAGTCACAACAAGATGCAAACTTGCGCCTAGGTTTTTCAAAAGAAAAAGACAAATTTATCACATCAGTTCAACTGAATATTTTTCCTACTGTCTGAAGGAAAACCTAACCACCACGATCACTTTTACTATGTAGAGTTGAAAAAAATAGTATGTGAGTGCACTGAATTTAAAAAAGGAAAAAGTAAGGCTGTTTAAGTCTGGGTATGAACAGAGCAACTTTGATTCAGGTACAAACAAAGGTGCTTTTGAAAAACTTTCTGGCTAGTGAGTTCAGTTTCTTGGATTCCAAGTTAGTAAGAGTCCACACAGTTTTAAGATGTAGCTTCCAGGTAACACTTCCCGTGTCAGACTCTACCAATCGCAACTCACAAAGGCTTCTGAGTTGTCCAAAGTTTAAAGAACAAGCACGGGGCAAAAAGCCCGTGGGTCCTCAAGTCAGAAGTCGAGCATGCCTCCCACTCACTCTGCATCTGTGGAGCTGCAGTGCCTCGCTGGAATCACTCTGATGGAGTCCCTTTGGCAAAATATGCAAGTGCCACCTGGAGAGGCACACTGGCAGGTACCACCTCAAGGTCTCAAAACCACGTTGAATTTAAAGTGAATTAACCTTTGACAGTAATACCGAAAATACAGTATGCATAAAACTGACTACATGCTTCAAGTGAAAGGCAAAACACTGACAACTATGCGGGACTTAGACTGAGACACAGAAAAGGCTTATTCGCCTTCCGTGTTTTGCACAACGAAGTTTCCAGGAGTAGAAGGCAGAAACGGGAACGCGGTTATCTGCTGGAGGGTTTTGGTTTTCTCATGTACGGAGCAGATAGTATCAACCGAAAGGGGAAAAAGGGGGAGGGCTAAATACCCTCCAAGGTCTCGTAATTCCGATGACGTGCATGTTAATCACAATATACACTCATGTCCTGCGACTCCGGCACCAATCCCCCTGCCCTCCAAAAGGACCTGTCCTCCCGCAAGACGCGGATCTCCAGGTTTTGCTCATTTCCCATCTAACTCCGGGGAAACGCTAACCTGAAACTCCGGCTCTCCCTTTAACTCCAAGGGCTGCTACCGCAGACCGACGGCCCCCAGGAGCCCCTCACCGCCGCCTCGGGGCGGGCGCTGGACCGGGGAGCTCGGCGGGCACCTGCCGGGGCAGCTCACCTGGCCCCCGCTCCCATTCCCGCTCACCTTGGGCAGCTCGCGGAGCTGGTTGGCGTCCAGCAGGAGCTCCTCCAGGCTGCGGCTGTAGCGATAGATCTCCTCGGGCACGGCGGCCAGCGAGCAGTGCCGCTTGTCGATGGACTCCACATGGCGGTTGCACCGCCACAGGGGGATGCAGTGGAACATCGCCCCGCCGCCGGGGGCCGCGGGGCGGGCGCC
>JANPWX010000307.1:497282-545287 GCA_024734555.1 Trochalopteron elliotii
CCCCCAGCAGCGGCCGGGCCGGCAGCGCCTCGGGCGGGCTCTGCCATCGCCCCGCGCCGAGTGCGGCTGCTGCTGTCGCACCGGCGGTGTCCGTAATTACCCGGAGTGCCGGGGAGCGGCTTGGGACCTCATTTTACCGACTCTGGGACATGCCGATCCCTACCTGAAGGGCCCGGGAACACCGAGCGGGAGCGTGCGCAGACCACGTTCACACTTTCTTTTCAATTGTTAAAACATTATCTAGAAAGTAACACAATAAAATGTATGGAACGTACTCGAGGTACGTGGCCATGAGTAATGGTAATGTTTTCCCTCTCAAATTGCATTGGTCTAACATTTATATATATATATATATATATTTAATATATTTATGTATTTTTTTATATATATACACTATCCTCAAGGGTTTCTGAAATAGGTTTTTTTTTAAATCCACTTTCAAAAGGGTAATTGTAAAGTCACACGCGTTAGCACAAATAGTCGGGCAGCCCTCTGCCCGTGACTGCCGGCTCTGGGCTCCGGCAGTCCCACTCCACACCCCTGTGAGTAGGGCGATGTGCTCCTGAACTCTGACAGCAAAACAGTCTTGAAGGATCTCGTCTTTCTGGTTGCATAATGGCAATTTTGTAATCTACACAGCAACACAAAATACTTTTGAAAACAGGCAGTTAACATCAGCTGTTCTTGAAATATTGCTAATTTCTTGCATAATTATAATTGGGTGCAGATATAGGAATAGGGGAGAATGGGAGTTTATTGTAATCGTCTCTGTTCTTCAATCCCTGCATGGTACCAACAATACTTAATCTTATAAAGTTGCAATATTGGGTTCTTCTAAAATATTTATTGTTGGGTTCTTCTTAAATCAGCTGATAAATCTTACAAGCTGCACTTGTTAAAGTTCTGTGGGAATTGGAGTGATCTGCCTGTTTTTTGGTTTTAAAAAGGACATTTTAGGTGCTTGCATACTATTTCCAGACATACAAAACAAAAAACTTTAAAAATGTTTACTTCTTCTTATAAATACCTTAAAAATAGATGTCAGAACCAATAGTTTCTTCCTTCCATCAATATATTCAGTAATTACAAAAGAGCATTCATAAATGTGTTCACATGTGCTCAGAAACCAGGGCAGGCACACACCAGCACTCTCAAGCCTTCCCAGCCCATAGCAGATTAGATAACTTCAACAGGAGAAAATCAAGCCCGTTGTGTGTTGGCAGAGTTTGGCAAAGACAGGGATGCAGGAAGCTGCCCAGCAGATTTTAGAGGTGGAGATGAGGAGGACCACCTCCGTCACAGTTAGTGGGTCCCAGCCAGGGCCAGCCAGGCACTTCAGATGCACTTCTTGCAGCTACTGGTGAGACTGGTCCTGATGCCAGGCAGAGGAGCTAGGTTCAGAACATCAATCTTCTCGTGGCAGCTCCAACCCAAGATTTGACACTGAAGGTATTGAACCAGATGCAGGGAACGTGGAGGCTCAGCAGAGATCAACTGAACAAATATTGAGGCAGACATGAGGCTCAAACTGTTCACAAGCCTCTGTGACCAACCGAGATTTGCTGCCAAGACTGCTTTGCCCGATTTCAGTGACCTCAGTGCCTCTGTTCCTAGGGAACCCTCTGAAGTGAGACTACAGAGGAGCCATGCAGCAGGACACATGAACAAGGGAAGGCTGCAGCTGACTGCCCCCAGTTTACCTAGGACATGCAGTACTACAAAGGACTACATCATGGGGATGGGATAAATCAAAGCATTTCAAGCTGGAGAACAATGGGACTTGGCTTAATTGCCAAACAGAAGGATGAGCACATTGACTCCTGAACTCCAACTCTAAAAACCAGACTGCTCAGTGGCACCTCAGGACTTCATGTCCATCTTCTGCTTGTTTGGAAGCATCCACATTGTCCCACAGCTGAGTCTGACAACAGGCCAGAGCTCTAGCAGTGGCCTCAGTGGAAAGGTTCTCTCGCCATATTATGCTGCTCTCTGTCCCACCATCCTCTGTGCCATCTGGGAAAAATGCCCAGCAAGCCCTCCAGACAAAGAGGACTTCAGATCCCAGCACTACACTGATTGTCTCAGATGGTTGTAAACAGCTCAAACCTTTCTTGCATGACATGGACACAAAGTCTGACATGAGATGTCACTTCTGCAGATGCTGTCATGTGTCTCATGACTTGGCCTCACTGTGACAAGTCTAGGCAGTAACAGGAGGGTGACTGACAGTCGGCTGAGTCTGTGTACTCTGATGAAGAATGAATCAAACTATTTGCACGCTTCTCATGAGTGTCAGGGAGTCCAGGGGACAGAATGATGGCAAGAAAGCTTAATACTTATTTGCGAGATCTGCCTTCACCAGCTGACACTCAATATAAGGATAGAGATATTTCCCTTCTCTAACGTGGACAGCTGCTGTCATAGGATCTTTGATAAAATCCTTGGAAGCTTAGGACATTAAATCAGTGTTAGTGTCCCAGGCCCACTGCAGAGGTGAAGATAATATAGCCTGAAGCTATGGTGTGGAAATAGACATTGAGGAAGTCAAAAGGCAAACCAGTACCATTCTTGTGGAAATGGTATTCTCACAGCAGAAAGCAACCTCCCAAGCAAGCAAACTTGTTCAGCTTTGGTCAATGTAATAAGTTACTGGTGCCTGTGGTTCTTCTGCACTAGGAAATAGCAGCAATAAAAAAACTTCCCTAAATGAAGAAGAGACATCATGTTGGGACAAGTTTTGGTGGGACAGGTCTTGAAAAAAGGGTGAGAAAAGAGAATTGTGATACAATACAGTAACCAGAAGTTATAGCCTGGCATGAAAGTTGTGAGAAAGGAGGACAGCAAGCTGCCAGGATTCATACTAACACATACCTGACAATCTTATTACACTGGGGCAACTGTGGCCCCCGGGGTCGGAGGAGTACTGTCCTCTCTGATAGAAGCAGTCCTGCTGCATTACACATTCCATAGCAAACTAAGGCATGGCTCACATGCAGAAGGAATTAAGGTGTGCTGGTCTCTCCGTCCTGCAGGGGGATTACCTGGCTTGAGCAGCCATTTGATAAGAGAGGTAAAGCCACTGCCTCTTTTGCAGGAGGAGTAAATGAATGTGGAGAGCAGCTTTGTGCTTCTTTACCAGCCGACTGCTTTCTTCAGTCTTGTGCAGACAAGGTCAGACTTCTACCAGCCCTGGCTGGGAGGGGAACAGATTAAGTCTGCTCTCACTATGATATCACAGTTCACATATCTTCCTGCTATTCACACTGTGTTCGGGCAACCCACATCAGAGTTTGTGACAGTCACTGTTGCCCCATTAAATGGTGTTAAGGTGCCATAAGCAAAGGTTGCAGCTGGGTATTTGCAGGACATACACAGCAGGAGGTGGGCAAATTCTCCTGCATGGCATTGCCAGCAGAGCAGTGTTGAGTCCAAGACATCACCCTCCTGAACATTTCAGTGCTTCCAGGGCTCTCTGTCACTTCATAGCTGAAACCTGGGAGACTGGTTATCACCAAAATATTGATGTTTTATAAGTCCATCAAATAAAGAGCCATCCTTTAGTCACTACCAACATGGTCTGGGCATATAGCCAAGAGCTTCAGTGCTGAAAATCTCAATTTCTCTTGCTAGATACCATCATCCTGTGTGATCCTGAACAAAAAATTAGGTCTCTGTGACTTAAAAAGAACTCAGGCAATGAAATGTGAAATACAGATAAGGCTGGACTGATCTCAGGAGTGTTCTGGAAATTATGGTTTTAAAGAAGCAAGAGCAAGGTCATGCTGCAGCTCTCCCTCCTCAGCACAGTTCAGACAGAATTGCTTTCTGGCTTGTCAAAAGGCAATTCAAGCAAACAATGCCAAGTTTCAAGTTGAGATTTTTATAAAAAACGCCTAGAGCAAGGATATCCATGGGCTTGACTGAGTGGAGAGGAGGCTAGTGCTGCTACAATGAAAGCAGTAATATTCAGAATAATCGGAATTTAATAGTAATGTACACTGAGGAATAGAGAGAAAACTTAAAGAATGGATAGAAATAGATTTGGCATCAGCACAGTTTAAGGAATTCATAAAGCTTGTAGTTCAAAATCCACTTAACACCAGGAAAAGTACAATGAATAACTAAAAAAAAAAGAAAAAAAGTAAAAACCACTAAAAAAAACCCACACACACACACACAAAAAAACCCAAAACAAAACAAAAAAAAACCACAAACAAACCCACAAACATCAAAACCATACAGATAAAATAAAAATAAAGCAGGCCAAGTTCCTGAAGCCTTTTTCTGCCTTCAGGTCTTCTTCCTTCCCCCTGATTTCTAAGCCTTGCTATAAAGAGATATGGTTACATAGCACAGAGAATCCAGGGCAAAATGAGAAGAGTATGAAGACAGGAAGACCCATGTACTATAGCTAACAGGACTAGTTTTGGGGAAAATAATTTAACTAGCACTGGATTTCTTCTGGAAGATTAGTTACCCAGCACCTCTGAGCAAATTAAACAGGAATACTACTGAACCCACAGTATCTGTATTACAGCCTGCAGAGCTGCTGAGAGGCCAGCCCCGGCAGGGTGCTGGAGGTAATTAGCACTGCTATACTTCTCTTTGCTCACTTTTGCTGGCTGAGGACTCTGGTCTCATTTTGCTCTTCGTTTTTATGTAAATTGTTTAGAGGTGGGCTGTAAAAACAGCAGGTAAATGTGACTGTAAAGTGTTCCCATACTGATTACACAGCTACAGTTACAAATTATGGTTTAATCATCACAGGTACCACCACATCTACAAGGTTTTTGTATGCCTAGAATAACGGATACAGAATCACATAATCCATTAGTAGTACAAAGGCACGTCTAAGCCGTGATGAATTATTATAGCCATAATACCAAGCTGAAGCAGCACGCGCTTGTGGCAGCACATTTAACACATTTCTGTGGTTTTCCAGTGTTATAAATAGCAATCACTGTGAGCAGAAGCTGTAGCATCTCCTATCCTCTCCACCCCCACCACCAAACAAATCACTCGTGTTAACGTCAGCTTTTGTTTGAACACAATGAGCTGTAATCACATGAGGTATTACTTTGATTTAATCCTACTTGCTTCAGTTTGGTTTGTAAGGAGTGGCCAGTCATATGTGGTTGCATTGTATCCAGTAGTTTCATATTTCACACCAACTTTCAAGGGCTGACATCCCTCATCTTCTTTGGCCAGAAGGACTAATAGATGTGTTCATGCAAATAAGGAAAAGACATTCTGGCAACTGGGATGGGCTTTTTCCTTCTTTCTCTTTACCCCCTCCAATTTACTGGGCTGGCTGTGGCAGCTGATGAAGAGATTCTGGGTCCCAACCATTTTTTCAGATTTTTGCTGTTTTCAGCTGGTTCAGTACAACTTCTCACAGCAAATTTTGCTTCTCCAACCACCATGAAGAGAACAAGTAGAGACATGAATCCAGGTCTACGTTTATTTTTTCATATCAACATCATCATGTAACTAAATAATCCTTGACTGGGTATAGTTGGGTGCTCTGTTTCCTATGACCAGCAGAAACAACCACACTGCTGGATTTGGAATGAAGTGAAAAGGCAGATACAAGCACAAAGTAGGTTACACCCTGCCTATCAGCCCAGCCTGAGGATTTAGGTAGGCATTAAGCCTCACCTTCATTTCGTGATCTCTACTGGCTGAATTATGAGACCCCCAGCTTCCCATGGGCTTTCAACATTGCGAGGGTCAGGAGTCACACCTCTCTTGGGGAAGCTGAGCTGGTGATTCCCACCAGTGCAAGGGCAGCAACACAAAACAACATTTGGCATGTCAAGAACCGGATCAGGGGCATTCTTACAGTCCCTCATTTCATGGACTCATTGATGGACCTGGAGCATGTTTTACGGAAAAGAGGAAGAAGCAGCTAGTACCAGGGCTAATGTAAATTTTACAGCAATGAAAAGTATTTTGACTGGCTCATAACTCTCTTAAAACTTTCTTTTTCATATGTGGTTTCTTGCTTTATTCCTCTCAGCTGGAAGGGAATTTAATGCCCTTAAAGTAGTCAAATGGGGTATTATCAACAATTGCACGCACACAGTTCCACATTTAGCATTCAGAAATGCAAGTTTAATGTTAAATCTACCCTTCACTAATTTCCTATATTAGCTCACAGAAATGCAGGTTAATTGGACAGCTGTACTTCAGTGAATTTTACCACGGAAGATTTTTTTTAATTTAAATTATAAAATATCATGTTATAAAAGTCTTACTGATCTTTAGGAAAAAGAATGAAGAAATTTCTGACATTTCTCCTTAGAGCAAGAGGAACTGAACTGTGAAAGTTGCTTATTCAAGGAATCAGACCAAGGATACATAAAATATAACCAGTAATTATTTGGAATACCAAAAGGAAAAAATATAGTAAGCAGCTGCACCAGGTAAAATATTTTTCTGCCTTTAAGCATGTCACAATAACAACTGGCATTAAAAGCAGACATCTGAATGCAGTGAGTTACTGGGTATGAAGTAGCTACTCAGTGAGAATCTCACTCAGTGAGAATCTGTCTTTAGAATTAAATCCCTTTCTGGAGAGATGTTATGCTGAGGACTGAAAGGTGACCTAGCAAATTAGGACATACATACAACAGCTCAATGTCATAGTTAGAAAAAAATATAGTTTAAGAAGTCAGTAGCATTAAAAAATAATTAAAAAAAAAAACTGAAAAAAAAACCCTGCCTGTACTGTTGATAAAATGTCAGAGCTTGTGAGTCCAGGTCACAATGCTTCTTAATCAGCCACCCAGTTCTGTAAAGCCTGTGCTAAGTTGTCACAAATGATGGTTTTCAAAAGAATTTAGGTCAAGTAAATACTTGGCAAACAGACATACAGTGGTGAACTAGGAAGTCCATGCAGGCACCTCCAAAGCTCTGCAGGCAAACAGGAGTAAATGGAAAGCAAAGTGGGCTGGAGTGCAACCCTTCAGCAAACTCCTAACTGCAAGGAACTTCCACCAACCCAGAAGCTCAGCTAGATGATCACTGCAGGTCCCCTCACTGCTCCCCTCCTACTCTATCCTATCCTTGGTCATTTTATGAGAGAAGAGGTTTTCCAAGGTACCATATGCTCAGTAAAGACTGTTTTGTATTGGAAGAAAGTTTTGACATTAATTTGATTGTGCCAAGATCTGAGATGACAACAAATGTAAAATGAGATGACTTGAAAATATGCAGACCAGAAAAGGGCCTGCTTCTTCCACATGACACCAGAGGTGCAATACATATCTTGTCTTGCTCATTGTGGGAATCCTGGCATGGAAGCACTACCACCCACTGTAGATACTGCCCAGCTTTAATTGTGAAATGCCCACTAGTTTTTCAACTGTCACAGAAACATAGACCCTGAGCCTGAACATTTTATTCAAGTTTTTAATTCTGTATTTCTATTTCCAGTTTTTAGCACTTTGTCCACATACTGTGCAGAGGCGTAGGCTGACAGGAGGCCAGACAAGGCTGAAAGGGAAACCTCATCTTCTCTGGCATGCTCCTTCCAGCCACTGAGTTGGCAAGCAGCAGCTTGTAATTTTGGCTGTAATTTTGCAGCCTAGCTGTCTGTACCCCTTTGCTGGGCTCTTTGCTTGTGGCAGAGGCTTGACTTCTTGTCTCCCACTCCTTACCATGGGCTTGCTTGCTTTAGGCTTCTCAGATACATCAGTGCTTTCAGGTTTAACAGCTGTACAGATGGGGTTGTCCCCTGGTAGAAGTGCTGCTGGGACATGGGCTACCCTGAAGAAACAGAGTCCTCCCAGGGCTCCCTTTCCTATATGCTGCTTTTCCTCCAACCTTCCCAATACAGCCACGGTCATCTTGTGGCTCACCCTGTGTCTCTTCCCTGCAGGAAGGACACACTGCCCTCAAGCAAAATCTCAGCAGAAATCTGATCTCAGGATACAGATGTTGGGTCTAATACACATATAGCTGCATGATGCAGCTTTTCCTGGATTCTTTTGTCTCCTACTTCATCCCTGTGTGTCTCCTACAGGACCACCATGAGATCACATCATTTTTTTTCTGGAAGATGGGAAGCTCTATGCTGTATTTTTAATTAATCTCAGGTGTGCAACCTGGAAACAGAAGAAGTTGAGAGTACACAAAGACTACAAATAAAGCCAAAAATGAAAGCATCTCACCCTTTCTAGATTCTGGAGGCACACTTAGCACCAAATGGGCAGGTTCTACCTCACACACAATGCCAAGCTGCTGCTGGTTTCCTATCTTTGCTTCCCTGCTAACTTTCCTCAGCCAAAATCCCCCTGACCAAAAACAAAGACCCTTTCTTTAGTTTGGAATCCTCCCCAGGAAGCAGAAGGGCACCTTTTGTCCTTCTGTCATCGGGAGCAATGGGAAGAGATGATAATCTCCATCGTTAGCTGGCCCAGTACTTCCTTCTGTGAGATCTAGTTTCTACTTGCTTGCAACCTCCCCAAACTCCAGCTGTCAGGACAATGTCTTCTGCCTTACATTTCTCGCTCAGATTCAGATATTTTAAGAAAGTTTCAGCTAAAATGATGATCTGGTTCTAAGAATACACTTAGCAGACAATACACTATGTGTATCTTGAAAAGATGCACAGTAGTTTTGCTGCTGTGACTGTTTGCTTTGGAAGAAAAAGAGCCTTTTTACCAGAAAGCAGCGAGCTCAGCCTCCTGCCACCAATGGGCTTTTGCTGCTACAACCATGAAACTTGTCCAAGATTCCTTTGAAAAAAAATAAAAAACTCAGTTCACAAAGGCCCAGCAGCCTGTGCATGTAACAAGCCTAGTATTTAGTAGCTAAAAGTCCCACAAATCCTCCATGGACCGCATCGTGCCGCCCGGCTGTCCAGGTGCTGCATCAAGTGTCCAGCCAGAGTGATTTGTTGTTAACATAGCAGGAATTTTTATCTGTATAAGGACTATAGATGTGTGACCCACAGCTTGGTGTGGCTGCACAGTCAGCAATCTGGGATACAGAGCACCAAACGGGAGAGTCACAATATGTCAGCTCAGCGTCATCCCAATTTACAGCTGAAATAAAAAGGGTTTATTTGGAATTCAGCCTTACAGGTTGCATCCATGCTGCTTATTTTGAGGCAGATTTGTAGCCCATGCAAACTACTTACTTTGGGGATTGCTGCCATTTCTCGAGAGGTAAATCCTGGCTGCAGCCTCAGCTTTAAAGGGCTCTGTGCTTCCCTAACAAGCTGTGTAACAGTTCAGCAGCTTCCATCTGTCTTGTCAGTCCTACTCTTGGCTTCCTGTAGAAAAAAAAAATGTCCCTGGCTCATTTCTAGAAGTGTTACCTACTTGATGAACAGATACATTTGTGGGCAGCCTGAGTACAAGCTGCTTAAAAGGAAAATATGCACCCAGGAATAAGGTTTCCTAGCCTGAATGTAGATGTATCTGTAAATGGAAACAGATCAATTATTGATTTTGAGCTGAATCTGGACTTTTGTACTGAGGAAGCAAAATCCTCTGTGTTTGCTATAAATCTAGGGTTTGCTGCTTGCAAAACCTTTAATCTCTTTTCATCACTCCAAGTTAAATCTCCAGTTTAACAATCTCTAAAAGCAGCACCCAATGTTTTCCAATGCTCTTCAAAAGCCACAAGAGGAAAGAATATGTAGATCCCTGGAACATCACAGAAGGCTTCAGCTCTCCAGGGATGACCATGAGCACCAGAGGGAAAAGTGGAAGTATCCATCCTCAGTACATAGATGTTGGACTCCAGTCCCATTTCTCTTCATTTGTATTTGCCACCACTGTTCACACGGCCCACAATGCCCTTCAGAATGACAGAAAGGGATCAGTAAGTCTCCTCCTCAGAGGGAGAAGGCTGAGCAGTCTGTGGGCTGTCACCAGTTCCTAAGCAGTTTAGAAGCTGTGTTTTCTGAAAGATGATCATTTAGGCTAAGATGAGCAAATTTCAGAGTAGTATCACAGTTTCTAGGGCAGGGACATAACTTTTGATCCACTCCCACAGCCAAGTTAGTTTCCAGGAGTGGAGAGAGCTCATTTCCAGTGAACCATTTCCTGCCTCCTCAGCTGCTGGCAGCTCTGGGATGGGAGAAGTCCTACAACACACACCTTCTTCAGAAGCTGCTCTTTGCTCCTCACTGTGTCAGCAGAGCAATCTGCTCCTACTACACTTGGCTCTTCTCCCTGTTATAGAAACATGAGCACATACTTGGGATTAAGGTAACAGAATTGTGACAAGAATTGTGTCATTCAGATCTGCCCATGGTGGTTTTCTCTCCGTCTTCCATCTTCTGAATCTTCCACATGAATGTTAGGCTTATTCCAGAGTCCAGAAATCAGCAGTTACTGAGCTGGAGCAAATCCCAGGACTGAGACTCCTGTCAGGAGCACCCCAGGTTTCTGCCCACCTGAGCAGCTCTGGGCATGCTTCCCTTTCCACAGCTGGCATGAAAGAATGCACAGGGGGTGAGCAACTTTCCATGAGGATCTACCAGACCTGCAGAGCTGTGAACAGAACATGTTCATCTCTTTTTCTGAAGCACTCACCCAGTGCTGAACCACTGAGTGAGGAGATAAATAAATGTATACCTGGCATCAATCATCTTAGGAGACTTCAGCAGCTACAGAGGCTGACTTCTGCTGGAGATGTGCCCCATGCACCAGCATGGTAAGAACAAAACTACCATCCTGGTACATGAAGGGTAGGTATCTAGTGTAAGTGTGTCCATTTATACCAGAAAGTGAGCTCCCCTAATGAAGGAAAGAAGCCTGGCCTTAATTTTTTTCTGAGTCTTTCACTCACAGTAAAATCTGATTTCACAATTTCAAACAAATGTTTAGAGAGCACAAGCTGCTGTCTTGATGCAATGTGGTTTAAGAGCAGCTTAAATTAAAGAAATAAAAGGCAGAAAGCTACAAGAAGTAGACCTTTTTTCCCTGAAATTTCAAACTGAAAAAAATCAGCAATAGAGATTTTCATGAATGTGTTTTCCACATTTCATGAACAAACAAAACCCACGTGCACTACAGACAGCCCATTGTCAAGATCTTTCTGCCAGCTCAGATTTTTATAAGTTGTTGGAGGGTGCTTGACAAACAATGTCAAATCATAATCAGAAGACAGGAATGTTTGGCAATGAGGATGATGCCATTAGAGCTGCAAGAATGAGGAGACTGGATGAGAGAGAGCTTTAGCTGCAGGGGAAGCTTGGGCTGAGAAACTCCCTCCATGATGGTGTAGGCAGGGGAGCCTGCAGCAAAGGAAAGGTGGGTGATGATGGCTCATGAGCTGCAGGAGAAAGGCCAGGTTGGATGGGGCTCTGAGCAACCTGGTCTAGTGAAAGGTGCCTCTGTCCATGGCAGGAGCATTGGAGCAAGATAATCTTTGAGGCTGCTTCCAATCCAAACCATTCTATGATTCTGAGAGGAAGCAAAGTTAAGCTCTCTAGGCAGATGGAGCTACACACACGACGTGATTACCTAACCATAGCAAAGTCTTTGTGGGATCAGACAATCAGAACTCCTGCAAGGAGAGGGATGTACCTCTGAGAATTCACAAGAATTTTGGAAAACCAAGCTGCTGTCCAAAGCCACAGTTAAAATTGCAGTAAATTCCAGCAAAGGTAGCACTAGAAAAAGGAAGAAATGTAGTGCACTTTTCAGTGTTTAGGAATGAAGTCCCACAAAGCAGGGTGTTATATAAATTACTCTTAAGTCGTTAAAAAAGCCGCAAAAAAACAAGAAAATAAGAGAAAAGAAAGAGAGAATTGAGAACATCCACTAGTAGTTCAATTACCTTGATAAGTGAAACTGATTCCATTGCTACATGGGTGGTAAGCTTGGAGTTTAGCAACACCCAATAAACACAGAATATTTTTATGCAAGAATATTTTTATGCAATGCTCTGCAAGCTGTCAACAACACGTGGCTTTCCAGCTGATGAACCTTTGCAGACCTTTGAAAACGAGGACATCCAGTGGCTGAATGTTATAACAGGGATTTTCATCAAGGATTTATGTCTGTGGTAGCACCTCACCAGTTATGCCAAATTTCTGCCCTTCACAGAGACCTGAAGTAGGTCGTGTATGGAGCAAAGGCTTTTACAGAAATTCTCTATGCTGGAGTGAATTCTACTTAATTACAGAGATCATGGTTGTAACAAACTGAGGCAAGCTCCAATCACTCACTAATACCTAGTATATTGTTTCACCTTTCTGTCTCTGCTTCCCTGTCATCATAGGCTTATACTGATAGTTATATTTAAAAAAAAAAAAATCCCAAGTAAAAATAAACAATAAAAAATCCAAGCTTCCTAATCCCATCGTGTTTCTTGTTTGGTCTCTAGGTCTCTTATTTAGTTACTGAGAGTAAACACGGCTGTGAATTTTAGAAACCCTCAGCACCTAGCCAGTCCCTTTGGAACCAATCAGCACAGCAAGTGTCACCATGTTTTTAGTAATTTAGCCTTAGATGTACCAATTTGAATATTTACACCTAGTTCCTATATTACAGTAATATTTAAAGACCAGTTGCAGTAATTAATTTAAATTCTAAATAAGTGTAGGAGAAGAACTAAAATAATAATAGATGAAAGTCATGCTTTCCTGCCATGAAAGTGCAGTAATGTGACTAAACAATACCACATTCTAGGACAAGAATATTGTGCCTTGTACAGAACATGGGAGACTCAGAATGAAAATACGAAAAAAATAAAGTAGCACCTAAAGAAAATGGGCCACTGGAGCTTTTGCACATTTGCAGGCCATGAATTCCCATGGGGAATGGCCTGTATAACATGTACAGTATTACCATCTGCTATAAGAAACATCTCACCCAACATTAGGCACTGAATGTGGCAGCTGAGAATTGTGAAACTGTGCTGCATTTCCAGGATGAGCTGGGTAAAGCCAGCATGAAGAACCTGTACCTTCCTCAAAAGCTGATTTGAACAAATGTCACTCTGGACTGTATCTACATGCCCCAGAGTAATCCCTTGAAGATTTTTCGGGTAGTGCTTCATACAGTTCATACCCATGAACCAGGTATGAACTGGTTAAGCCAACTACTTAAAACAGAGGGGAAAGGAGCACCCCAGACCTTCTCCCAACCTCTACCAAACCATTTCAACATGGAGTGCACGGTGCAGTCTCCACCTTCTGCTCCCACTGTTTTTTTCTGGTCTAGGTTGAATATAGTTGCACTGATTAAGTCTCCCCACCTGGACAAATGTAACCTGCTTCTCAGCTCACTCCAGTACAAAATCCCATTGCAATTTAAGCCTGTGTTACTATAGCCTTGTACTCCTCTCCCTTGCTCTCTCTCCTGTGCCAGCCAGCACTAATGCTCATGCAGGCACATTATAGACAGTTCATGCAAGCGGATTCAACTGGAATCCAATCCAGCCATCATTAGTAGCTGAATGTGCTCTCTGAACTACTTCAGTTCCCAATTCCACGGGAACCAAGTACCAATTCAATACAGTTTTCATCAGTTGCATGTTTTTAGACTCTAGGGCTACATTTTCAGTCTAAGCTTAAACCACTTAGACAATGAGTTACTTTAGGCTTATACCACTATGTCAGAAACTGAACCCAGTGCCCTTGTGAGTAGCAAAAGAGAGGGTTTAGCCCTGAAGCTCCCCAGCCAGACAATTCTCTCACACTTTGCCAGTGCTCTTTCAGCCAAGCACAGGCTGGACCATCTCAGAGGGCTTCGGGTCAATTTTGACCATCCTGAACTACTCTTCAGACTAAACCTGTCTAGTTAGAGGCTTCTACAGAAAAAAAAAAAAAAAAAGCTCTTCTCCTTTGTCTCCCCTTCCCCAAGCTCTCCTGTGCATTGGTCACAGCTGTGGGGTAAGATCAAGCTTGCTGATCTTGTGGGAAACCAAACTGGTATGAGAAATACAAAGAAAGATTGGTTTTTTATTTCATTGATTTTGAATGCTGAATCAACACAGCATACAGTACATGAGCATTAGATCTGATTGAATAAAGGAAGGGGAAATGTTTGGTCAGCAGTTTGGGAGCCTATTTTTACCAGTTTGGCTCATGGCTTAGTCAGAAAAACACTCAGCTTGGTGCAAAGAAGGTGCCAGGAGCATACAGCAAGAGAGGAGAGAGAGACTGTATCAATGCCAGTTTTGATCAGTTCACACTGTTCTATCTTAGACTTGAAAATTTTACTGCTTTTTCATTTGGGAACTATATTTAGAGTTCATAAAAATAAAATGAACAAAAAGTGTGCTGGGCAGTACCAGGAATTTACTTGCTTTGAAGGAGAGCTGTAGTGTTCATAGACTGACTCTTTTTATTCTCTGTCTTGGGGCTTATGAAGAGCAGAATAAGAATCCCACCATGGATTTCTGGACCCTGTATTAAAAAGTTCCTGTATGATAGATGGTATTTGGGGTGGCCATGCCTGCTGGCTAACAGCATAAAAGCTTCTGCTGTCTTTCACACATTGTAATGTAATGTGGAAGCAAACAGCATGAGTGAGAAATTTAGGTTTTCTCCCCATTGCCCTTAGCATTCTCTGTGTCTCTAGTATCTTATATAGTTTCTGGACCATTAATGTCATACTCAGCTACTTACTTGATTTTACATTGTGTTGAGGAAACCAGTGCACTAAGCAAAGTCAAGTCAAGGTTCCCAGTCAAATTGAATTGCTCTTTGTTCCTCCACAAAGGTTATTTTAATTACAAACTTCACAGAGGAGTTCAGGAGGTGCACCTAAATTATAGACAGCAGGCAGGGACAGGTGGGGGAAAAAGTGGCTTGGAACTCTGGGAGGTGTTGCAACCTGTGCTGAAACGTAAGAGAACTGGCAAAACAACTGAATACCAATACTAGAAGGTGCTTTTCTTCCTTCAACAGCACTGTGACACGTTTTTTACATAGAGCCCTACCAATTCACAAGAACTTAATCCTGAAAATAGAAAGATCTTTTCAATTAGCATAGTTTTATGGCTAGATGATGTGGGCTTTATACATGGTATCTGCACTTCATTGAATTCATTATGAATGCAACCACAAAGCATGTAGTTATTTCTCTAGAGGCTGCTTTAGATTATGTGTTGACAAATTATATATTGACAGATTACACAGCAACAGGCAGCTCATCCTTGCATTCCTTTCACCAGCCCATCAGACAGAAACCTCACTGTACGCAGGCTGAAAATGACAAAACAACCACATTACTTCCCGCTCATGTGTCTGATTTGCTTTCAAAGTGCCTGTTTTCATCTGAGATAAAAAGGCAAAAATATTGTCACCCTTTCTACTTCAGGGAGAAAAAGAATGTGTAAGTACTGTAAGTAAAAAAAGAAAAGCAAATATGTATTTTGATTTTTCCAATAGTACAAAGTTCATAGAGCCATTATTTATATAAGAATCAACCTTAGATGTCTGTGGAGATGACTAAATACTCCCCCCTTCCACTTTGTATGGTATGAAAACTGTTCTTTTCAGCTAAAAACATTCAAAAAGTTATTTAGCACCTATGGCTCATCCTCTATAGAGTAAAAATATAAATAAATAAACCCCTATTCTCCTTTAAGACAAACTGGATGCTACATCATCATTTTGTCTGTGTCAGCCTGAGCCAGATCTGGATCTAGTCCAGTTATCTGTAAAAGAACCCAGAAAATATAAGATGGAGAAGTGCTGGCTATATCCTGCTGAGGTTTGAAAACAGTGAGGCAACATATACTGTGTTTTGAAGAGATTCATCCATATGTTTACCAGATTAACTTACAATTTTGAAGTTCTAATGGATACAAGCTATGCTTAACATATTGAACAATAACATGTATATCACAGGCCTTTGGTTTTCCACTTCAATGATAGTGGATGTTTTTATTGGACTTAATGGACTGTGAATATTGCAATTCATCTGACTGTTTGGGTGCATATTGCCATTCCTGTGTTTCTCAAGTTCCAGCATAATTTTCTAGAATAAATCCCAGGTGCTGCATATTAGCACAGATTTAAATGGTTCAGCTTCACAGCTGTTGGCTGCTGATGGGTTATGGAAACAGCCTTTGCATGGCTACTCATCCACTGACACCCATTCCACTCCAACACAGGCACTACAGAGACATTTATAAAAAGATAGGATCTTGCCCTGATGCTCAAAAAACAGATTCTGAAGGGATTATCCAAGCAACGGAAAATTAGTTTTTCTGAGTTCAGTCTACGTGTCCTCCCCTGCCCATCCACCGCAGTGTTTAGAGTCAACATCTCCACTCAGATTTATTCTCCAATCAAATGGAGGACTTCAGTGGATGACTGCTATTAACATTCCCAAAGTAAGCATTACCACCTCTCTGTCCTGGCAGCACTGGGTTTCTGTACGTTCCTGAAATGCCCATTCCAATGTAAGCTTTATCTCATGCAAGCAAGAGGTTTTTAGATGACCTAACAACCTGCTCTATTTAGAGCAGGTAAAAAGAGGATGAGTATAACAGGCCAGTGAAGTGTCACGGCTGGGTGCCGGTGGTCAGGAGTGCTGCCACCTTCCTTGGAGGTGTGCTGAAAAGGACATCCTGGGGGACACAGGCACGTCCAAGCCGCGGGAGTGATTCAGCTCTTTTGTGAAAGCTGCAGGATTTGGGCAACACAGAAGAAAGGGATGGAGCCTTCTGATGCAGTTCTCAAGGAGCTTTGTTCCTCAGAGGGATCCAGGGACAGAAGAGCACAGATTCCGGCAATGCAGTGACTTTTATACGGGGAGGCAGGGGGTGGGGTTACACAACTTGGCCAATCAGGTTAGGGATCAAAAAATGAACCAAGCAGGGGAAGGATCTAAAATGGCCCAATTAACTGGGGTGATAAGGAGGAAAGAGGGAAAGAACCAGTGGGGTACAACCAATTAGCCTGGTACTGATAAGGCTTTATGGGGCAATTAACCTGGTACTGATGAAGCTTTATGGGGGCAGGGTAGAAGGAACACACCTTATCACTATGGGAGAGAGCAGCCTCCTATAAGGTTTCTACCCTAGGGGACTTACCACATCCCTGAAGCCTAGGGGTTGCTTTCTCTCCAGGGGAAGGTGTACTCACCACAGTCAGGCTCCCAAGGCTTACTTCCCTCCACAGTGAAGCTCTCCAGGAAGAGAAGCAGTGAGCCCCAGTCTCGTACACAAATACATTATGGCATATCTTGAAACTAATGTCACTCTCCTTTAACCTTTTGTTGTTAATTTTCTGTAGTGGAAAGTGGCAGGCCATTAGCAGCACACTCAAGTGAATTGCTGGCTCCTCCTGAATGAAACCTGGAGGTTTGCTGCCTGCCAAAGCCATGCTGCCAGTCACTGGGCTGTTATCGCAGGAGTGGTGTGACAAGAGGATTTATTTTAAAGCTCAGATGGAAAATGATAGTACCACTGCAAGGCATTTGAGGAAGTCTTCCCTCTAGCAAGTCTTCTCTCTTATTTAACAGGGACAAGTGATACCTGATTAAATTGCAAAAAACACAAGCACAGACATTGCTCACTGGTCTTCGTAGACTGCTATGCTGAGGCCACCAGAGCCATGTGTGGTCTTGTATGGAGAGCAACATAGTTACTACTGCTTTGAAGTATCTTGTCTCCACTAGATAGAAATAGCACAATGTTCTTCCTCTGTGAAAACAAGAAAAAAAGCAGTCTTTCTTTAAACCTGCCAAAAGGCATGGGAGCCAGGATTAGGTGAGCAGAGGACAGGCATGTTTATCTACTCGCTTCCAAATAGGCACAGCCCACTCATCACGTGAGGCTGTAAGCAGAGCTGCAGACAAGCAATACTTGTGAGCAAGGCAGGTTTTAGGCAAAGAGAAAGCTCCCTTTTTTTATTAAAGTCCCATTTTCAAGCACAGAAACTGAAATTGGACTTTTTAAATCTGAATTTGAAGCACCCGCCTTCAGGAACACAAACACCCATTTCACACTTAACAACAAATCAGCAAGTCAAAGTGCAAAGAAAACAAATTTAATAGATTGAAAATTATGAACAAACACCTGAAGACAGCAAACACATCCTCATTTTTGGGATTATTTTGGGATACATTAGCAAGAAACAGCTGCATCTCTGAAACTAGGAAGCTTTAATTTCCTGTTGAAGTGCTATGAAAAATAAAAGCCAATGGAAATACATTTATGGAATTATCTGTAATGAGGAACAAGGAATGGTTTTGATGTTGGAACTATGGTGTCACCCCTAAAAATAAGAAAAGCATGCACGTGCAACACAAGAGAAGGCAGAGTATACACACTAGGACTTCTCACAGAGACATGTCCTTGTGCAGCATTGCTATTGCCTCAGGAGCTGGAGGAGGAAGGGTTATGATAAAAAGAGGAGGTACAAAGACAGACTGCAGGATCTGGGTGAACAGAGGAGGTTGGGGGTGGGAGGGCAGATAAGGACACAGCAGGCTTTGGGTAAAAAAAGAAGTAGAAGCAAAACTCACCTTACTCCATGTTACTGAGAGAGCTGTCAAGGCACAGAGCTACTCTAGCATTTTGGATGACTGACTGAAAAAAACTTTACATTATTCTTGACCTCTCAGAGGTTTCTCTGATTTTTCAGATTTTCCATGCTTGTGGCTTGGCATCTGTCTTGAGGAAACAAACCCTCTAAGCTGCACACCAACATTCTCGGAAGGGGCTGTTAAGGCAGAAATGACCCAAACGATAATTTTTGTAATTGCCTAGAGGAGTTACAGAGTCCAAGTGTACCCAGCTTCAGGAGGAAACAGGAACCTGGTTCTCACAGCTTCTTGAAACCCTCTGCAACAATCCTTCCTGGGCCATGGAGCAGCCACTGGGAAGGATGGACAAGTAGGGATCGGAGCCGTGCTCCAAGAAGGGCACAGGAGATGGGATGCACAGCACCCACCTGACTCCTTACCACCCTCAGGACTGCAGTCTTGTGGTGACACTGTTAGCCTTCTGCTAACAAAATTCTTACCACATTATGTTACCTGGTAACTACCTTAAAAAGACTGAATAACCTTTAAACTTAGGTAAGCAGGATGTATCTCAGAGCATAGTAAGGAAAAGCCAGCTCTTTGCTCTCTCCACACAGACAAGATCCCTAACTTCCCCAGCAGCAGCACGCTGACAGAGAAAGCAGGAAATAATGGATGGACATCCAGGAAGACAGCCAGCACCCAACCAAAAATGTGTCCTCTCCAAGGGAAACTAGTGCCATAGGAAATGGTCAGTTTTTGAGAATTATAGCAATTCACTCCTAGAAGAAAAGCCTTGTTCTCAAAATAATTCAACAGATTATTATAAACAAGAGATAAAAGATGAAACTTGCTGTTGCAGAGCAATGAGAAGAATACTGGTGAAAAAGAATGGCTGTCTTCTCACTGACCAGCTCAAAGATCTCAGTGAGTTTTAACTACCAAGATCTAAGAAGAATGTAAACAGCTGCTGCTAGTCACAGCAGCACCAAAAACATGGTCTATTACATCCTTGATTTTTCCCTTAAATCTTCAGAAAAATCCTGTGCTGTGCCATAATTTTGAGAAAATTATACCATGTTTTCAAGGCTTAACACTGATTTGTATGCAAAATATAGCTCAGTCTTATTTAAACAATCTAGAAAAACACTTCATTCATTATGTATGAGTTCTTCCACAAAGCTCTTGATACAGATTACAGAGAAACAAGATACACTGAGTGTTGAAAGTTTTGATAACACTGAATAATTAAATAACTTCATAGTAAATCAGACTCTAAGGTTTTCTTGAGGAAACTCTTTCCCACACTTCTCTTGCTAGGCAAGCCAAAGAGATTCAAGCTCTCAGTAAGGAAGAACATGTTGCTGTACCAACAGCAGAGCAAACACAGGTACAGCTTACTACAGTTCTCCAGATCAGGAAATTTCTGGAAAGGGCATTCAATACAGACTACAGACGTTTCCCTTCTTAGGCACCTGTACCTTGCTGAGAATGTTAAAATTTAACTTCTTAAGACCACTAAAACCTTTTATGATCCCAGTCAACCCTGAACATGCATGGGATCTGCTGTTCCAGTTGTATCCCTGTAAGTTTGAGGCCTGACAGAACTCATCCAAGAATACTTAAAGAGCTGGCTGATGTTATCACAAGCTCTCTCTCAATGCCTTTGAATGATTTGGGGAATCTGGAGAGGTCCCAGCTGGCTGGAAAGCTGGAAAATGTTGACCCAATTTTCAAGAATTGTGAGAAGGATGAACTTGGAAACTACAAGAAAAATAGGCCTTGTCAGTGTCTCTTCTATAACTGGAAAAATTATGCAGAATATTGTTTTGAAAGTTATTGAAAAACACCTGAAGGATGACACAGTCACCACTCACAGCCAGCACAGCTTCCTAAGGGGAAAGTCCCACTGTCAAACCTGATGTCCTTTTGCAACAAAGTAACCCTCCTCGTTGATCAAGGGAAGCAAGTTGATGTAATCTTGGATTTCAGCAAAGCTTTTGATACGGTCTCTCACCAGATCCTGTGCTCTTCCACATCTTCATAAATGACTTGGATGCGGGACAGGAAGGGATACTGGGCAAGTCTGCAGATGACACCAAACTGAGGGGAGCTGTGGACTCCCTTGAGGGCAGAGAAGCCCCACAGAGAAACACAGACAAATTAGACAGCTGGGCAATCACAGACCATGTGAAGTTTAACAAGGAAAAGTGATGGATCTTGCACCTTACCAAAGGAATTTGAAATTATGCCAGCTAATTAATCAGCTGGTGATCAACAGCCAGCTCACAACAAAGCCTTGTGGCAGAGCCCTCCTTGTTATAATGAGGTGCCCAGTATATCAATTTTGCCTTTTCAGAGCCACACAGAATATTTTTCTCCTTTCCTGTTGAGGGATTGCTATCTCTGCTCAGGGTCTGTGATCTTTCATCCCTCAGCTGCAGAAGCAAACTCAAGTCTCAGGCTTTCTGGAAACCTGGAGAAGTTGCTTTGTGCATAAGCCTTTGAGACTTCTTTAAAACATTTCATTCTCTCCATGCTTTTCTAAATACCTAAGCTCAGAACTCAGCTGTCAGCACTGCTCGAGCAGGATACTAATGCTCTAAAAAGTCACACTTTAATACACCACTTTAGTGTTTATCTAAAATTTGAGACAGACTAATTATCTAACTTTCAGACTGAAAGGTCTGAAAGTATTAAAAAGCACATCAACACAGGTGACTGTGGGAAAATGTGTTTTGCAGGGAGCTGGCTACAGCACATCCGTGGGAGAGAAAAGCTGAGAACACTGAGCATTGTGAAGAGCTGTAAGTAGCAAAAATGCCTTGTCTGGTGAAATAAACTTCCCTAATATGCAGAGCTAGATAGCATAAGGAAGAGTGTTTCAATGTTTGCCCCTCAGAGAGGTCAGCAACTTGGAAATAGGGAATATTGCTTCCCAATCTGGTCTCAGCAGCTGTTTGCCCCTCTTGCAGGTTAGACTTCTTCCTTCTGCCAGAGGCCAGTAGTAGTTTGCTCCTCTTTATTTCTGCCTGAGCAGCTAATTTTCCTGCTTCTGAAACAGCATGTCTTTCTGCAGTCTCAGCAATTCATAAACACAAAGGGATAGGGCCTGGAGATGTCATAAAAAGCTTTGTCTACTTGCTTGGATACCTATTTACAGTTCTGTAGGAGGACAGCTACAGAAGAATTTCCAGAGTTGTTCAGCCCTGTCCCTCAGCAAGTGCCATTTTTAGGTCTGTCAGGGATAAAAAGAGGCAACTTCTCTGTAAACAGAGCTGACATAACATATGCTGCTAAAGGCTTCCTCCAGCACTTCCCACAGAATGCACACCATTTAGGGCTTAAGCTACAAAGATTACATTCATGACTTTGTAGTTTCACATTTAAATCAAGAATTTTAAAGTTCTGCAATTCGAGGGGGGAAAAATAACAAAACTGCAACCTTGCACACTATTCTGACCTGAATTAGTTTTATCTTCAGAAATTAAGAGAAACATTTGGATTCTGAAACTAGATTTCTATGCCTTTGAACAGTTGGCAATTTTCTGAGTTTTTGACACTTCATTTCTGAAAAACTGTGACAGTCTCATCACATATTTTCTTTTAAAAACCTAGCACTTCCAAGCTCCATTTTTAGTATAATTGTTGTCTAGGGCATGCTGGTGAGGAAGTTGGGTAGGGTTGAAATGCACAGGACTGTTAGACCTCAGATTCCAGGATGTTTCATCTCCAGGCCATCAGAGAGCTGGACTTGGTATGTCCATCTGTGGAAACAAATCTCCTCAAGTCTTCTGGGATTAGTACATTCCTTTATACATTTGGGAAAGCTTGTTTTTCGTCTGCTTTTTTGTTGTTTTAGATCCAAACTCTCTACCAATTATATTTATCTTTTGAAAAGCCTGCAATTCTGCCTCTATAATATGTGTGCAGTCACAGAGCCCCCCCTTTTTTGCTAAGAATTAGGGTTGAAATTTTAAAAACAACCCAAGACATGTAATCAAAGGAATTCTGTACGAAGAATTCTGTACCACAGAATAAAATGTAATTCAGCTCTGTGAAAAAGTTTAGAGAGGGAGAAGACAACAGCTGTGTTAGGATGCAACTCACATGTTCAAAACAGAAAATTGAATACAGCACATTAAAAAATGTTTACTAGAATTTGTAAGAGAGGAGGCAGATACATTGCACATCACTTCCATTAAGCAGGAAGAACAACCTGTTCCCATTCTCATGTCAAGCGGCACAACTGCAGAGTGGTTCCATCACTTTCTGGAAAGGTTTCACTGCTAAACAATTGTACCCAAAAGGCAAATGATCACAATAAGAAATGCTGAACCCAGCCTCCACACACTGGATCAAATATGATTGATCAGAAGAATCCAACACCATTCTTTTTCCCCTCCAACTGATTCAGCAGATCAGAAAGGAAATGTTTTGGGGGCTGGAGGAAAAATTGCTCATATGGAAATTAGTGAGAAAGAAAAAAAAAAAAATCACAGTACATTTGTCCTGTGAATAAACAAGCCCAAGATCATTTCTACCAATGTGGTGACCCAGGAGAGACTTGTTCCTCCACTGGCAGTAACTAGTTACAACTGAAGGAAAACAATCTTGATAAATTTCACCTCTGTTCAATGGTGAAGGTGACTGAAAGGGGAGACAGTAAGCTAACCAAGGCCTCCAATCACTGACTCAAAAACCTCTCCTGTCTTGACAGGAAGGGCAAGGAAAGGGAATAAATAAAAGAATGAGGCAACTCTCACTAGGTGATTTGGGGTTTTTTCAAGTGGTATTTTGTTTGGTTGGGGTTTTTTTTTCCTAAAAGCAGTATATAGAGGATAGTCTTCTTATCCATCAGTGCATCAACCTTTTTCATCACACTAAACCTTGGCACAGACATTTTGCCAAGCTTTCAGATGACAAGTCTGAGATCTGCACTGTGTGAGGGGATTTCTTTTCCTTCTGCTGAGGTTATCTCCTACAACTACCAGAAATCCTCAGATATCCCCAGATACCACATAGCAAATAGCATCATGCTCAGAGCTGTAACCTCCCCAGCTGTGCCTTGCTTTAGCAGCAGCTCAGGTACTGATCCCTGAACAGCAACAACTGACAACAGCATGCATGGGACACTACACTGATGTCTACAAATTCTTCCAGAAGGATCATGCCAAACCCCACACCCCATTCTGGCCTTGGCCCAGGACTTAAGCTAACATTTAAACGCCTACAACATCCCCAACAAGAGCTTAGCTCCTGGAATTCACGTGCTTTCTGAGCAAGATCTCATAAGATTGAATGCTTCACCTCAAAACTGTTTTCCTTCTCCTACCACAGGGACTGTTTAGATGGCAACATCATGCATCCTCCTTTTTTAAGTGGTATAGCTGTCAGGCCAAGCTTTCTTCTTGGGCCCAACCACTAACAGAATGGAAAATGCTCCTGAATGCTATGAAACAAACACTGTCGGGAAGTGGAAAGTGGTTTCTATGCTTGAAAGAAGAAAAAAAGCTCAAGAAGAAAAGAAATATTACACATGTGGTCTTTTCCACAGCAGGATGTTCCTTTTGTGCCCATATTTTTCTCCCATTACTTATTTAGTGTTTCAGAAATTAGTATGGAAATTGCTTATCAACTGGAGGGAAAAAGCATTATGCTGCTGGGATAAAATGCTCCAGAGATACTGCAGGAGGACTAAGAGCTGCAATGTGTTTTTAGGGAAGGGAACACCAATGTGCATTTGTAACATTCAGTCTTTCTGGGAAAATAGTCCCTTATCCAAGAAGGATCAGAGGTCTCCTCAGATGATATGTGGCAGCCAGCCTGGGGAATATGCAACAAAACCAACCAAACATCTTTCACCCATCCACCAGAAGGAAAGTCATCTGCCTCAGGCCAATATACTCCAATACCATGTACTGTTAGGTATGTCAGATGCCAGGAATACATATCTAGCAATAATTCCTCTATACTGGAGTAATTGTATATAGGGATGGAAGGCAGGAGACTGCAGAAGCATCTACATCAGTGTTCTAGCTCAGATTAAAAGGCTATGCTTTTGAAGTCAGCTTTGAATTTGCCTCCATAACTGATTTGTATTGTATCACCAAGTACTGTCAAACCACAAAAACAAGATTCCTCACAAAGATGCCTTCCCAGAGCACCCCAGCATACTGCAGCCTCAGGTAAGCATTAGTCCACAGGAACAGACCACAGCACAAGCAAAAGAAAAACCCTAGCCTAAAGTGTGTGTAGCACCAACTACTTTACAATAAAGAGATTTGCTTGTATACTGTATTTTCTAAATCAGAAATTGTCAGGATGACAATCTGATCCCATGAGCATTCTCTGCATATCTCTTACCAGAGCTATATCTAGAGCCTTTGAAGTGAGAGAAAGTGAGAAGAGGAAATGAAAGTCACCTAATCCTGAAGTCAAATCTACCCTCCGCATAACTCTGCTACCATTGTCAAGGATAGAAAAAAAGTTATTGCCAATCAACAATGGAAGTCTATTAGTTAAAACAACTATTTATCCTTCAGACTCCACAGTGGATATTCCCATCATCCATATCTGTTCTGGATAGCTACAGCTGTGTTCTCAAATGCCAGAGCCAAACCAATGACTTTGTCTTTTCTTACACAAAAAGATACCACTCTTGATAGAAACCTTCACCTGAATTGAGCTTCTACCACCAACTGATTAGCAACAAAGAGTGGTACACTGGTCATTCAGCCAGATTTAAGTCTTGTAAAGAACGCTTCTGGGAACTGTTCAGGTATGTATGACAGATGCTGCATTATCTTTCCTACTAGTTAGTGTTTGTTTTGATCACAGAAACAGCAAAAGCTTCCTCCAGCATTTCCAGTTCAACATGCATGTTTCCAACTTCCGTTCTTTTTAGTGCAACTATAATGCATGGAGAAAAACACAACACAGCATCACACCTGCTGAGTTCAAATCCCTGTATAAACAGGGCATTTGCACAAGCTGTTATGTATGGGTGACTATGATAATGGCTGTAAAAGCCATGTTTAGTAGCAGTATTTTTGTAATCTACCTGTAATACCTTACATATAGGATGGTGAGGAAATTCACACAAGGTGTTTTGAGTAAGAGACATCAACTCAAAGGTTCCATGACAACCTTACTCTGTGCTTGGTGAGGAGTTCTACACGCCAAATCCCATTGAAGTACAAAGGAAGAAATAACACCCACTTACAACTACTGAGTGCCATTGACAGAGCTCTTCCTTTTCTAAGCCATGCCTTCAAGGCAAATGGAACTGGTTGAAAAGAAGAAACTACAAAGACATTTCTAAAACTAAACCCATTCACAGACCAACCCCAAATTGCAGCAGTCCCTAACTCTTGAAAGGACAGCTATCCAAGACCAAATACCTTCCTTAAGACAACTGGCTGTGAGTTTGTGAGCTAGGCCTCTTCATGACAGACTGAGAGCAGCAGATCAGAGTATAGTCCACATTTTCTTTCATCTCCACACTTACATACAATCATAGAATCACAGAATTGTTTGGGTTGAAAAAGACCTTAAAGATCATCAATGTCCAACTGTTAATCCAGCACTCTGATCCTCAAATGCCACATCTACACATCTGTTGTGGTTTCTCTCATGGGGGGGCTGCTACCAGCAAGCAGCAATTCCCCAGACCACAGAAGCAGTTTGTGTGTGTCCCTCAGCTTAGCTGGCTGTGGTGGGTTCAGGCTTGGAAGAAAGAAGCGGGTCCTGGCTTGGGTAGGAAAAAGGTGTTTATTTCTGCGGTTCCACGTGCAGAGGAAAGCACGAGCTCCGGAGCCAGAGCAGAGCCAGAGCCGGAAGCCAGAACAGACCAGAACATGTGCTCGGCATTTTTGTCCCCCGTGCTCAGGTCGCAGCCTGGGCAGGGAACACTCTGGGCCAATTGGAGAAGGGAAGGGGTGTGGTGACATCAGGGGGAAACCAGGTGTATGCAGGGGTAGGAATGGGGGAGTAGGGTGAAAGGAACATACCATTACAGACAAATAACAAAATACCAATACAAATTCAAAAACCTGGAACTCGCACTGCTACACACGTCTTTTAAATATCTCTAGGGATGACAACACAGCCACTTCCCCAGGCAGCCTGTTCCAATGATGACAACCCTTTCAGTGAAGAAATTTTTCCTAATATCCAATCTAAACCTTCGCTGGTGCAACTTGAGGCTATTTTCTCTTGTCCTGTAACTTAGGAGGAGAGATCAACCCCCACCCGTGTACAATCTCTTTGCAGGTACCTGTAGAGAATAATAACGTCTTGCCCTCAGCCTCCTTTTCTCCAGACTAAACCACCCCCATTCCCTCAGCCAGTCCTAACAAAACTTGTGCCCTAGATCCTTCACCAGCTTAAACTCATAAATACATCACCTATAAAGTTTCATATAAACTGATTTGTCATTAGTGTGTACTGACCTTATTTCAGTTCAAGTAAGAAGGCAGCAGTATGGAAGGACATGGAGGTTTCAGTATTTATTGCTAATTATTCACCCATGCAACTTTTCAGAACTATTTTAACTAAAGCAAATTGAACAGTGCTTACATGAACATTACTTTCATTCACTGTAGCATAATATACACACAGTCACATCAAATAAGCTTCAAATACAGTCTCATTTTATCATTGTCTAACTCTACTCCTCAGTGCTTTCAAAGTTTTCTTCATGATTGGTGCTATTTCTTAAAAAAAACACAAACAAAAAGACCAGTTAGGATTACAGCTATGAGCAACTTAAAATGGTATTAGTATAAGATTATGCACATAGTAGTAGGCAGAAGGTTAAAACAATTAAACTGATCATCTTGGGAAAGGCCACTTACTTTTGGTAGGCTTCTTTCCACCTTGAATCATGACACCTGAGCTAGAACTTCTACAGTTGCCAGCAGGTATCAGATTTGATAATGTGTTATTTCTGTCTCCCATTTCTGGAATCCCTGTTCTTTTAAAACAAGCAAGTAGGAAAAAAGTTAACATTTAATACCAAGTTACTATTTGCTTTGGCTCATTTTGAAAACAAAAACAAAAACCCTAAATCAACAGCCTTAAATGTAATGGATACATTTAAGAGACTTTATACATTTCAAAGTCATAGGATAATTCAAGAATGGATCACAGAGGACCATCTTTTCCATTTTAATTCTTGAACAAATATTACATTTATAAGGTTTCATGTCTCTTATTAGTATTTAAAATTAAATGATCAGAGTTTATGACAAATCAAAATGGCCAGGAATACCAACTGTAATTCATAATGCCCTGCGCTCTAGTTTGCACCTTGTGTTTATTTTCGTCTTTGAACACAGCTGAACTGCTAACTAGCTCACTGACAGAAAATGAGGGCAAATGCTTAAAAACAAAACCTCTGTAACTGGCTAGCAAAAGGCACAGTAACTAACAAAACATCATGGTGAAATTCTCAATCAACAAGACAGGGACTGAGGCAGATAGATATACAGAGCTGATGCCTCATGCTAAAGACCATTAACCCAACACAGCGTTGAAGTGTCAGCACAATGTCACCAAATGTGACCAGCCTTGCACTCCTCAGAAGCAGTCACTGAGGATTCTGCCACCACTTGGTATCACTGCACACTGACTGAGAACAGCATCCTGTTAAGGATCTGCATATCTGCATGCAAATCCTTAGCAGGTTTTTTTAGCTCCTGCAGGACCAGCTTCTCAAGTGAGCATTTCAGCCGTACAAATTCTGCAGCTTAAAAAACCAGTATGTCAAAGCAGTGAAGTTTAACTCGTCATGCCTAAACAAACCCTTTGGTTCTCAAGAAGGCAAATCAATGACACTCTTACAGCTTCTTTCATGTCCAAAAAAAGAAAATGCAGGGCTTGGTCTACATCATTCAGCTACTGGTCCAGAGATTACTGGAGCACAAAGGACATATGTACTTGTACTCTACTGTGCTTGAAGCACCTAAACGGGAAAGGCAGGTCTGTCACAATACAGAATCAACCTCCCACAGAGCAGCTGAAAGGAGAAGTGCAACTCAAAGTGCCTTAAGCTACTGCCTTGGTGGGGGACTATCTTTTCATTGGAAATAGCAACCCTATGGAAAGAACCTTCCAAATCTCACCAGCTAAAGGCACAGTTATGAAAATTTTTCCAGTGTAAAAGCTGAGTTTAAGAAAATTCTTACATTCAGGCTGCCCTTCCTAGCCCATACTTACAACCACCTTGAACAGCAACGCTGTTTGACTAAGCTTCTGAAATTTATAGGGGGAAAAAAAAAAGTATTAATAGTTCCTGCAGCTCATTCTGTATCACACCAGGCAGCTGACTGGGATTTTATCAAAGCAGGAGAACATGTGACACTACTAGGCAGGTTTATAGACCCAAAACGTCAACAATGGAATTGCCCCAGGATGCCAAGCAGCTTTAGTGCAATCTGGAGAAGAGAAACAGCGTCCACTTATGCTCCAGCTGGGAGAGTGAATTCACTGGAACTTTTGAGAAATGTGCAATGACAAAGCACATATGACAGAGGAGTACACAAGACTTAAAAGGCAAGTTTGTTTCTAGCTAGCCACTTAAAAAAAAAAAGGAAAGTAAATAGAGTTATTTAAACCTTTAAATTATTTTGCAAGCACGATTTTGAACAAAGACACAAACTCAAGCTAAAAGCATAATACATAGCACTTACTTGCACTTGGGATGAAGCTGGATGACAGGTCCTGCAGTCCCATGGATTTCTTGCTGTCGGCAAATGTTCCTGGGTGGTTTTGCTGCACCAGCCACATAAGCCATTTTTACTTGCCTGCCTAACACAGAAGCAAGGAATAGAGGATGCACGGTTTTTCATGTCCTTTATGTCCAAAACTCTTTGCATTGCTGCTTAGAATCCTTAGTCCAACGAGTAAGGTAAGATCTGTCTAATGCATAACATTTGCAGGATACACCAAGAGACTGTATTAATGCATGTGTTTATTTTTTCAGCAAATTTTAATTTAAGAGTAACAGTGTTCATTCTTGATGCTCTCTCGTGGAAGTACAGCATTAGTACTCACTGCAAACAAATCACTAAACCAAACGTATTGTCAAGAACAGCCAGAAGAGATTGGGTTTTTTAAGTGGAAGAGCTAACCAGAGTTTTTACCTTTTGGTTTCTCAGACTGAGCTGAAACAATAACTTTAGTAAGGATCTTCAGTTTTTCTTCTCTCTGATTAAACAATCTCCAGTACATTTCACGCCAAGACTCATATTCCAGAAGGTTCTCATCTTTAAAATCTCTTTGGCAGTGTTTCTTCCACAAGTGGTCAGTCTCTTTTATAAACATCTAATTTGAACACAAGATCTTTTAAATCAGACATTTAAAAATAATATTTTCAAGAGTACCTGTTCTCTGAGCCTACAGACACAGCCCAAACCTTTGGTGGAAGAAGATACAGAACAAATCCCACCACATATGCTGACAGAGGTACCCACACCGTGACAATACCATGCAGGGACACTGACTACAGCCTGGAAATCACACAGCTTCAACCAGCAGAGCTGAAATCAGTGAGCCATGCTTACAGGCCAGACTTGTGTCTACAGCACAGGCTCAGGCTACTCCAGCTCTCAACTTGAAGCACACAGAGGAAAGGCTAACTTGCCCTAGGAAGTACTGCACACTCAGAACATCAATGTCCACATGCATCACAGAGCTTGGGTCCTGACAGTGTAGATGAGAAACCTACCACACACATGAAATTGCACCCCAGCTACTTCCTGACTGATATGCTTTGCAGGCTTAATAGTTAGTAACTTGAAAACAGTTGGTTCCAAATTTCCCAGCTATTTCAGTGGTAAATACTACAGTCATCTTTTTTTCTTTCTTATTTTTAGAAACAGAAATACTCTTCTATACACACACTGTCATTCACTTAGTCATCAGTAGTAATTCTCCTGAATGTTTTAAACTTCAGAAAGGGAGACTTGATAATGACAGCTGAATTCAAAGAAATTAGTATGCAAGACAGAAAACCAGTGCAGCCCGTGGAGCTGTGGAACTCTGTGGTTCCCCAAATTTAACAAGGCAGAATTTACCATATTACATTTCTCTATTTGAAACAACTGCTCTGCTGTGCAACGTGTTAGTACAGGCTCAAGAATTTCAAAGGGCACACCTCCTGCTTCTTGTAGCACTACAAAAGAGGACAGTACTTTCAGTATCTCACTTATTTTAGTGAATGGGTAACACCACTCAGACAGTTAAATAAAAACACAAGTAAATTTTAGCAAGCACTAACACAGCATCCCATGTCAGGCTATGAAAATACTTATAAATCAGCAGTTCCATACTGACTAGCAGTTATACTTGAGGATGGATAAAGATGGGGCAATAGTCATTGCTCCATCTTTACTGATATGCATCACTTCCTCCTCTGCCTATGCAAAGAAGAAAAGAATGTCTTGATCACAACAAACATGGAGGGCAGGGGCAGAATTTTTAGTTCATCATTTATAGGATATTATTTTACATAAACTTGGACCTTTAAAAATTTTAAGCTTTCAAAATAAAGCTACATTTAGCACAATCATCAATCCATTTCTGAAAGTGCCTTCCAACCAAGTCACCATTTGCAGGGAGGCACAATATATTTTAGTGTGCCACTGGCTGGCATGGAGAAAAAAAAATCTCATCCCCTTAGAGCCAGAAGCGCTACACATCCCCTGCAGTACTCACACTCAATATTGTTGTGAAGCACGCGGACACACTGCTCATACAGCGTGAGCATCCTGGAAAGGCAGGCTGCCTTGGAGCCAGAGTAAACCTGCATTTTAGAGTTCAGTCTCTGTCCTGTGAATTGAACTATATCATTGACTTGCGGGGGTGCTTCTACAATGGGTACTGTGGACGCTGCAAGCAAAACATCAGGCAGGTTTCACAATGCTTTAAACATTCAGCTCTGAGATAAACATATATTACTTTTATTTACATACACAAAGTATTTTCTTAATACAAAGTTACTGCATTACAGCATGGGACCCTTGCACCTACTGTAAATTGCCAAAGTCCATTCACCATCCTCTAACTCCAAGATGTACACTTCAAGTGAGCTGCACCAACTCAAACCAGTCTTGTGTTTTTATCACCAATCTACATGAGCTGTATTCACACCTCGATTGTTCTGTTGTCCACGTGCAGAACTAATCCTCCTGAGTTATCTTAGAGAAGCCAGGAACTGCAATAGCAGCAATGTGTCAAGATCCCAGTGGCAGGAAACCACTGAAACATCAGAAGAGCTGCCAGGGGAACCACTGGTACTTTATGTCACCGACCTATAATGATGCTAGTAATTCCTATGCCAAAGCTCGACCTAGTGCCTCATATATTTGTTTTACCTAAGAATTTCTGCTAAGACTTTACCTGCTCTAAGGTATAAAAATGAGTAAAGATAGATGGAGCCTGTAGAACTGCCACTTGATTTATGCCTTCTCCAAATCTGTGGTAAACTTCCTCAGTTTTCCTTTACTCAGCAAGCCATAAGAAGGAAGGCCTTATAACTCCCTTCAGCTTCAACACGATTTCTACAGAGATGAGAAAGTGAGGCCCTTCTTTGCCATGGACTCATGGGCTAATACAGCTTATTGGAAAAGGGGATAAAACACTTCTACACAGAGCTGTAAAAACCTGCACTATTTCACATTTATCAGCCTTGTAGATTACTTACCTGTAAAGTCTGCAGTACAGGGAGGAAATAATTCTGAGAGGCCTGGCAGAGTTTTAGGTAGTGGAGTATTAAGAAGCTCTTGGAGGGATACCACTTTGGCCTGTGTACAGTAAAGGAAAGATTGTTTCACTATTATAAATTTGGGGTTAACCAGGCTTAAAATAAGCTACAAACCCCCAAACATTTATGCAAATCCTAAAATTAACTAGGATAACTAGAATTCTTGCTTTTCTACACTAAAATTTACTCAAAGGATTACTTTCCAGTATATCCTTTCATACTCCACTTACCAAGACTATACCACAAAAGGAACTTAGTGGGACATCTGCAATTAGCACATAGAAAGATTAAAGAACAGAGTAAATATGTAGAGCTAATGGGCTTTCAGATAAATCACGTTGAGGCATGCAGTGAATGAGACAAAATTGCCAAATCTCAACAAAAGCATAATTATAGAAGACAAGAAACAGCTTTATACCTGGTCCTATCAAGTCTCCTAGATCACACTCCCATTTAGCCCTTTAGCCAAAAACATTCACAGCTAATCCCCCTAAAAAGGGGTTTAAAGATGCAGCAGCCTGTTAATCCTGCAAATGGATCAGGTGCAACATCTAAATTGGGTCTCAGATGTCCTCCAATTGCAAGTCAGGCACTTACAGCCCAAAACTTGCATTCCCTGCACTTGATTTAAGTAACTATAGTAACTTTTCATAACTGCTTGAATAGCAAAGGTTTTTCCTCAAACAGTTTATGTTAGAGTATCATACATAAGTCTCTACATTAATATTTCCCCATCTGGGACAGAAGATACCACATTCAGATTGCAGATCTTCCATAATAAAAAAGCCTGAAGCTTTCACATCCCAGTGAAGATATAAATGTGAAGATAACTCTAATTTTCAGTGCACAAAAGGTCTTCATTTGAAAGGTCTAATTAATACACATTTTTGCATACACATTTTCTCAGAGGAGCTACTTAAGCTTTTTGCATTTCAAGGGACTAGGACAGCTCAGATTAAGAATATGTATAATCTAGTTTTATATGCAATACTGTGGTCTACTTCAATGCATTTAAAGAATGTTCAGTTCCACTGCAAGCCTTAACATTCACCGTTAAAGAGCCACAGCATCTGACAAAAGGACTGTTCTATACACAAAGAGCTGCAGCAGCCACAAACCACGATGGTCAAGAAAGAAAAAAATGTGGACATCTTTCCAAAGGTAACTGCCTTTGCATTTTGCAAGTCAAATGCAGATTAGCTGGTAAGGAGCAAACACTACTGTAATGTTGGAAATAATACTAAAAATACAAGTAATTCAATTGCAAACTGTATCTCTTTTCCCCCCATTATTATAACTATTGGCAATTGCAATGCAGCTGATACATCAGAATCATGAAATCCGTTCCTTAAAATAAATACAGATAAATTTAACTGAAATTAAAAGTCCAAAGCATTTGTTTGTCTGCAGTTTATCTGCTGTTATCTCAACCCTGTAGTGGTTTACCTTTTTACTGGAAGTTTCTGACTGATCAGTCTCACATTTTTTTACACCTTCAACTCCCTCTTTTGCTTGAGAAAGTTTTGAAGTCTTTTGTAGTAATGAGCTGTTCTTCTGTTCATTGCACTTTTTTGGCCGTGCACATGTAGAGCAAGCCTTTCTCTTTCTTTTGTTGGTAACCTCATCATAAGTAAGATAAGATTCAAAAGACATAGTAGGGGGTTCAAATTCCTCATCACTAGATGATTTGGCTTGTTCTTTCATGACAAGATTTTGTTTTTGTTTCTTCACATGTTTAGGATTTCTCTGTTTGGAAGCATCCTTACTAGTCTTTTCCTTCAGGGGTAACAAGGCTTCACTGGCTGCAGAGGACTGCTGCTTTTCTGAAATTTTCTTGCTCTCTATGGAGATGCTCTCTTTGAACTCACTTTCTTTAGCCTCAGAATTGGTACCCTGGGAAGCATGCTTAGAGCCACTGCTGCTATATTCTTTATTATCGCATTCTTTTGGAGACTCAAAATTTGTACTTTGATGGGTCTTTTCACTACAAATATGCTCTTTATTCAACTTTGTAGAAATGGGAGCACTACTGGAACTTCTAAAGGCCAGTACAGATGTTTCAGGTTTCTCTGAAGGTTTAATCTCCTTGGAAACAGAAGATTTCATCTCACGTTTCCCTTTTTCATTATTTTTTCTTCCCCTGTGATCACTGCAACAATAAAAAAATTACATCCCATTCTGCAGCTGATGCTAAGTTCTTAAACAATCTGTTTTTCTGATATTAGTAAAACTAAAAGCACAAAATTTCACTAGGTGTCATAGTTTCACAAAACCCAGGATTTAGTTCTGCACTGTGTTCTTATTCTTCCATTATAAGTACAGAATCACAGAGCTCTTGGGTTCAGCACTACTAAATACTGAAACAAGAATTGATAGCAAAAAAATGGGGAGTAGGGACATAACCCTGAGCAGGGAAACAAACTTGGCAGCACTATCTGCTTATAACACGCTGGACACCACTTTTCACAAAGCTTCCCTGCATACTTATAACAAAGAGATGGTGCTTGACATAACTAGGAGACAGAAAATTTTACAACCTGCTCTGTAGGTGATACAGATTAACAGGTCAGCCTTTATGATTTGCTTATCACAGGTTCTGGTATTTTACTTTCCTGCTGCTTGAACAACTGCAGATCTAAAATGCACTATTTAGTCAAATTATTCCCTTGGCTTTCTCAGCTCAACTGTCTGGAACTGCTGGAACTCCGCAAAACATCTAAAGCAGAGCAGGCCTGGCTATGGCAGCAGTGCCTGCTTCAGTCTCAGAAGAAACTGAATCTGCTCACTGTGCCTCCTCCAATGTTGGAAGCCCCTCTCAGCCTACAAGAACATTACAAGAAAAATCTCTATACAACCACATCACTGCAGAGCTGCCTTGTTTAATCATCACCTCTGGGAAGAAAGAGCAAGTTTCCCAATTTCCTGAAGCGCAGAGCAGTGCCCATCAGGGTTGAGTCCTTTGCATCAGCTGGGATCTAAGAACTTGTGCCAGTCACAAAAAGCAGCTGAAGTCAGGGTGCTGACTGGCTAGTTGACCAATAATGGTTTGATTGTTTTCCTCATATTTTACTACTGCCTTCTCATTTCACATTCCAATTCAATGTACATTTGTCATTCCAAACACCTAAGTTTCCCATGTGTATTTTAAAATTACACTACAGTATAGTTAACTTTAAGGAAAAAAGTTCACACCTACCTTTTACTTTCTGGAGAAATAAGCTTTTTCCATTGTTTTAACAGACCTTTAGCTACATTCCCAGCAGTGGCATGTTCCCTAAAACTGTTAACTGTTTTTGCTATGCCAGTTTCCTGTTGAAGATAGTGCAAGAAAGATGGGCAGAATCAATCACATTTCATTCTAAATAAAGCCTCCTCTAAAACTGCTACAACCAGTATTAGACTAATATTCAGGGCAGTCCTATGGCAGCCAAAGAATAAATGCCCTCCATACTGCAAATGGAATTGAAGAAAGTAATTATTTATAACCAAATACAGGAAACAAAACGCAGGCTTAATTCATAAAACTAAGATAAGTAGTTTTCCTTCATTAAATGTACATATTTCAGGAATTTCACTTCTCTCAAATGCTTAAGCCCACAAAATGCATCAACTCAAATTTCCTTTAGGCTTATTAAGTACATTTGAGCATATTAGAAAGCATATATGTTGGGCATGGTGTAATATAAAATACATCTCAACCAGTAGTACAGGGTTGAGGGGTCAGAGCAGCAGAGTTATTTTCACAATACCATTGTGTCTTCAAGTCTCACTCTAGTGTTTTGTTTAAGCAAAAATATCTTGCAGACTGAGTGTTAGTAGAATCACAGGTGATTTTAATCCTGTATTATCAGCAAGCATGTCTGATTCACAAACTCTGACTTTTAAGATGCATGCAAAATATGGAACTCAGTAGGTTCACTGCAACCTGTGAATGCCCTTGCTAACTAGTGACATTATACTCCTGTGAAGTCTGAGCTATACACGTTACTCCCACATAATCAGCTCAGCCTCTAGAAAGGGCTTCCTTAAATTCACCTCAAGTATATTTAGCTTATATATAATTTGAGCGACCTGATTTGGTAAGTCAGTTATTGCAAACAGATGGAAGAAATCTGGTGGGACTACTTCATAAAGCTATTTATGTTCTTCAAATGCATTAAAAGTATGTGGAGTCCTCCACTGTAAGACATCACTTTCCTCTATTTGACTTGAAGGCTTCCATCAAAGTCTGTCCCATTATAAAGCATGCAAAATTTCTGGGAACATGAATCATCTGCAGAAACCCTTTGTCATTTTAAGAAACTAATTGCAATATGAGATTATGTATTTTTATTGTAAAACAAATTAAATATTGCTTCATTTCAACAGAAGTCTGACTGTGTCTAGGCAGACAAATGCCTTTACCTGAATAGGCCATCCAAATATCTTGGCAACTATATTTTTCCTCTTACTCTTCAAAGAATTCTCTCATAAAACCCACATTTTTCTTCTTTTCAAAACACAGGCACATTACTTATAATAGCTAGAAGCTTCACAGACCAGTGTGAGAATATCTAATATAGAATTTGATAGGATGCAGCTTGAATGAGGATAAAAGTCACAAGAATCTTTATTTGGGATTCCTGATCTTTAAATGCAAGAAACTAACTTTGAGCTGCTAATGAAAGATGGAAGAGTTAGACAATTGACCTAAAGAATGGTTCACCCATATTTGCTTTAAGCATTTATTTAAGACAGTTTTACAGTGAAAAGAAGCCAATCTGTTTACCAAAGTGTCCTCTATATGCTCAGTTCCCTGCTCTGTACTATTACTGTTGACATAATACTGTATTTATTAAGTTGGATGACCACCTTTTGGAAAATGAATCTAACCAAATAGGATATAAATTCAAAATTATAAAATGCAACATGTTCACCACTTGTACAAATGCAGACTCTTGACATTTACATAGTAATTCACTACAGAAGAGTTTAATGTATTATTACTGATCACTTACCACTAAAATATCCAGTGACAAATCCAAACCTTGTAGTACCTCAAGTGTTTTTATAATCTGGAAGGAAACATTAGATTTAGTGTTCTAAAAAAATACTTGGAAATCTTATTCTGTTCTTGTCATCCTCGTTCACATATTTAATCCAAAAATACACAATAGTGTTAACAGGAACATCCAGCAACTCCTGGAAAATGTCAGCACCCCTTTATTGCACATCAGGGCAGTGTTTGCAGTTTGTGCTGTGAACCAGTATGGTCCTGCCAACCCCTCAGCTTCAGTAACAACTGAAAATCCAGTAAATAGTTTGAATTCACTGCTACAGAGATTACAGTAAAAATCAGTAACACAGAAGTAGAGGCTACATATATATGCCTACTCATCCTGTGGCAGTGGCCCTCATTTGCCACAGAGCCAGTACAAAAGCTGCATTATGCAAAGCTACCAACCAAAAATCAGCAAGCCTCAGAGTCAGCAGCCCTTACTCCATCAATCCAGGCCAAGAAAGGACAATAGAGCTGGTGCAAGCCCAGCCTGCACAAAATAAGGTTTTGAAAATGTAACTGCAATTTGAACTTTAACAAAACATGCTCAAACTAGAACAACTGTTTTCTTTTGCACTGTCAATGCTTGCACCTGTTACAAAACTCAACACTTCCATAAAAGCAGGAATGATTTTCTTCTCATAGGAAGATGAGCATTTTGTATGTGAAGTGTTTTAATAACAATGAAATCTCACTTATAAGCAGAGTATAAATTTCAACAGCAATATAACCCAATTTATTTGGCAAGGGATATATAGCACCCCGGAGTCTTGCAGCTAACCATACACAGCAAATTTGTCTTATCTTCCTGTCATCATTTAAGAATGGCATTCCCCAATTTAGTGCTGCCACCAAAACACTCCAAACCACACACATGAAGCTATTTTATGGAGACTACAGAACTAACGTATAACTGAAATAGCAGCATTTCATAGGGCTTTCACAGAGCCTGAAATACTAGTCAAATGTTTCAGATCATTGACACTTCTCACTCTAACAGCGGGAACACAAAACACACTACCCAGAAATCTTCTGACAACAATAACAGCTATATTAATTTAATTAACCAATGAACTGTCATTTATATTAGATACTGCTTCTGAAATGGCATTGCAGGAGGTGGAAGAGGTACTAAAAAATGAATGGCAAGCACAAAGAAACAATTTACAAATTGCACTCCAGAGATATATTGCTCTATTGTTGCTCTAAGTTTCACTGCTCCTATAATGCATTAGAACAGTGGAACACCATGCTTGACGCTGATTTTCGTTGTGTTCAGTGGGCTCTATCTACACACGCCTGGCATGCAGTTCTTCTGTAAACCACCCACCCTGAAACAGTGCTTCTGAGTCTAGACAAGCACAGGAAAAATGCTGCACAGCCTGGGAAAATGTGAGACAAGGTAAGACATATACCTAGGACCAGAGATAACAAATCAAATCTCTCCCAAAAAGTTCAGCTAGCTACAAAATGGCAGGACACCTACCAAAAAAAAAAAAATTAAAAAAACAACAACCAAAAAAACCAAAACAAAAATAACCACACCAAAAAAAAAAACCAACAACAAAAAAAACCCCACCTTCCTTACCAAGATTTCAGAACCAGCACAAAAGCCATATGAAGTTCTGCTTATCTTTTACCTTTAAGATAAGGCACTCCCTAAGAAAAATAGGAATTGCTCACAATGTTAACAGTTTCTAATGCTTGAGATGATCAGTGTCAAGTTAGTTCACTTTTATTTAATTAGAAGAATATATAGCCTCATTGATTTAATTTATTTTGCAATGAAAAAGCAAGTAACCCACTGCTGACATGTTATATTGTGATATTTAATACATCTAGATAATCAAGCAGTGCAAACCACTGGGAATAAATCCCATTTATTTTGCCAGAGAGAAACCTATTTGTGGAAGAATACTAAGGGATGTTTTCATCAAGAGAATAGGGGTTTTGAATAGTTCCTCTTGATGGATTTTGGACTAAGTTAACTCATAAAGTCAAGCTGATTTCAAAAGAAAAAATTTGGGAAGCAGGCAATTACTATTCATACTACTTCAAACCAACAGGCTAAATTACAAAAAAAGTACCTAGATGACAAGCATGTTCAAAAGCAGTCAACACATTTTAATGAAAAACAAAACTTTCAAAGTTTTCTAAACTACAGACCACACTGCTCACTTTGGTTACTTGAAATACATATCAGATTTGGAAAATTAAGACAAATAACACTTTCATTTAAAAAATACAAAAAATGGATCAGACACACTGGTAAGGTTTCTAGAAGTGATACCAACCACTTAGAAGCAGGGAACAGCTCAGGCTGCAGGGGAATCAGCAGCTCTGCACATACAGGACTAGCACAAGACTCCGTTCTGTAACTGGACAAAGTAAATGGTCACATCCAGCCTGCCAGCAGGAATCACATCTCCAAGCTCTTGGGATGTAGAACCAAACTTACTTATAGACACAATCAGAAAATAAGCAAATACAATTTGTGCCAAGCATCTGTAGCAGCAGAGAAACTTTGTATTTATCCTATTTGCTAGAGATCTCTGATTTTCTCTACCAAAGACAAAGCACAAATACCACACTCCAGTATCTATCAGGCTTTGGAGAAAGGTATACTGTGAAGCACAAAACACACTAAAGTCTGTCACTAAACCCAGAGCTTGCTAGAAACACAAACTTTGTTGTCATGATACCTATATATACTATACCATTACAATTATTGCATAAAATAAGGCAAAATTATCAAGTCTGTTCTGAGCAGGCCTTCAAAAACAAAGACTGACTATGGAGGGATCTTTCTCCAACCATTTCTTTCACCACAGCATTTGCAGCCTATCTGGCTCTTACCTCACTGGACTGGACCTGGTAATTTCTTTATGGAAGACCTTCCATATAAACACAATACATGTGTAACCCTCCACTGGTTTTCAGACTACTTTACCTCACATACCACTATCAGTTATATCCTTGTGGAAAAACTCTACCAATTTTAAGAGAGACTGTAAACTTCATAGAAAAATTTTGAAGAAAAGTTATCTTCGTATACAATTCCTGGACTAGTCTACATAATTCCTAAATACTGATTTATAAAGCATGATCAAAACCCTTTAGGACTGGGGTTTTTTTCCATAAAATACATTCCAAGAAAAATCAAGACCTAGGTCTTCATGCAATATAAAGAGGCAAAGCCTTATGGACAAACTGAGAGCTGGCACTCTCTCTGAGTGGTGTGAGACAAAAGCAAAGATGACAGTAGGATCAAAAGCAAGCAAAGATACAGGGAAGAAGGGAAAGCAGGCTGGAATTTGGAAAGCAGAGATCAGTGGTAATGAGCAATGGGAAAGAAGCATGTAAGCAAACAAAATTTTCCAGAGCCAAAATGGAAAGCAAAGTGGTAACAACAGCAGCCAGGTGCACTGGGTTTGGTCATTTCCCACTACAACAGGGCTGGTCCATCATCCTTTATACAACTGTTGTACATTCTCCTCTTACTTTCCTGTCTGAACCTGGAACCTCAGGAAGGATGGAACCCACTAACAGGTTTCCAGACCATCTGTCCTCAGGGACAGACATTTCTCTACAGTAACTCCTGTTTTCACTCCTTCCTCACCCAATAGCTGCATTTCTCTTTCAAAGACCTCCCTATGATTCTTTAGCTTATTCTCTTGTATAACAAAGCCTGTGAAATTCCATCAAGTCAATAACTTCTGGCTGAGCTCGACAACTCATTTGAAAGAGCACTAGGACTTTGAGAAAAACACCTTAGAAAAAACCCAACTCTGTCCCAAGCAAATAAACTCTATGCCCTCAGCTAACCAAAAAACAAAACCAAATAAAAATATACCCAAACAAAAAGGAATATACCAAACACAGCTGTTCACCTAAAATAATCACCTAGTTTTGTTTTCAGCTACTAAATCTAATGATTAATTATTAAATCTAATCTGTTAATTACACTAAAGGAGCTTTCTTCCAGTCAACTTACACAACACAGAAATGTAAATACTAATCACACACTTTACCTTAGCTCTTTAGTTTCATTAAGTTATGCTAGCCAGAGCTACAGCCACTCTCTGGCTATCTTATTATCTGTCCAGCTTGGCCAGTGCTGCTTTTAAAAACAGTCCTCAGAACAGGACATAATATTCCTATAATTGTCCCTCTAAAGCTATACAGCAATAATAACATAACCCTGCTAAGCTACCCAAAGATAGCATTTACTCCATAAGCCACTGCACTCTACTGCAATTTCATGCTCAACTGGTAATACATCAGAGCTCCAAATCATTTTCTGAGTCAATGCTTTCCAAAATACAGTCTCCTATCCTGAGTGACCTATATTCATGGCTCCTAGCTGTGACTTTCCACTGAGCCATGGTAAAACACGCCTTGCTTAAATGAATGTAACCTACCACATGATCAAGTTTGGTTTCATCTGATACAAATTACTTCAGTATGTGTAGCATTTCCCTACAATGCTTGCTCTCTTCTAAATTAAGATTTCAGTAGCACCATGTCACAAAGAGATGCATAATCACTCTCCTATGCCCCAAAAAACACCACAAACCCACAACCCAACACTGTTTCCTGATGAGGTCTGGCACTTATTTTTGGCAAGTGCAACTGAAATCAGTTTTATGTATTATATCAGGTCCGTGACACTGCTAGTCTAATCAGCATCATACAGAAGCAAGTCAAATGCCTTAAAGCTTGCATATATTTACAACAATTAGTATCACCGAAATACAATTTGAGATAAGTTTGGCAGAATGTATCTATGTAACATCTCATGAATGGTATGGATCATGGCACCACCATTTAATTCTTCATCAGCTACATCTTAACATCATGAAGCTGCTCAGTGTGTTCCTTTATGATCAATGCCAATGAAGACCATTTCACTGATCTTTAACACTAGTACAGTACTTTTTTCCCATACCTTCCCTAGAACCATACGCATCATTCAATACCTCTTCTTTTGTCAGTTCTCTGAAAACTCAGTGGGTAGCTATCAAACCTCATACATTAAGAAGCTTTTTGAAATGGACAACTGATATTCTGCATGGTTATCAAAAACTTTTTAGCAGTATTAAAAAGTCCAAAGACAAATATTCTCAGTATGGAACTGAACTATTTGACAGCAACAACACTTGCCTACGTACACATCTGTATATTGATTTGTAATTCTTTTCACACATTTCTAGAACTCTCCTCTTTGCCTTTGAAGATACTAACCACATAATTTATCTTACTAGATTTAACTTCTGTTAGGAGTACCCTTCATGACTGTCAATTTACAGCTACCAGTTTCTCACTTTCCCTGCCACTCCTTAGGCCCTGTTACCCATAAATACTTCTATTTCACTAAAAAGTTTTACCAGGGACAGAAGTGCTGCAGCACCACCCTTAGCTCCATTTCATGCAGTACCTGCTTGCAGCTATGCTACATAAAAACATTTTACCTTCTCCCTTAATGAATCCAAAACAGCCAGAGTTGTTCTCATTTTCCACTTTAGCAGAATGCTTTGAAACTTGCTGGTCTGGGATTACTTAAAAACTAATTACCTCTAGAAACTTAAAAACTAATTACCTCTAGAACTGCTTATTTTCTTTTCCTTTGCTACCTCTTGTTCAAAAAGCATATCAACACCAATCCCAAGTACAAATTCAGACACTGTAATAGCTGATCACTTCTGTAGCATAGGAAGAGATGTTAGCTTCATTGAACTGCAAATTAAAACTTCTGAAGAAGCACCTGCACAGATATTTGCATTTTAGAGATATTGTCTATATCACAGGCATTGAAGATAAACCATTATTGGCGATGAAAGTCAGTATTTCCTCTATATGCATACACACACTTCGAAAACACACTGTAGACATGATTAATAGCTAAACTTCTCATCAACTGCAAGTTCTCTCAACAACCAAATGCAATGCCATTTCTACTGCTGCCCTCTGCCTCCAACCACAACTTGCACCAAATTTTAATGCCTTTGAAACCCATCAAGGTAAAAGCGTCCTTTATTTTCAAAACGAATGTGACCCTCCAAAAAAATTTAAAAAAAAAAACCCAAACAAGCAAAAAACACATCACTGCTTTGAATACACCTTCCTCAGTCAAACATAACTTATTATTTCATAAAACCTTGAGCCAATTTGGCACCCGCTACTTTGCTTCCGTTTCCTTGGGAGTACCGGCTGCTGCTGAGGGAGTGGGGCATGCCTTGTCCCCTCTGCCCCACGGCCTGGCGAGGGGGTGGGGGGTCCCCTCTGGGCCTCCAGTGCCCGGCGCAGCCTCAGCACCTGCTCTGATGGCGCTCCCCACTCATCTCTGCCTGCTCCAGCTGTCCCTTAGCTGCTCCTCGCAGCTACTGAGCAGCCTGGCCACCCTACAGGGGCTGTTTCAGAAGAACAGCCTAGTCCTTCTTGGACCACGAAGAAGAAGGCACGGCGTGACAGTACCCGCTCGACTTGGTGTGCGCTGTTAAAACCAAGCAGAAGCACCTATTTCGCACAGAAAAGGTCTTATGAACACAGAAACAACATCCCAGTAGCTGCCACGTTTGCCCTCCCGGCCCGCTACCTCGGCGGGCTCCCGCGCACAGCGAAGGCGCTCCTGCAGCCCCAGCACGCTCCGCGCAGCGCTCCGCCCCGTCTCCGCCACGGCGCCGGCACCGCTCCGCCCCGTCTCCGCCATGGCACCGGCACCGCTCCGCCCTCTCCCCTCCTTGGCAGCGCCGCCGCTCTGCCCCTTCTCCGCCTTGGCCTCGGCGCCGCCGCCGGCGCTACTCTGCCGCCGCCCCGCTTTCTTGTAGCCGCGCCTTTTCCGCCATTGGCCGTTCATCCGGGCCGGGCTGGTTGTTGGCTCCTCAGCTGCTAGGAATAACAGGGCGGACTGTGTGCTTTTCTCGGCCCCGCATTTGAACGCACAGTGCGGTACCGAGCAAGGCCTGGGTTGAGCCCGTGCACATGAGTCAGGGAGCGGCCTGCCCCGGGAACGCCGCGGCGTGCGCTGTGCTCCTGCCAGGGCGGTCCCGTCGGGGCGGCCGTGCCAGCCTCGGGAGCAGCCGCGGGCTGGCCCTGTCCCCCGTGCGCCGGGTGGGACACGGACAGTGTCGCTTGCGGGTGCACATCTGTCATGTCACCCGCAGTAAGCCCGAGGCTCGTGGCATCCCTGGTGACTGTGCGTGGCAGCGAGGCTGCCCTGTGGGAGGGTGGCTTGTGTTGGGGTAGCGAGGCTGAGCCATGAAGACGCGACTGCCGCCCGCAGGCAGCCCACTGCGGTCCTGACTGTGGCTGAAGGGGACGTCTTTTTCTTTAGGTCCTGCCTTTTTTACAGCCTGAAGGCTAAGGCGCCTTTTTTCTTCTTCTTCTCTTTTTTTTTTTTTTTTTTGGGGGGGGGGGGGGCGGGGGGGGGGGTGTGGGGGCTGAGCACTCTTGGGCCCTGCAGCTTGCAGCAGGGCTCTCCTATGGATTACCTAAAAAGTTTGTGACAGGGAATCAGTCTTTGTTGCTGTGTGAACTGCACGTCTGAAACGAGATCTCTGCCAAGGCGCTTGCCGGGCCTGAGGATGTGCTTGTAAGACTCCCAAGCTGAGTGAGTCCTTCTTAAAGAAATCTGTGTGTTTGCAGAATTTCCTGCGAAGTTACTATAGATGCAATGAAAACAGGTACACAGAGCACCTCTCACTCTTTAAAGTGGTGTTTGGGAGAAGCGTTTTAAAAAAAGTGCATCCATTCTGAACTACAACGGAATTTTAAGTCGGCAAAAGTCTGGTATTTGCACGTTACGATTGCTGCTCTTGCAAAATAGATCTTATTACAGCTTGGCACACTTTATAGCAAATTCATAAGCAGAGTAATAAAAATAGCTGATAGGGCAATACAGTAAATAGAGCACTCAGGTTGGAAATGGAAAAAGTAAATCCAGGTCCCTGATGCAGACTGCCTCTCCAGTTACCATACTCATGTTTTTATTCTACAGAAATTATCATCTTCACAGTATGTAGAGACTTTATCAACCCTACCTTAAAATAGGCCATTCACAACTAGTTTTAGTAGAGTAGTTGTTACTAGAGTAACAACTAGTTACTCTTCAGTTTTCTGGCCCATATAGTATAACATTATTTATACAAAATGGCATATGTTGTTTGAAAGCCTAATTATCAAACTACTGGATTTCCTGGGATGAGGAAGATGTTCTTGCTGCCCAGTTATTCTGAAAGATCATGATTTTATGCAGCAAAGACAATATTTAAAATCTCGTAAGTTTTCCTAGAACAAGCAAAATATTTTTAGCCCAGACCTAACTGAAGCACTTTTTGTATTGCTTGTCATAACTGTCAAGAGGAAAGGGTTCCTCTTGAATTCAGTCCTTCAAAACTGCAGCCAATGCTGATTATTACAAGGATTTGTTTGTTTGGCATTGATGCATGACTCCTCTCAGGAAGAAGTGGGCTTGACATACACACAGATATAGTTCCAAAAATTGCTCTGACACTACATGTTCAAGGAGTGTGTACCATCAGCTCTGCTGAAGGCTTGCAAACTCTCTTCTTACTTTTAAGTACCTCCCTATGCCCTACTGCCCCTGCTCAGTGAGTTTCCAAGGAAAGATTGAAAGCAGATAGAGGAACAGGCTTTGTTTGAGCTCAGGAGAAGAGCCTGGTGAGAATTTCAGGGGATGGATCAATGAGGTTTGACTGCACAAAACTAGGCAAGGAAGTGGGAGCTAATGATGAAGTACTGGGGGAGGTCTGAGTGACCCACTGGGGCTGGGTGCCTTGCTGAACACAGTTCTTCAGAGCCACCTCTGTGAAATCAAGCCCTGTGCATTTGTTCCTAACTATGTTGTTTTTACATTTGTTCAGCAGGTTTTTTAAGCTGCTATTAAAAGCAGCTATCTATTTCTATCTCTTTTTTGAAAAGAGTGCAGATCCTACTGAAATTCAGTATGCTTTCACAGTTATCTCCTGTCTGCATAAGGAATTTTGCTCTTCCTAAAGGCATTACTGGTATGATTACCCAATACATTGAGATTAGTGTATTTGAATAAATTTTTCATAACTATTTATCATAGAGAACTAAATTTGGGCTTTGAGGGTGTGTGGTATTTGGCTGAGCATACACAAAGTGATCTGAGCAAACAAAACAGACATGATTTAGAGCTGAGCCTGAGTTTTGTTTACATCTTTAGTTGACCAAGGTACATCTCCACATGGCCTTGGCTGTGACACTTGAGTTCCACCAACAAATCAGGGCATTTTGACTTCAAATATAAGGCTTTCCATTTCCAGAGAGAGTGCAGCAATGCAATGATTGTGCATGGATTAGAAAAATAGTTAAAATTGCCTAAAGGCCTGTCTTTCCTGACAGAAGAACTTTCTCTATTGCTGATTCTGAACCATGCACATGGAGCAAATAATAACAGTTGTTTTCGTTCATTAGTCTGAGAACAAATCTCTTGAAATGTTTCCACTTTTTACCCCTAAAATGTTAAAACATTACTTCATGACCTGCTACTGCTGCATGAATTGATAGTGTTGTCCATAGTCACTCATACAGACCAATTGATTATGAAGAAAATTAAATATTCTTTCCCCAAGATTCATTCATACCTAAAAGGATACGTCTTGAGAGGCTGAAGGTACTTTAAAGAATGTATTACTCCCTCTTTAAAGTGAGAAGACAATAATCTGATGGCAAGGACTTCAGTCAATATAAAAATGTTTTATAGTAATTAAATTCTATGCCATTGAAAGGAAATAATCAGAATGTGCTATTTTCAAGATATGAGGGAAACAGTGTTGAGTATCTGAAAATTAAAAAGCATATTAAATCAAAGCTGGATTTTTAAAACTTGTATTATGTAAATTATATATATGTATGATCTGCATAATGCAAATATATAATGATTTTTGATCCTGGTATTAGTTACTTTGAAAAGACTTCACTGTATGCTAATTAATGCAAAATGAGAAAGACTACTTCCAAGACCAGCTTGTGTGCTACACACTATCCAAGTATGCCATCAGTTGTCCTCTGATCTCAAAGATCAAGCAACTAAAGGTTTTGTGGGTCTCATCCTAACATAGAACCAAAGTTTCAGAACTATGTCAGTTTTAGTAAACTGAGATGTTGACTCAATCCCCACAAGATGGTTATCTCTATACTGCCCAGCTCAAAGCATGTTCAGTATTTCATGGAAATTAGAACTTAGTTTTGTCTTTTCAGTAAGGATGATTCTGCATTGGTGTTTCTGTTGTTTTTTCAACAGTGAGTCAGTCATATAAGGATGTTGGAAACACATTCATAGAGACTGAATAAGAATTAAATTTATTTTACAATATGCTAGTAATACTAAAGATATGAAAATTAGAATAATATCTTCTACATATCATGATACTGTGTTCATTCTGGAGGACAATTGTCCCCTTTATTTAAAAAAAAAATGAAAAACAACAAAAGAAAAAATTATCTTTCTCTGAAAAAAGTTGGCCTTTTAGGGCATCTTAAAATTATGAAAATTGATAGAATGGAGACTCCCTTTTTACTGGAAATCACAAGGAAAAGATGAAAGAGGATGGCTACAAATTAATTGCTCCTGAAGAGATTATGATTTGACACAAGAGGAAAATTTTTCAGAATGAGAATATAATCTCCCCAGGGAACTAAGTGGTGGATTCCACAAGGTTGGATGCTTGTAAGATTTGCCTGAAGATAGTGCTGGGCCATGTTG